>ML661891.1:8361992-8736641 GCA_007570785.1 Antilocapra americana | reverse complement strand
ACACACACACACACACACACACACACACACACACACACACACACACAGCTGAGCCACAGTCTCGATGGCTCCAATCTTGTATAAGCCCCACTCTGTGGCTTTAGGTGACCAGGCCACAGCACTGCTTTCTAACTGGGCTTCCTGGCCTTGCTGCCATCTGTCAGGTACAGGTGGCAGTTGGCAGGGTAGGAGGGGAAGAGAGGCGCATGCCCACAGTTCCCAGAGAGGTGATGGGGTGCATTTCCTCTCTCGTTTGGCTTTCAGAGAAGACTTTTTGGCTGCTCTTCCTGGAAGACCCCACCCTGATCAATGAGGCTGCTGTCCCTCTGGATGCCGCACAGACCTGCCCTTCTCAGCTCAACAGTGGGTTTGGCAAAGAAAGGATGTTTGCTTGGAAGAACAGAAGACCATGTCCTGCAGATGCTTCCAGGGTAACTGCTTTCCATTCTTCCAGTCATTAGGTTCATGTGTGAAGGGTTTCTGGGGTGCTTGGGATACAGACGGTTCTGGGAGCCTCAGCACTGAAACCCTGGTTCACAGATAGACCGAGAAACCTTAGAGGGAGAGGGGGCACAGCTCAAGCAGGATTATGGGGCAACACTGCATTAGACATGATGTTGCTACATGCTAGAGGCCATGACATATAAGAGTTTAGAAGGAGAATGATAATGTGGATGATGAGGAGGAAATAACTATTATTTATTGAGCACTATCTATTATGTGCCATCTGTAATCTCATTTAATTATCCCATCATCCCTGTGAAATAGGTAATGTTATGTCCAATTTACAGATGGTGAAACTGAGGGAGGTAAAGTAACTTCCAGATACTCAGCAAGTAAATGGCAGAGTTGGAATTCAAATCTAGGTGTTTTTTCCCCCTAAACTAATGTCCAGAACTTACCTGGCATGTAGTATTCTCAATGGGAGTTGTTTGAAATAGATGGATTTAAGGAATATCTTCTGAAGGCCAAGTCATGGCTCTGGTGCTTTTTACATGATATCTCATTTAATCTCCACAACAGCCTTTGTGGGGTATGTGTAATTATTACCATTTTATAAATGAGAAAACTGAGGCTCAGAGGTTTGTCCAAGGTTAAACTGAGCCAAGTAAAGGCCTTTTTTAGGGAAGCACTCCTGGGGAGAATGAATCAGGAACAACCTGGACCCAGGGATCAGAAAGGACTAGGGAATGGGGTGGGGCAGGGGAAGCTGCTAATTGGATGCTGTCTTCACCCACAGGAGGCAGTAGAGGGTCCATGGGTAACTATGATTTTGGACAAGCCACCCTGGCCTCAATTTCTTCATCTGAAAAATGGAACCACCAATATCTACTATATCTGGGCCTCCTAGATGGTGCAAGCAGTAAAGAACTTGGTGCCAACACAGGAGACTCAAGAGATTTTGAGTTTGATCCCTGGGTCGGGAAGATTTCCTGGAGGAGAGCCTGGCAACCCACTCCATATTCTTGCCTGGAGAATCTCATGGACAGAGGAGCCTAGTAGGGTACAGTCCTTGGGGTCACAAAGAGTCGGACGTGACTGAGCTGCTGAGCACACACATTGTGTACTATATAGGTCTGTCAAGAGGATTAAGTGAGATAATGCACATGACTTGCTTAGAGCAATGCCAAGCTCACAGAGAATGGCAGACAAACGTGAGACCCCGTTCCCTCTACCCACATCACTTCCCCTTCTCTGTTGGTCTCTGTCAGCTGGCCAATATTCCTGGTATCTGCTCTGGAAGACCACTTTGGCATACCATCTACCATTCCCTGTCCCAGACCCACACCAGTGTGTCATCAGGGATTATGGACTGAGACCCAGCTGAGCTGCTCCCTGGCTATTTTACCTTGTGTGGCTTATTTACTACTCCCCAGTGGCTCAGAGTCTGCTTGCCAATGCAGGAGACGCAGGAGAGGTGGGTTCGATCCTTGGGTCGGGAAGATCCCCTGGAGGAGCAAATGGCCACCCACTCCAGTATTCTTGCCGGGAAAGTTCCATGGACAGAGGAGCCTTGTGGGCTGAAGTCCATGGGGTTGCAAAGAGTCAGACACGACTGAGCACCCACCACCCAGCTTATTTACTCCCTCTGGCCCTCAGTCTGGGCTTTCAGGTTTGGCTGGGGGCAAGGAATGCTGATTGGACCATCTTTGGGGGCCCACCGTACCCAAGTGAGCCACTCAGTGCCCCCACACTGGCTCTCTCTCCCCAGTCTGTACCTCCTCCGCCCTGACCCTGCACACGAAGGCTCTGGAAGCCGAACCAGCTACCCACTCCCCAGGGGCCATTCTAGAGGCTCCCTTCCCTTCTGTGCCAGCTGACAGACCAATCCTTTCTCCCACAGCCCCTGGTAGGGGCCCTCCCACTCCAGCACGGGACAGGAAAGTGACTCAGTCCCTACAGCCCCCTCCTCAGACTCACACTTACAGTCTTGCTTTGGAAAAGGGGTGGTTTTCATTTCTTCTTCTTTTTTTTTTCTTTTCCTTCAAGTGCTCTTACTCTTCTGTCCCTGGGCTGTCTCTCCCACGGGCCTCTGTGGTCTGGGCCAGGAGTCTGTGGCCAGCCCTTCTCCATTGGCTCCCGGTGGAGGGTCTCGCCATCAGGGCGGGCTGTGTGGCCCTACTGTGTGTGGTGGGAAAGAGGCTGGCCTCTGGAGGCCCCAGCTGGCCCCCTATTATATTGGCTTCTATTAAACTGCAACACATAGCACATCTATTACACAATAAACCACAGCTATTTCATGGATCAAATTAAGTTTTATTTGGGCAAATTACAACCTTTCCTACAGTCGTGCCTTTGTGAGGCCATTCCTTTTTAATAAAAGCAAGCATTTCTGGGGCTAGCCCTCCTGGACCAGAGCCCCATGGTGGGTTGGGGGCTCCGGCCAGGGCTGGCAAGGGTGTATGTGTGTGTGTGATGGGAATTCTTGGGGCCTCTCTTGGGAATGGATTTGTCCACCTTCTCCCCCTGCCTCTCCATCCTGAGGTTGCCATGGAAGTCTGCAGAGAACTTCTCATTAAACAAGAAAAAAAGCAGCAGCAGCAACAGGAGGAAAGCATTTCCCGGAATCCGGGAGGAAGCGTGAGTCACCAGGCCTGCTAAGTGAGCCCTGCGTGGCCACTGCAGCGCCTGCCCAGGAGGCCTGGGGAGCAGGGCCAGCCGTCAGGACCGCGCCAGGCCTGCCCGCATAGACATGCCCACTGCCCAAGCTGACGCAGGCTCCAGGAATGCAAACAAAGCTGGGTGGAGGGGCCTTCTGAGGGCCAGGGCACTGGGCCAGGCAGGAGGGAACCGGCCTGGAGGAGAGGCCTGCGGAGGGGCCTCAGGCCCCCGACGAGCCCCTCTCTGGTGTCCTTGGAGCCCAGGCTGCTGGAAAGGTACCCCCTCCTGGTGTGACTGCCTGGCACTGCCAGTTCTGGCCTGGCCTCTAGACTCCTCCTTTTGGGGTATGGATAGGACTTCCCCTAGGTCTGAGGGTTTCCAAATTGGTCCCTGGGTCAGTGGCATCTGCATCACCTGGGGACTGGTCAGACATGCAGAGTCTCAGTCCCCAACCACAGCCCTGCTAGATCAGAAACTCTGGGGGTGGAGGCCAGAGAGCTGAGGTTTAACAAGCCCTCCCAGGTGACTCCGATGTGCGCTCAGGTTTGAGGACCGCTGCACTTCATTTTCTCCAAGTCAGCTTCAAACCCACATCTGCTGGTTATTTATTGACCAAATTAAGAGGTAATGCTTAAGGAGCGCCTCCTGTGTGCCAGACCCCAGGCTAACCGCCTGACGCATGCTTGCTCATTCACTCCCCACGTCAACCCCGTGACATCATCTTCTGTGATCATTTCTCCATCTGACAGGTGCCATAAGCACTACTTTTTAGCCAGAAGCCAATGTTCTGGGACCTTGTAGGTGATGGGAGATGCTGGGCTCAACTCAGATTTGGCCCATGTTGATTAACTGGTTTACAGAGTCCTCTCCAACTCTTTGTGACCCCATGGACTGTAACCCCCCAGGCTCCTCTGTCCATGGGATTTTCCAGGCAAGAATACTGGAGTGGGTTTACGAAGCTGACCTTTCCTGTGTAACTTTTCTTAAACGCCCTTCAGAGACTGTGCTTTGTCCTGAGAGGTGGTGGTGGGGAGAGCTCTCATTCCAGAACTGGGAGGGATCAGGCAGGTGGAGCCTGAGGTGCAGGGTCCTGTAGTGTCTTGTTTCTCCAAATGTGGTCCCTGGGCCAGCAGGGATCAACATTACCCAGGAGACTGTTAGAAATTCAAAATCTAGGGCCTTGCCCCAGACCTGCTGAATCCAAATCCACATTGTAATAAGATCCTTCTGGTTTGTGTGCACATTCAGGTTGGAGAAGTGGGGTGAGGCACACAGACGTGTCCCCCGCCACACAGAGGGACAGGATAACAGGATCTGGGATCTGCACCAGCCTCAGCTCAGCTCCCATGGTCTTGGCCTCCCTGTTAGCACAAGCATCCCATGAAGACCCTGGAGGGAGCCTCCAGCCCGTAAAACCCACAGGCAAACTAATACAGTGGGAGGGGCTCTCCCTCCGATGAGCCCTCCCCGAGGTTGAGGGCCTTAACTCCTCACCCTTTCTTCCTAGAATGTGCATGTGTGTGCTCAGTGTGTCTGACTCCGCGGCCCCAAGGTCTGTAGCCCCCCAAGCTCCTCTGTCTGTGGAATTTTCCAGGCAAGGATACTAAAACGGGTTGCCATTTCCTCTTTTAGGGGATCTTCCTGACCCAGGAATCAAACCCAAGTCTCCTGTGTCTCCTGTATTGCCTAGTGGATTCTTTACCGCTGAGCCACCCAGGAAGAATATGCACTCTGAGTGCAAACCCAGACTTCGCCACTTACTGTGATTATTGTTGCAAACTTCTAGTTCCTTGGTTTTCCTTTTCCATAACATAGGGTAACAATATTTCCTGGATCATACATTTTTGTTGTGCAGATTTAATCTGTGAATACACATTAAGTACTAGGAAGGGTGCCTGGCACATAACTACACAAACATTAGCTACTTGCTTTCAGCCTGCCTTCTCTCCCTCCTTTGGCTGGCCCTTGGGCTGGAGTGGGATGTCAGGAAGGCAGGACTAACTTGTGAGGCCCCAGAAGTGAAGGATGGAGCTAGAGCTGGAGGGGGTGTTCTTGCCTAGCCTGCCCTCATGACCCCATACCTCTTCCTCTACTACAGCTCAAGCCAGTCCCTCGAGGAGATAGAGGGATCCAGAAGGTCAGAACTGGCAGAGGATTGGGAAGCAGATGGGGCCTAGGAATGTGGTTCTAGGCTTTTTCTTCAGAACCTCAGTTTCCCCTGGTGGTACCTCACTCTTGCAAGGAGAGTCTTCTTTTTTTTTTCTTAAATTAATTACTTTTCAACTGCTCTGGGACTTCGTTGCTGTATGCCAGCTTTCTCTGGCTGTGGCCAGCCAAGGCTGCTTTCTATTTGCAGTGCACAGGCTTCCCGTTGCTCCTCTTGTTGCAGAGTACAGGCTCTAGAGCTCAGGCTCATAGTTGTGGCTCATGGGCCCGACTGCCCTGTGGCATGTGGAATCTTCTCGGTCCGGGGATGGAACCTGTGTCCCCTGCATTGGCAGGTGGGTTCTTAAACACTAGACCACCAGGGAAGTCCCAGAGTGGGTCTTCTGAGTGGACCTGTACTGAGGTTAGCTGCTCCTGGCTTTGCCCCCCACCCCAGCCCAGTTGCCTGTCCCTGTGTGCCTTGACTGGAAGGCAGGCTTTTGGCAGATGTGTTAAGACCCCAATAGGTAGACTGCTGGTTTCAACACTCATGTATAAAAGGAATTGGAAGATGTCCCTCTCGTCCTCACAACAGGAAAAAGCTGAACAAACTGGAAGATCCATCAGAGAATTAAGGTCCCAGGGCAGACTGCGACTCTGAAATCTGGAGAGACAGGTGAATATAGAGGATCACAGCTAAGGTCAGCTTACCTAAGCAGAAGCCACCAAAGCCAGTAACTATTACGAACACTTGAATGGTAGTTTTATTTTAATAAAAAAAAATTTAAATTGAAGTATAGTTGATGTACAATGTTGTATTAGTTGATAGTGTATAGCAAAGTGATTCAGTTACATATATACATATATATGTATATATATTCTTCTTCATATTCCTTTTCAAAGATTTTTTATTTTTAAAATTTTATTGAAATATAGCTGATTTACAAGTTTAAGTTCTGCTGTACAGCAAAGTGATTCAGTTATACATGCATATACATATGTATATTCTTTTTATTACCTTTTTCTTTTAGGGTTTATCACAGGATATTGAATATATTGTAGTTCCCTGTGCTACACAGTAGGACCTTGTTGTTAACCCAGTCTATGTATAATAGTTTGCATCTTCCAACTCCAACCTTCCACTCCTCCCTTCCCCAAGTCCCTCCCCCCGGCAACCATACGTTGTTTTCTGTTTGTGAGTCTGTTTCTTTGCAGATAAGTTCATTTGTATGTATTTTATATTCTGCCTTAAGTGATATTATATGGTATTTGTCTTTCTCTAACTTACTTCACTTAGTATGTTAATCTCTGGATTCATCCATGTTGCTGTAAATGGCATTATTTCATTCTTTTTTGTGGCTGAATAGTATTCCATTTGTGTATATGTACCACATCTTCTTTTTTTAAAAATTAATTTAATTGGAGGATAATTACTTTAAAACATCGTGGTGGTTTTGCCACATGTCAGCATGAATCAGCCACAGGTGCACATGTCCCCTCACTCTGAACTCCCCTCCCACCTCCCTCCCCACTCCGACCCTCTGAGTTCTCCCAGAGTACTGCCTTAGAGTGCCCTGCTCCATGCATTCAACTTGCACTGGTCATCTGTTTTACATATGATAATATACATGCTTCGATGCTATTCTCTCAAAGCATTCCACCCTTGCCTCCTCCCACAGAGTCCTTTACATCTGTGTTTCTTTTGCTGCTTGGCATATAGGATCATCGTTACCATTTTTCTAAATTCCATATATATGTAACAATATTCTGTATTGTTGTTTTTCTTTCTGGCTTACTTCACACTGTATAATAGGCTCCAGTTTCATCCACCTCATTAGAACTGACTCAAATGCATTCTTTTTTATAGCTTAGTAATATTCCATTGTGTATATGTACCACAACTTCCTTATCCATTCATCTGCCAATGGACATCTAGGTTGCTTCCATGTCCTAGCTATTCTAAACAGTGCTACAATGAACACTGGGGTACATGTGTCTCTTTCAATTCTGTTTTCCTCAGTGTGTATGCCCAGTAGTGGGACTGCTGGGTTGTATGGCAGTTCTATTTCCAGTTTTGGGGGCTTTTTAAATAAATTTATTTATTTTAATTGGAGGCTAATTACAATGTTGTAGTGTTTTTTGCCATTCGTTGACATGAATCAGCCATGGGTGTACATGTGTTCCCCATCCTAAACCCCCCTCCCACCTCCCTCCCCATCCCATCCCTCAGGGTCATCCCAGTGCACCAGCCCTGAGCACCCTGCTTCATACATCGAACCTGGACTGGCGATCTGTTTCACATATGATAATAATATACATGTTTCAACGCTATTCTCTCAAATCATCCCACCCTCACCTTCTCCCACAGAGTCCAAAAGTCTGTTCTTTACATCTGTGTCTCTTTTGCTGTCTCACATATAGGGTCATTGTTACCACCACACAGTCAAAGGCTTTGACATAGTCAATAAAGCAGAAATAGATGTTTTTCTGGAACTCTCTTGCTTTTTTGATGATCCATCAGATGTGGGCAATTTGATCTCTGGTTCCTCTGCCTTTTCTAAAACCAGCTTGAACATCTGGAAGTTCATGGTTCATATATTGCTGAAGCCTGGCTTGGAAAATTTTGAGCATTACTTTACTAGCGTGTGAGATGAGTGCAATTGTGTGGTAGTTTGAGTATTCTTTGGCATTGCCCTTCTTTGGGATTGGAATGAAAATTGACCTTTTCCAATCCTGTGGCCACTCCTGAGTTTTCCATATTTGCTGGCATATTGAGTGCAGCACTTTCACAGCATCATCTTTCAGAATTTGAAATAGCTCAAATGGAATTCCATCACCTCCACTAGCTTTGTTCATAGTGATGCTTCCTAAGTCACATTCCAGGATGTCTGGCTCTAGGTGAGTGATCACACCATTGTGATTATCTGGATCGTGAAGATCTTTTTTGTACAGTTCTTCTGTGTATTCTTGCCACTTCTTAATGTCTTCTGCTTCTGTTAGGTCCATACCATTTCTGTCCTTTACTGAGCCCATCTTTGCATGAAATGTTCCCTTGGTATCTCTGATTTTCTTGAAGAGATCCCTAGTCTTTCCCATTCTGTTGTTTTCCTCTATTTCTTTGCATTGATCACTGAGGAAGGCTCTCTTATCTCTCCTTGCTATTCTTTGGAACTGTGTATTCAAACCGGTATATCTTTCCTTTTCTCCTTTGCTTTTCTCTTCCCGTCTTTTCACAGCTATTTGTAAGGCCTCCTCAGACAGCCATTTTGCTTTTTTGCATTTCTTTTTCTTGGGGATGGTCTTGATTCCTGTCTCCTATACAATGTCACGAACCTCCATCCATAGTTCATCAGGCATTCTGTCTATCAGATCTAGTCCTTTAAATCTATTTCTCACTTCCACTGTATAGTCATAAGGGATTTGATTTAGGTCATACCTGAATGGTCTAGTGGTTTTCTCCACAAGAATACGTCATGCAAAATGCCAGCCTGATGAAGCACAAGCTGGAATCAAGATTGCTGGGAGAAGTATCAATGGCCTCAGATACTCACATGACACCACCCTTATGGAAGAAAGTGAAGAAGAACTAAAGAGCCTCTTGATGAAAGTGAAAGAGAGTGAAAAAGCTGGCTTAAAACTGAACCTTCAAAAAACTAAGATCATGGCATCTGGTCCCATCACTTCATGGCGAATAGATGGGGAAACAATGGAAACAGTGACAGACTTTATTTTTTTGGGCTCCAAAATCACTGCAGATGGTGACTGTAGCTATGAAATTAAAAGACACTTACTTCTTGGAAGAAACATTATGACCAACCTAGACAGCATATTAAAATCAGAGACATTACTTTGCCGACAAAGGTGTGTCTAGTCAAAGCTATGGTTTTTCCAGTAGTCATGTATGGATGTGAGAGTTGGACCATAAAGAAAGCTAAGCACAGAAGAGTTGATGCTTTTGAACTGTGGTGTTGGAGAAGACTCTTGAGAGTCCCTTGGACTGCAAGGAGATCAAACCAGTCAATCCTAAAGGAAATCAGTCCTGAATATTCATTGGAAGGACTGATTCCAATGCTGAATTTCCGACAATTTGGCCACCTGATGCGAAGAACTGATGCACTGGAAGAGCCCCTCATGCTGGGCAAGATTGAAGGCAGGAGGAGAAGGGGACGACAGAGGATGAGATGGTTGGATGTTATCACTGACTCAATGGATATGAGTTTGAGCAAGCTCTGGGGGTTTTTGACGGACAGGGAGGCCTGGCGTGCTGCAGCCCACAGGGTCGCAAAGAGTGGCACTGAACTTAGCAACTGAACTGACTGAACTGAGAGCATTGAGTAGAGTTCCCTGTGCTATACAATAGGTTCTTCTTAGTTGTCTTTTACACATATTTGGGATATATGTCAGTCCCAGTCTCCTAATTCATTCCACACCCCCCTCAGGGAGCCGGTGCGCTGGCTTCTGGCTGGTGGGGGTACAATGTGAGGCTGACTCAGCTCAGCGGAATTCAGGGACACAGGGTGGGAAGAGTTCCCCCGATGGAGCATTTGGAGATGTCCCAAAGATGGCGGTCCATTCCAAGCTGACAACCCAGCCTGAGCGAGGCGTGGAGGGTGGCTAAAGCAGTGTGTTTGAGGCATGGTGAGCAGGCCGGAATGGATCATGGACCCCCAGAGATGGTCAGGGTGCAGAGGTCATTTGGCCCAGTCATCTTGACATAGAGATGAGAAAACTGAGGCCCAGGGAACCTCCCAGTTGTCGCACTGCTAGATTTACTTCCATCCTGGCACCTCTCTGAACTTGGAGAATGAGAGTTTTGATTAGAAAGAAATATAACTTAGCGATGATAAGGGACTGATTCTTACAGACTGATGAATGTGTGTCAGGCACTGCTGTACAGGCTTTACAGGGCATATGCAATTTTATCTTCGCAAGTAAACCTGTAAGTTAGAAACTATTATCTCCATTTTAGAGATGAGGAACCCGAGGCACAAAGTGGTTATTACTGAGTCCTCAGTGCTTTCGGGACTTGAGCAGACACCACTCACTGCCTCATCCACATCCACCCTGGCAATTCTCCCTTGCTGTCTCAGCAGCTGCCCTGTTCCTCTGTCCATCTGTCCCATCACTGTAGCTTCAGGAGAGGCCAGCTCCAGGGGAGCCACCCATGATGGCCCACCCCTCCTGCAAGAGATGATTTCAGGGATACCCGTAAGATGTCTTCTGGTCTGTTAGAGGTAGAGGGAAGTTTGGGGAATTCTGAAAGGAGTTCCTTGATTGTAAAAAGGGGAGAATCAGAGAGAGAGAGAAAGATAAAAGAGAGAGACCCATGGAACATACAATGGCCCCTCTTCCAGTTCTGAACATTGTGGTGTGTGCATGTCATGTTGGAATGATGGCAACCACTTTAGGTCCATGAGGAGACAATTCTGACACACAAGATGGCAGAGCAAAGGCAGGAATTAATGGAGACCTTGAAGATGTAGATGAGCTGCTGAATTTACTAACCCAAGATGGGCTTTCTCTCATTTTCTTGACCCAAGGGAACTCACATGTCCTATTTGCTAAGCCAATTGCATCATTGTTTTCTGCTCCTTATAGCTGAAAGCATTTTTTTGGTGGAAGGATGAACTCTAAATCTCCTCAAATGCCATTCAAGATTACTGTCATCCCGCTTCTTGCCAGCATCTGCTGTTCTAGCCAGAGTTGAAGACTGGCTAATCCCAGGATGGGCCATGTTCTCTAAGGCCTTGGGGTCTTTGTATTTGCTGTTTCCTCTGCTGTAGGTGCCCTCCCATGTGCCGTTTTACACACTCCCTCTTCTCTCCTGAAACGGCGGCTCTAGCACCTTCTGTGCAGAGTCCCACAGCACCGGTCTGTGTGATGATGATGAGCACCACTCTCATCACCCAAATTTTCCCATGTCAGTTTATGTATCTGCCCATTTTCCTGGACTGAGCTCTGAACTGAGGGCAAGCCCTGGTCGTGTCTGTTTCTGGGCCCTTGTCACCCAGTATAGGGCCCGGCCTAACACACATACCCTCTAAGTGGCTGTGGGGTAAATAAGGGCATGGGAGCTCTCTGGGTACCCCAGAACTCCTGAGGGGGCTTGCAGACATCAGCAATATTAACAGTGATCATCAATGAGCTGCCAGATGTTCCATAAATATTGTCTCCTATGCTCTTTGTGGGATTGCCAGTCTTCTTTTACAGATGAGGAAACTGAAGCACAGAGGGCTAAGGTGATGTGTTCAGAGCTGGGATTTAAATGTGAGTCTTCAGCAAAGTGAAAAAAGAAATACATAGAATTACTCATGTATGATTGTGTATGGGAGCATTGAGTATGTGTGGTTGAGTGTGTGTGTGTGTTTAATTGCCCTAGGATAGTGTGAATATTGGCCATTGACTTCCAGTTTTCCCAATATTTTAAATTTTGTTTCAGAAGCATAATGGGGAAATTTTTTAAATATATAACCAAAGGTTTAGAGAATTAACTTTAGGCTGGGCTATGTGCCTGGAGGACTTCATTTTATTAAAGATTCTGTGGTGGAGCAGGAAACCCACATCACTCTGTGTTCCTGAGATGCGATCTGAACTGTGTAATATCAAGATTTCCTGATCCTCTGTTCTCTAATCTGTACTCTCTTGAATTTGGGAAATATTTGTTTTTTCCTCCTTCCATTCCTCCCTTCCCTGCTTCTTCCTTTCTCTTTTTCTTCCTTCTTTCCTTTTTTTATTTTTTGCCAGAAAGCAAGGATAAAGAAGAATAAGCAGTGTTGACATTTTTCTAGCACGACTTACATTTTTCTATTTAGAAAAGGTTAAGTCATTAGGTCATTGGCATGTGGATAGGAAGATAGAAGGAAACTCAGTTCCAAAAATCCACCTCCTTTCTCTCTTATTTACATGAAACTTTGTGCTGAAGTCTTCTCAGGGGCCCAAGAACAAGCACACAAACAAGACCAGGTCATAACCATTCTGTTCTCTGCCCCTCGCCCAGCTGGACCCTGGGCGGAGCCCCAGGACAAAGCTCTGGGGGAGAGGCCCCGCTGCCCTGCTCAGGCTCAGAAGAGGAGAGAAGCCGCTGGACTGAGTAGCCAGGCTCCCCCCACCCGGCTCCAGCCCCGCAGAGAGTCTGTGCTCAGAGAGGGGAGGCCCCAGTCCCCGCCTCCAGGAGATGGGGCTGTTGGGAGAACGCAGTGGGAAGACTGCAGGGGCCCAGTGGGAGAGAGGATGGGGCTGGGCCTTGAGCAGTGTGGGCTGAACGCAGTCTGTGGAGAAGTCAGCCTGGGTGGGGGGAGCTTTTGCAAGTCAAAAGGCATGTGTTTTGGGAACCCTTCATTCTGTTCTTGGCTTAGGGATCTCACACCCTGTGAATCACTTCTTGCAGCACGGGTGTTCTCCTCATCTTGTGTTGAAGTCACATGAACCCCTAGCACCCCTTTCTGCTTCCCCCTGGGCTGGCCACTGGTAGCTGCCTGTCTATGCCATCTTTTTTTTTTTTTTAATTTATTTACTTATTGTTTAATTTACTTGTTGCTCAGCAGTTGTGGTGCACAGGCTTAGTTGCCCTGCAGCATGTGGAATCCTCCAGGACCAGGGATCAAACCCATGTCTCTTGGATTGGCAGATGGATTCCCAACCACTGGACCACCAGGGAAGTCCTGTCTGTGCTATCCTGGGGAGCATGAGGGTCAGGTGAAGAGACTGCGGGGCAGTGGAAAGAACTCTTGATTTGATCAGAAGCCACGAATGTCTCACAGTCCTGCCACGAAGCTGCCCTTACCACCTCAGACCTCAGCCCCCACTCTCCGGGATGGGACATCTGACCTAAATGTCGGGAGGGGCCTTCTTAGCTCTGTAGTCTCATGGGAAGGGCTGGGGCAGCTGGAGGGAGGCTGGCAGGGAGCTGAGCCCTCTCCCGCTGGCCCCCACCCCATCCAGCCCAGCTCCCCAACGGGGTTCGAGGCAGTGGCGGCTACTGGGTAACGCAGACCAGATGCAGCCCTTTCCTCGGCTACGCTCAGTGGCCTTCCTCCTCCAAGGCCTTGGGGATATTTGAAACCCCGTGGAGTTTGGCATCAGAATCTGGAGTGGAAACCACAGCTCCATTACGTGAGCACATATGATCTCCCTGGGAGAAGAGAGGCAACTGGCCTCAGAACATGAGAGACGAGTTGGAGGTTGCTAGCTCCAGAGGACACTTAGGACGGTGTCGGGGATCCCAGGGAGGTGAAGTCTAGGATACTCGGGTCAGATCCTTGTGTGACCTCAGAGTGGTGGGCTACCTGATACCAGAGGGTGGAGCAAAGACCAGGGCCCCTTAGAGCGGAGACTTGAGCCCGAATGAGAGCTGGCCGTCCACCAAGGAACCATTCTATCTCCCCCGCCCCAGTGGCTTGCACATTTTGAAAGCTTTGTGTTTGCAACACAAATCATTGAGGAGAGAAAAATTCCACTGAAAGGAAATGACCTACCCTTCCCCTCCCCAAGAGCAGAACAAGCAACTATGTCTGCACGAATTAGTGAGAGATGATTTCAAAGTCACTCCCAGTTAAGATATTCCAGCTTCTGCCACTGCCTAGTTGGGTAACTTTGGACCAATAATTTTGTTTTCTTTTTTCCTTTTTCTCTTTTTAGCCTCAAGGCATATAGGGTCTTAGTTCCCCAACCAGAGATGGAACCTGCGCCCCTGCAGTGGAAGCACAGAGTCTTAATCCCTGGACCGCCAGGAAAGTCCTTGGGCTAATAATTTAGTATCTCCAGCCTCAGATTCTCATTTGCCCAGTAGAAATACTGAGCCTTACCTTGGGGTGGGGGTGGGAGGCTCTTAAATATGCATGAAAGGTCCTAGCAGAGGCTCATAGAGGCAGGCTGGTGTTACCCTCAGGTGACATAGATGAAATCCTCATATCCCATATCTAATAATCCAAGATCATCATAACTGTCCATCAGCAATGTGGTCAACAAAAATAACTGAGACACCCCTTGGGGGTGGTGGCGGTCAGGCTGAGGTATCCAGTCAGCTGGCCTGAGTGCAGCACCTCCGGGCTGGAGTGACAGTCAAGGGCAGGCACTTTGAATGCTGCTGATGCTCAGCAGTCATGACCCTTATGGGCAGAAACCAGGGCTGAGACCATCTCTGCTGGCCCTTCCTGAAGTTCTTTCTCTCCAGCAGTGGAAGCTCAGGCAGGGCCCTGGGTCCCCCAGCTTTGGTTCTGCTCAGGGTCCACTCATCTGGGGTGCTTTAGTCTAGCTTTTTCTGTGTGGTGCAGAACTAATTGCTAGATCACTTAGCAACCTCAGTTTTCTCCTCTATGAAATGGGAGCAGCAGGCATATCAGTCCTCTGGCAGGGTGTTGTGAAGGATAGGGAGAGTGGCCAGGGGGTCTGGTTGGGTGGAGAGACCTCAGGCTTCAGGGCACCATGGAGCAGGAATGCCGAGCAGTCAGCTCTCCTCAGGGATCAACTCCTAGGAGAAGGTACAACCCCTCGCATGGGGTCTGGAAGTGGATGGGGCAGGTTCTCAGTAAATCTAAGATTTATAGAAGGAAAGAGATTGGATTTGGTGATGGACTTTGAAATAGGCCACCCTGGCCCAATAATGCAGATATTTCTACCCTTGCCCAACGGTGCCCTTCCTCATCCTCGTTCCCATCCATCTCTTCATTCATGCAGCTACTTATCCCACAGACACTTCTCGGGCACTCTCTCTGTGTCCTGCTCTGGGATACAGCACAGAATGTGGTGCTGGCCCTCATGGAGCTCCCACTATACTTGGAGGAAAAGACCTTAAACAGGTAGCTGAGGGGCCTCCCTGGTGGTCCAGCCATTAAGACTTCCAGTGCAAAGGGTATGGGTTTGATCCCTGGTTGGGGAGTTAAGATCCCACATGCCTTGTGGCCACAAAACCAAAACACATAAAATAGAAGCAATATTCTAAGAAATTCAACAAAGACTTTTAAAAATGGTCCACATCAATAAAAACCTTTAAAAAAGACTGAATAGCTGGATGCATCAGTACAAAGTTACAACACTTACAGGAGCCAGTAAGGATGAGGTGGCCTATTGCCAAGTCCACAGCAAAGACCCACTTCTCCTGAAGGCCTTGCTGCATGCCTGGCAGGGCCCTAAGCCCTGACATTGACTTATGGGATCCTTGCCACATCCCTGTGGGGTGGGAGCCATCATTACCTCCATTTACAGGAGAGGAAACTGAGCAGAGCCCAGATCTCAATTGTTCTTCTAATTCTGTGCCCTAGGAGGACAGGCTTCCTTCTTCCTTTTTCTGCAAAGGAGGAGACTGAGACTTTGGCCAGAGTAAAAAGTTTTTCTCAAGGTCACAGATAGGAATGGCTGAGTTCTCCAGTCCTTCTCCTACCAATGTCCAATCAACCTAGGACACACTTTTTAGCCCAGTGAAGAGAAATCATCCCTCAAGGAATGAACATGTGATCTAGCTGTAGAGACAGACATTGTGGAGGATCAACTGTATTCATGGTCCCACAGTTCTTCACCCCTCCCTGTATCTACCTCTTTTACCCAGTAAGCCTGCAATGCCCTCCACCCTGGGATAGAATGTTCTGCCTGGTCTTTGATGCTGGGCTCAGTTCTGTGACTTGCTTCGACTGATAGGATGTTAGCCCACTTGGTGCAGAGGCTTGACAAAGCACTCGCAGTTTCCTCTTCTGCCATGGTCATGAGAACATGCCAGCTAGCTTGTTGAGTGACTAGGCATGTGCCCCATCATCACAGCCAAGGCCATGGTGGGTCAGCAGCTGACCCCAGCCAGAATCAGCTGAGCTCACTGAATGAACCAGCTCATGAGGTAAGAGAATGTTTGCACTGAGGTTCCGGGTTGTTTGTTACGTGGCATTACTGTGGCAGGCAGTGGCAGGTGTAGATGGGTATGCAGCCAGTTTGGCTGTAGATGCTGGTGCTAAGGGCTCTGCTGGAGTCTGCACGAAGCAGGGGAAGAATAGTTCACTCTGAGCCTAGAGGTCAGGGCATGAGTCATAGAAGAGTATGAGTGAGTCTCCAAGAAGTAAGAAGGTGTCGTAGGCAGATAGAGCAGGCATAGGCACGAGGTGTACAATTGTAAGGTGTGTTTGGGGAAGGGCAAGTCAACCACCCAGTGTGGTTAGTACATGTTGGGCAATGTGGGAAGTGAGCCTGGACTGCTCCATCAAGGAGCCCAGTGGTGGCAAATCCTGGGTGCCATGGTCTCTAAGTGGGCAACAGGGAGCCATGGAAGGTTGATAAACTGTGAAGGAGTACAGCAGATTAAATGTTTGTGTCCCCTCAAAATTCACATGTTGAGGGACTTCCATGGTGGTCCAGTGGGTTAAGAATCTGCCTTGCAATGCAGGGGATGCCACTTGGATCCCTGGTTGGGGAACTAAGATTCCACGTGCAGTAGGGCAACTAAGCCCGTCACTGCAACTACTGAGCCCATGCATCACAACTAGAGATTGTGCATCTCAGTGAAAGACCCTGCATGACACAGTGAAGATACTGTGTACTGCAACTAAGACCTGGTGAAGTGCCCCCTAAAATATACGTTGAAATCCTCACCCCACAGTGTGATTGTATGAGGAGGTGGAGCCTTGGGAGGTGATTAGGTCAGGCAGGATGAGCCCTCACGAATGAGATCTGTGCCTTATAAAAGAGACCCCAGAGAATTCTCTCGCTCTCTTTCTGCCATGTGGGGACATGACAGGAAACTGGCCATTTGTAGCCCTGAAGAAAGCTGTCACTGGAACCCCGTCTCGCTGGCACCCTGATCTTCCACCCTCCAGAACCGGGAGATGTAATATATTTCTCTTGTTTTGAAGTTGCGCCGTCTATACTTTGTTACAGCAGCTCAAACTCAGACAGGGAGCTTGACGCCTGTTCTGCCCCTCTCTTGCCAGGTCCTCAGTATTTGGTCCCCCACCTCCCTGCCCTGATCCTGACCTTCTCAGTGGGGCTCTTGCTCATTCTCTACATGGAATCCTGGACCGACCCTACAACAGTCCCTCCCTAGAGAAAGGATGATTAGAACTTGCATCTCCCCAGAGCCTTTCCTAGGATTAAAGTCAAGGGATTCACTTCTGAGGCTCCCCTAGGACAGGCCTTTGCAGCTGGAGAGGCCGTGACCTCTGGAGTCTGAGACGACCTGCGTGCCAACTGTGTCACCATGTACTGAGGGCATGACCGTGGGGAGCCCCGTCCTCTCTCAGAGCTTTCCTAGCCCTCGCTGCCTTAAATCCTCACTACACCTTGGGATGCTGGGATCCCTGAGCCTTAGAGGCTCAGAGAAGTGTAGTGACCTTCCCAGGGTCACAGAGCAAGATGGTGGGCCAGGCAGCCTGGGACCCAGTCTTTCTGTCCAAGTGCCATGTCCTTCTGGGACTCCTTCCTGAGTGAGGTAAGATGGTACCTTCTCTCCAAAGCAGCTGCCAAGAATTTCTCCCTACTGAATACATACTGTGCTTCTCCCAGAAGGAAGAGGGCCTCTTTTCCCTCCCCTCGACTGGCCCTGTGACTTTCTTTGACAAAGAACACAGCAGAAGTAACTCTCCAGTTCCAGCTCTAGCCTTCAATGGCCTAGACTTTCTGCTTTCTCTCTTTTTTAAAAAAAATTTTTTAAAGAATATTTTGTTATGGACCATTTTTAAAAAGTCTTTATTGAGTTTTTTTAAACAATATTGTCTCTGTTTTCTGTTTTGGTTTTTTTGGCCACGAAGCATGTGGGATCTTAGCTTGCCTACCAGGGATCAAGCCTGTACCCCCTGCATTGGAAGGTGAAGTCTTAACCACTGAACAGCCAGGGAAGTCCCTCTCTCTGTTTTTTGGAGTCCAGCGGCCTTGCATGGCAGCCTCAGCAGACAAATGTCAGGAGCCATGTGGAAGAGAGGCCACACGGAGGGGAGCTGAGGTGTCCCAGCACAGGCCTGAGAGGGAGGCCTCTTGGACATTTCAGCCCAGCTGAGCTCCCAGCTGGAAATCACCATGCTGATGCCACAGGAAGCAGGAGATGCACCCAACTGACCTACGAACTGTTAGAACTCGTAAATCAGTTATTTCAAGCCACTAAGCTGTGGGGTGGTTTGTTACACTGCAGAGATACTGAAACAGGTGGCCTAGGGGATGCTTGGGTTCCTAAGTCCCTGGGACCTGTAATCCCCTCCAGAGCCCTGAGCCCTGAACCCTGGTTGCCATAGTTCCCAGGCAGATGGTGAGGGCTCCTCCTGTTTTACTCATTTTAATGAAGGTTAGGGGAGTTGTATGGTTCCTCCACATCCCATCTGAAGGCATGCCTATCACAAGCTAACAGGGCTCCTATGACAAGAATGACAAGCTAAAACCTTGAACTCTGCAGTCAGATTTCTGGGATTTAAGTCCAATCTCTACCAGTTTCTAGCTGTGTGACCTCGAGCAATTTTCTTATCCTCTCTGTGCCTTGGTGTTTTCATCTTCATTTTATAGTGAGGTTAATACTCATGCCTATCTCATTGAGTTCCTGTGAGGATTAAATGAGATAATATACACAAACTCTTAAAATAGTGCTTGACTCATTGTAAGCCCTCAATAAATATCATCTACTGTTTCAGTACTATTAGTATTACTAGGTTCCAGGGCTTCTGAGCTGGATATTTCAGTGTTCTGGAGATGTATAACTGACACCTAAACAGGAAAGTTATAACACAGAAGGATAAAAATAGGAATATGGTCATATCTGGGAGGGGTTTATTTTACCTGGGATTTAGGAAGTCTCCCTGAGGGAGGTGACAATTGAGCTGGGTTTTAAAAAGTTTTAAAGGAGTTTTCTGGCTGTATCAATTAGGTTTACACTTGGCCCTGAATGAAAACGAACACAAAAATAACAGTGACTTAAACATGATAGAAGCTTGTGTCTGACTCAAGTCAAAATCTGGTGGTGGGAGGCTCAGGGCTCAAAAGTTGCTCCATGGCGACAGGCACCCAGGTTCTTCCTATTTTGTTGTTCCACATGCTTGACCCTGAGCCTTCACTCTCCTCCTGGTACAAGGTGGCTGCCAGAGCTCCAGCACCCGTGTTTTTAAGGACACTCCTGGAAGTTGTACACTGTACTCAGAAGCCATTGTCAAGGCTCAATCCCATGGCCCATCTAACTGCAAGGGAGGCTGAGAAACATATTCTTTATTTTGGGTGGTCATATGCCCAGCTGGCTAACACTCGGGGGTTCCATTGCTAAGGAGGACTTGGGGGAGAGACGCTGGAGGTCATAAATGGCCAAGTCTGCAACATCGAGGACAGGTGATAGGAAAGGGCTCCCACTAGAAGGAACAGCACATGCGTACACAGCATATGCCTGTGTACGTGAAATACATGACGATCCTGCCTCCACAAGGTCTTCCAGGATCTTCCTCCTTCTCTCCTGAGGCTTTCACTGCTTCAGCCTGGCTGCTTCCATGGACTTGCCTTTAGACCAGCTTCTCGCCAGGCAGACATGTCCCACTCCCAGCTCTCCTGTTGCTCTGGAGGCTCTCTCCCACCCAGTGCCTCCACAGAAGAAACTGCGCTGCCCAGAGGAGCTTGTGGTCACTGGAGAGACAGAGGTGTGAGTGGAGGGGCCTCAGGGAGAAGGACCTGGGCTCTCCTCGGG
The DNA here is from genome assembly GCA_007570785.1 of Antilocapra americana. Taxonomy (NCBI): domain Eukaryota; kingdom Metazoa; phylum Chordata; class Mammalia; order Artiodactyla; family Antilocapridae; genus Antilocapra; species Antilocapra americana. The sequence continues at coordinate 8,716,768 of ML661891.1, read as the reverse complement.
TTTCTGACCTAAGCCCAGACAGCTGGGGCGGGTGGCTGAGAGGGGCCCCAGGCCAGGGAATGCTATAAACCAAGGCCAGGAGGTGGCTCTTAAGGCACTTAGGGGGCCATTGAGGAGAGCTGTCCCTGCTGGTCCTGGGGGCCTGGGGCCTGATGGGCTGGATGCCTGGGGGAGGAGGCCTGTGGACCCCCAGGTCATGTCTCACAGAAGTGCTGGTCGCGGTGGACTGGGGCCCTGGGGTCCATGCTGTGAAGGCTGGATGCCACAGAGGATGGGATTTGGGAATGGTCAAAGGGAAGCAAGGGCCCCACCCTGAGCCCCTTCTGGGCCTGGAGGCAAAGAGTGGGAGCTGCACCTGGCACAGGCCTTGGTGTGGAACTCCAGTTCTGCCTTGGACATGCTGGGTGACTGGAAGCCTCCGTTTTCCCATCTGTAAAGTGGCTGGCTGGCTGCTTCTCAAGGGCATGCTGAGGGTTCCAGATGACGACGGGAAGGACCTGTGTGAGAGCTCCAGTGCTGTGCTCAGTGCCTGTTACCATGGAGATTTCTGAAAGAAGGACCTCCCACAGGCATAGGCTTTCAACAAAGTAGGATTTCCTGGTCTCCAGGACCCAGCTGGAGCCTTAGTTTCTCAGGCAGCTGCCTTGGACCACCTCTCCACCCGTGCCCTCACCTCCCAGCCTTTCAGAGCCTCTGGCTCCAGAAAGCCTTGGGTCAAAGTTTGGGAAGTAAACTTGAGCCGCAGCCCAGGCCCCACTACCAGGCCATATTCCATGAGCCTGGAGACTCAGGCAGAGGGGACCTGGTGGTTAGAACACCCCAGTGCTAGAGGGAATACTCACCCAGCAAGGACTCACCACTCACACGCCCACAGGGACCAGGTAGGCAACCTGCATGGACAGTGACTCGGGGGTAGCATGCAGCCTCTTTCATACTGGGGAGCGTGCGCCTAGCCAGCTCAAAGGAAGTGTTTTTATACACCCCCCCTACTCAAAGCACTAGCACTGAAAGATTGGAGACTTTGTGATCTGGATTCCCAGTCACCAGTGTCTGCTCTGTAATGTATTAGGGGGTGGGGAAGCTTTTATTTATTTATTTTTTACAAACCAATAAAATCAGCCCAGCATGGAAGAGAGCGGTGCCCATCTGCTTTGCTTCTATGATGGAGGTGGGACGAGAGTCCTGGGTCTGACCAGGGGGACGGAACCCAGAACAGGCAAGAGATGACTGTTGTTTCCTTTGTTCAGTGTTGTCCCCTTGCGGGAGCTGTTCCCCATCATCATTGGCCACAGGTTTCCTACAGGATTTGCCATATTGATTCTCCCCAGGTGGGGATCACCTGACCCATGCTGAGCCAATCTTTGGTTTGTGAAGAGAATTGGGAATCAGAACCAAAAGACTTCAGCTAAGGCTGGCTGTCTTTGGATCTGGAGGCCAGGAGCTGTTGACTGCTGTGCTTTCTGCTACTGGTTAGAGTGGTGGACAGAGCCAGGGGCTGCAAGGAAGATGAAGAGACAGAAGAGAGCAGCAAGGTAAGAGGAGGGGAGCCCCGCTGGGCATCCGCAGGGCTTTTAGCCCTAACTGCACCCTTTCCTGAGACCAACTGGGTCCTGGTCTAGGATTCCGGAAGGTAACCCAGGCACCTTTCTGTAACTTCCATGCCCCTCCCCCAATATCTTCCTTTTCTTGTTGTAGCTAGTTTTATTTTTTTTAATGTTTATTTTAATTTTGGCTGCTCTGGGTCTTTGTTGCTGCGCGCGGGCCTGTCTCTAGTTGCTGTGCGCATGGGGTCTAAGGCGCGTGGGCTCAGTAGTTGTGGCTCACGGGCTTAGTTTCCCTGTAGTATGTGGACTCTTCCCAGACCAGGGATTGAACCCGCGTCCTCTCCATTGGCAGGTGGATCCTAACCACTGGACCCACCAGGGAAGCCCTTGCTGTAGCTAGTTTAGGCAAGTTTGTGCTGCTACTAAAACAATCCCAACTGGTATGAAGAAAAGCACAATAAGACCTATTTTTCTATGACTGCCACTTACTGAGCCAGCTGCGTTGTTTCATTGTATCCTTATGATGACTTTATATGGTAGGTAATGTTATTATTTCCACTTGGCAGGTGAGAAAATTGAAGCCCAGAGAGCCTTAGCAATGTGTCCAGGGTCACACAGCTGACAGGAATGAATCTGGGCTGGCTGATTCTAGAGGCCGAGTAGGAGTCTTCCTGTGCACTTACCTTTCCTGCTAGAAGGGGTTGTGTTCAGAAGTCACTGGCCTGGGGGTTCTGTTGAGCCTCGTACAGAGCCTGTGATTCTCTGTTCCTCTAAGTAGGTTTGTACATCTTGAAAAAGAGTCAAGCTGGTTGGGCTTTAAGTTTTCAGTACTGGGCTAGAAGTGGCCTCCTTGGGGAACTCAGCCAGGGCCTGGCCAAGCCCTCAGTCTAGGCTGGATAAGAATGCTGCCATCATGTCCTGCCATGGCTTTGAGCCCCACCTGAGTCATGGGCTGACCAGCCTCGGGCAGATGGTCCTCCCCCAGACCTAAGTCACCCCCTCTAGGAGACCTTTTCAGGTGGCTCTAATCTTACTTCTGTTCTCTGACACTCATTTTGCCACGGCCCCAACTCAGAACGCTTGGCTGGGTTCTCCTGCTGAAGACTCATGCAGGACAAAGCTGACACCCGGGATGAGCTCAGCCCCTGCCCTCACCCCGTTGGGGGAGAAGGCAGTGCTTGTCCTTGGAGACAGAGAGAGAAGACCCAGCACTGCCTGGGCTGTGAGAACCCACTAAATTCTGGAAGAAATAGCAGCACCTGGCAGCTCCTTCAAGAGACTCAGGGAGCACTTTCAGGGATGGGCCTGGCTGGGTGCAGACAGGCAGAGAGAGAGACAGAGACCAGCTATCCCCACCCTTAAAAAATCTTGAAAAGTTGCTCATTTGAATTCTTTGTATGTAGAGTTTTCACAGTTAAATGAGAGCATACGATGTGTTTTATATCCATCTATCTATCTATCTGTAGGTAATGGATATCCTTCCAAATGAACAATCACTGGACCATCAGGGAAGTCCCTAGATATAAGAATTCTAAGTAAAATGAAATGCATCCTCACTCATATCCAGAGCAGAAAAGGCTCATGGTCCAGCCCATGGCTGTTTTCCATGTTTGCCCAGGTAGAGTGGAGGAGAGTGGGGCTCAAGGGCAGTGGTGGAGGAGCTGGTGCCTATGGCCTCTGGGCGTTCCTCTGGAGTCCCTTTGCTGGAGGTGAATTTACCCCAGAGCTAAAGCAGTTTCAGCCTCAGAGCCTCTCATTCACAGCAGCCCTTCCAAGACTCTGTAACCAATGCTCAAGTCATTCAGTCATGTCCGACTCTTTTGTAATACCATGGACTGTAGTCCACCAGGCTCCTCTGTCCATGGGATTTTCCAGGCAAGAATCCTAGAGTGGAATACTGAGCCATTTCCTCCTCCAGGGGATCCTTCCCACCCAGGGATCGAACCCACGTCTCCTGTGTCTCCTGCATTGCAGGCAGATTCTTTACCACAGAGCCATTGGGAAAGCCCTCTGTAACCAATACTATATTCCTAATTTGGTATTCTTGTTCTTCAAACAGTCCTTGAGCTGTAGAAGCCTCAGGCCCTCACACCTGAACCCTCTCGACTCCAGCTCAGCCCTTTCTCCCTGGATTTTAGTCACCTTGAGTCCCCAGCACCCAGCCTGCTCCTGGCCAGGCAAGCAGAACAGGTTACGGAGTGAATGACCCAGGAAAGCAGAGGAACGGGACTTGTCCAAGGTCACTCTGAGGTCAGTAACAGAGCTGAGACCAGAGCCTGGGTCTCTACTCCCCCTGTGCGGGGCCCCGCCCACCTCACCAGGTGACAGCTTGGCCTGAGTTTTGCCCTCACGACATCCAGGAGGTGCTGAGAGCATAAACAGGGTTGTGCTGTGACCTTGAGTAACTGAAAGGAGACCCAGCTGAGGGAAGACACCCAGGCTGCCCAGTGCATGGAGCTGCAAGGCTGGCATCCGTGTTCCTGACCCTCCGCCCACTGTCCTCTCAGGGTCCTTGTAGCCAAGCATCCTGAGAGCCACCCTCTGGGCAAACCTAGTCCCCTGAGTCCTCTCCCTCTCCAGATCCTTCAGGCCATGTTGAGTTGCTGTCACTTCTGGGGCAGCCTTGAGGGCCTTGAGCGGGTGGTGACAGGAAGAACAGATGATAAACACTGCCACATGCCTTCCCTACTCAGGCTGTATGGTGTTCAATGAAAACAGCAGCTTAGACAACAAGATGATCCCCAACACAATACAATATGTGTATATTCACATGAGGGCAAATCTAGAAACACCCAAAAAGTTAACAAAAATGATCTCGAGGTGACAGAATCCTACTGGGTTTCTTCTTTTGACTTTTAGCTTTTCTGTGGTTCCTAATTTTTCTATCGTCATTATGTATTATTTGTGAAGAGGCAGCATAGTGCAGTGTTTAAGACTTGAGGTCACTTGACATCTTGAGCTTTAGGTTATTCATCTACATGATGAAGTGGAAGTGAACATTAAGTACCTGACTTATTACAATGGAAAAACCTGGTGGACCCCAGCAGTGATAAAATTTAATACCACCAGTAATGGGGCAAACTCACCTGAGAAGCACACAGCATCAAGGTTCCTGGATCCAGCCTTGAGGAAACGTCAGACACATCAAATTGTGTGATATGCGGCAAGGCACCTGAACTGGGTTTTCAAAACACGCCAATAGGATAAAAGGAGGGAAGAAAGCAAAAGTCTGGAAAACTATTCTAGATTAAAGGGGATGAGAAAGGTGATCCTTGATTGGATGGTGAGTAGGATGGGGAGGCTACGAAGGGCATTATTGAGACTGTTGAACAAATTTGCATCTAGAGAGGACATTAAATGATAGTATAACAATGTTAAGTTTCCTGAGTGTCATCACTGTATAAGGATGTTACAGGGAAATATCCTTATTCTAAAGAGATATTTGCTGAAATACTTAGAGGAAGATGATGAATATACCATGATGAATATACCATGTTGTCTGCAACTAACTCTCCAGTGGTTCAGAGATAAAGTCCCTGTAGCAAAACTGAATTAAATACAATGCTCAGCACAGGGTGGATCTCAGTCCTGACAAGCCACTACTCCATCTTGCCTAGGGTTGCCTCTGCCCTGTTTCCCCGAGATGCCCCTCGCCCTTCCAGCCCCTCCCCTGAGCCCCCTTTCTCCCCCTCCCCTTAGGGGAGGCTCTGGGAGAACAACAGGAGTCGGGAAACAGCCTTCTCCCTGAGACTCAGTGCCTCTCCAGACTCACGCTCCTAACAGCCTCATTCCACCTCTGCCCACTCGTCCTGGGCCCTCCTTATTACAGACACACATGGGTTATCTTCCTCCTCCAATTTGCTTGCATAGTTCTCTTGGCTTAGAAAGCCATCCTTCGCTTTCCTGTCAGTAAAGTCTGACTTATCCTTTAAAGAAAACCCACATATGTGCTCAAAGGCCTACCTCTCTTCCAGCCCAAGGAAGAAGCATGCTTTCCTGGAATGGCTCTTGGGCTGTTATCCCACTCTGGGATGCTAAGGTCAGTTGGTCACCTCCATGAGCCTGGGAGCTCCAATTCACAGGGAACAGTTTGCAATCACCCATGTCTGTAATATATCCTGAGCCATAGTAGACAATCTCCATGTGTTTATTACCCAAGGGTTAGGTGCCAGTATGAATCTTCTGCTTTGGAGACATATATATATATTGGCTGCATGGGGTCTTAGAGCACATGGGATCTTTAGTTGTGGCATGCAGGATGTTTTTTGGTTGCGGCATGTGGGAACTTTGATCTTTGCTGTGACATGAGAGCTCTTAATTGCAGCTTGTGGGATCTAGTTCCCTGGTCCCGGACCAAACCTGGGCCCCTCTGCATTGGGAGTGTGGAATCTTAGTCACTGGACGACCAGGGAAGCCCCCTTGGAGACTAGTTAAAAATACACATTGGTATGTTCAAGTAATAGAATACTTATGCAGGTATCAAAAGAATGACTGGGATTGGTATGGAGTAATCCCAGATGTAACAGTAAGTGAATGCAGTGAGCTACTTCTTATTCGTGTAAGAATAAAAGCGTGCCTACTTGTAGTAGCAAAGATTGCCTCAGGAAGAGGGGAAGCGGGGGCTGGGAGGGGCAGGGAGGGAGAGAGAGTTCTTGAGTTTGTGCTGTGCATATGTGAAGCTAAGTGGAGCAAACTACATGATTTAGACTTATAGTAGAGTATGCTGTCTCTGAGCAGGACTAAGGAAATCCTAGGAGTTGGGTGCTGAGGAAAAAGAGGAGAGGCAGGTGAGCACTGCCCGTGGGTGGAGGAGGCGTCTGGTCTCTTGCCTGTGGCTCTTGCTAGAGGACCCAGACCGTGAGCCGCAAGGCAGCAGAGAGGGGCGGTAGCCTCCCAGAATCCTCAGCGCCAGGAGCATCTCTCACATATTCAAGTCCCATCCTCTGGGCCCTGCAGCGCCTCATGCCACCCACATCCACAGAAATGCCCTGCCTCCATTTTTCACAAGCAGAGTCCTACTCAGCCTTCAGGGCCCCGCCCAGTTCCTGTCTCTGTGCCAATGAGCTCCTTACCCCCTTATCAGAGGCCTCCCTCTTGCCATCTTGCTCACCAAGGCCTTCAGTGTTTGCTCCAAAGGCCTCGGGGCTGAGTGGGCCCAAATATGAGAGCAGGAGAAGGAGGGAAGGCCATTTAGAGAATTCTGGCCCCACTGGCCTTTCTCGGGCCCAAGGCCACCTGCTGCCCAAGCCCTTTGCTTGTTCCTGTGTTGGGCAAAGGACTGCTCACCCCAAGCCCACGCTCTCCTTTCATTACCCGAGGAGCAGTGAGAATGTCATGCCTCCTGGGACCCCTTTGCACAGGGAAGGGCTCGGAACTTGGATATCACAGGATGCATGGTTAAAGGGATGGGCTTCCTTGGTGACTCAGTGGTAAAGAATCCACCTGCAACGCAGGAGCCACAGGAGCTGCCGGTTCCATCCCTGGGTCAGGAAGTTCCCCTGGAGAAGAAAATGGCTACCCACTCCAGTATCTTTGCCTGGAGAATTCTATGGACAGTGGAGCCTGGTGGGCTACAGTCCATGGGGTTGCTAAGAGTGGGCTATGACTGAAGTGACTTAGCGTGCAAGCATATGGTTAAAAGAAAGTTATTCTACCATTTGTTAAAATGGTTAAAACAACAAGGAAGGAAGGCTTTATTCAGGACTACTGCAATAGATGTTAAGGCTTCACAATAGCAGGGAGAGATCAGGCTCAACTCTAGATGCAGCAAAGATAGGGAGGCTTAGAGCCAACAGCAGATGAGGGGTCGGTGGATGGAAAATGACTAAGAGGAGACATCAAGGGTAGGGGCAATTCTTACTAAACCAACTTAATAGGACTCTTGCCGAAAGCAGGCAAGGTGGTCAGAGATCGAGGGTGGGGGATTCTCACTAAAACTGGGAGAGGCAAGCCAAAGACAAGGCCCAAAGACAAGACCTAGTTGAACAGAGGAGCATGTCTGAAGTTTGATCAAGGAGAGTATTTGTCACATGTTATAAGAGCTTGGGAAAAGTCCCCCTTTTATAGTGAGGAAATGGAGGAGGCTCAGAGCAGCCATTTGGGCGTTCTGCTTTAGTTTACCTCCCCCAACGCCCCCCACCCCCAGAGGCTCTGCCCCGAGACTCCTGCTGCCTCTGCCCCTGGCCCGCAAGCTGTGGGTGAAAGGGCCTGGGCTCCAGCCCCACTGTGACTGCTGACTCAGTGCTGTGTAACTCTGGTTTAGCCTGGCCCATCTCTGGGCCTCTCAGTGTGACCCAAGAACAAAGCCACCAGAGTCCTCTGGCCAAGCCCTGGGAGCTCATGGGAGCCGGGGTGGTCCAGGCCTGGGCTGGGCAAGGCAATAATTAGCTGAGAGCGCCTCTGGAATGTTAAGTACCCAGCCGTGGAATGCAGCTCCTGCTGGCTGCAAATACCCCCCACCATCAGATAGGCCCCACAGTGAAGATAAAAATCAGAGTCAGCAGGCATAGGGATGCTGTCTTAAGACACCACCCCAGCACCACTAGGCACACTTCTTAGGCTTCTCCCAGGGTTGGGGTTCCCTCCATCTTGGGGCTTGCTTGGAACAAGTCTTTGCAGATGTGTTGTTGCTCAGTCACTCAGTCATGTCCGACTCTTTGAGATCCCATAGACTGCAGCACACCTTCCTTTCACTGTCTCCCGGAGTTTGCTCAGACTCATGTCCATCAAGCTGGTGATGCCATCCAGCCATCTCATCCTCTGTCGTCCCCTTCTACTCCTGCCCTCAATCTTTACCAGCATCAGGGTCTTTTCTAGCGAGTCAGCTCTTCGCATCAGGTGGCCAAATTATTGGAGCTTCAGCATCAGTCCTTGCAATGAATACTCAGGGTTGATTTCCTTGGGCTGACTGGTTTGATCTCCTTGCTGTCCAAGGGACTCTCAGATGTGGTAGGGGCTTCTAAGATGACCCCTGTCTCCTGGCACTAATGCCCCTGTATAATCCCCTCTCCTTTCACGTGGGCTAGCCACAGTGAAGGCTTCTGACAAAGTGAAGACAGCCAAGTGATGGAACATCACTTCTGATATGAGGTTACAAAAGTTTGGATCACGCCTTTCTTCTAAGACACACTTTTGCTCTCTCTGTGGGAAGCCAATTGCCATGTTGTGAGCTGCCCAACAGAGAGGCCCATGCAGAGGGCTCTGGTCAATAGCCAGCAGAACCAGCAAGGCCAGCAAGGAGTTGAGGTCTGCAGTCCAGCTACCCATGAGGCGCCAACTCCTGCCAACAAGCCCATCAGTGAGCTTGGTTGCAGACGCATGCCCCAGGTGAGCTCAGATGCAGGTCTGGCTGACAGCTTGACTGCCGCCTGTGAGGAACCAGGGGGCAGAAGGCCAGCTAGACTCAGCCCAGGCTCCTGACCCACAGAAACTGGCTTGCCCAAGGTCACAGAGCCTTGGGACTGCCAAGTCCAGGATTAGAACCAAGGTTTTCCAACTCTCAGCCCCGTGTGCAGGGCCCTAGGCCAGTGGTTCTCAAACTTTGGTTTGCATCAGAATCATGTGGAGGGCTCGTGAAAACCCGGACGGCTGGACCCTACTCTCAGAGTTTCTGGTTCTGTAGGCCTGGGTGGGGCCGAGACTGTGAATTTCTGACAAGTTTCAAGTGGTGCTGATACGGCTGGTGGAGGACCACACTTTGAGAACCGGGGCTCTAGTCTGTCTCCCACATCACTCTCCTGATGGGTCCCCATAAGCATGGACCAAGGGCAGTTTGCCACATTCTGAGTGCCTATCTGGGCACCATTTCTTTTGAGGGAGTAGGTGTGGGTTGAAAGAACCACAGAGGGCCGTGCCCTCTCTTGTTCATCTTTGCAGCAATTTCTGACCCGTAACACCCATAGATGCATATGATATTCCAGGATTTTATAAGGTAACATTTTTGGAAAAAACTAATTTCTTTTTATCAAAACCATACCAAAAGTATGTTTTATTTTGTTCAGGTGAATTAAGTGTTATATGCAGGAATAGTTGTGTTAAGGAAACTACCAATAGGATGTCAATAGGAAGTGAGATCATTCTCTCAGCTGTAATGTTTTCTGTTTCCATGTTTTGCCACTAGGGGCTGATTTTAGCCATTATTGTATTTTACCTTTTGGGCACTAAAGTTTCTATCTATCTATCTATCTATCTACGATTTTAAAATACTTATTTATTTGGCTGCACCAGATCTTTGTTGTGGTATGTGGGATGTTTAGTTATATGTAAACTCTTAGTTGTGGTTTGTGGGATCAGGGATCTACTGTCCCTGACCAGGGATCAAATTTGGGTCCTGTCCATGGAGAGTGCAGTCTTAGCCACTGGACCACTAGGGAAGTCCCTAGAATGTCTATCTTGAAAGCTGATGCCTTGGATATTAGGTAATTGGTGGATCTGTTTCTATAGATATAGATTCATACGTGGATGTGGATTCAAATACAGAGACAGCTGCAGATATAGATACAGATGAAGATGTAGCAGTGATGTTCCGTAAGGGGAAAGGACATGCTCCTGCCCTCCTTTCCCCTCCACCCAAGTCGGGGGAGCCAACTGGGTAAGCTCGTGGACTAGTATCACCATTCCAGTCCTAGACAACCTACCCCTAGGTCATCATAGGAGAGAGAAGTAAACTGTATTCTACCCTGGCTCTCATCCATCACACGCACATGTGCCGCAGCAGACTACAAGCTCCTTGAGAGTAGGGCCAGAGATTCCCTCTTTTGTCCCACAGCTCCCAGAACAGGGCCTGGCACATTTCAGCTCTGGTTCTGCCCCTTAGTAGCAGATGACCCAGGGCAAATGACTTCCCTGGCCTCCTTCCTCCTCTCCAAAATGGCTAAAAAACATTCTCATAAGGTTCTCATCAAGCTTAGTGAGATGATGTGCGTGAAACACTTAGTCCTGTAGTCCTGTACACCTAATAGGAGATAAATACATGGTGGATATTATCAGCTATAAGTGTTCAGAAATCAGATCATCCCCTCCCACCCTGTTTTTAAAAAATATTGATTTTTATTTCCTTATTCGGCTGTGCCCAGTCTTGGTTGCAGCACATGGGATCTTTAGTTGCGGCATGTGGACTCTGAGTTGCAGCATGTAGGGTCTAGTTCCCTGACTAGGGATTGGTCCTCGGCCCCCTGCTTTGGGAACACGGAATCTTAGCCACTGGTCCACCAGGGAAGTCCCCTCCCAAACCATTGCCCCCAGCTTCCCTTAAGGTAACATCTAACCTCCCTACCATGGCCCCTAAGACCCTTTATGATTTAACCCTGACCACCTCTCTAGTCTTATCACAAATATTGTGAACTCTACAGCCAGACAGAGTTGCTCTGGCATCCCATCTTTTCCAGGGACTTGTCCTAAGGTCAGAGTGAAAGGTGAGAGATGTCCTAAGTCCAAATGACCCTTGAACATTCCTTAAATGCCCATAGGTACAGTATCCAGACCTAGAACTTCTCAGTGAGAAAAGCCCGAAACAGGTTTCTTCCAGTGGAGGAAAAGGTGGCTATATCTTCAGTTGAGCATCAGATAACATAGCTGGCTTATGTTTACGGGCCTCATGAGACCCAAAATATGTGTCTGTCATTAGTTTCACATTCAGAATTAAACATTCATTGATTCTCTTCTTCTGTACTCCCAGTTCTTATAACATGCACTGCCTCTTACCTCCAAGCTTTTGTACATGCTGTTCCTTCCACTGCCTTACCCTTCCTGTCACCAGCTCCACTTGGCCTGGCCAATCCCCATTCCTCTTTCACACCTCTGTGCAAGTGCCACTTCCTCAAGCAGAGTACCCTGAAACTCTTCTGCTCTGTACAGCTCACCTCCCACTATACAGTCAGCTCTCCCCCTGTCTGTATCTCCATCTGCAATTCAATCAACCCGGGATGGAAAATATTTGGGAAGAAAGTCCGGAAAGTTCTAAAAAGCAAAACTTGAATTTACTGCTGGCTCGGCAACTATTTACATACTATTTACATTATATTTACAGCGATTTACATGTCATTTACTTGGCACTGTATTAGGTACTCTAAGTAATCTAGAGATGACTTAAAGTATACAGGAGGATGGAGGAGGAAGTGGCAACCCGCCCCAGTATTCTTGCCTGGGAAATCCCATGGACAGAGGAGCCTGGCTGGCTCCAGTCCATGGGGTGGCAAAAGAGTCAGACACGACTTAATGACTAAACATCAATACAGGAAGATGCCGGTTTGTTATATGTAAATACTATCCTTCCTTATATAAGGCACTTCAGCACCTCTGGGACCCATGCCCCACCTCCCCACACCGCCCCACCCCCGCCTCCCCACGGGTGCGATGATTGTACATTTCTGCATCACGGTTGTGGGTCTTTTCTACCAAGTTCTTCCTTCTCTTCTGCTCAATGCTAGGTCCCCGGCGCCTAGCCCAGAATTTGGCGGACCAGCGGTGCCCACTACGCGCTCACGGAATGAACTGGCCCATGAGGGAACTGTGGCCGCGGGGAGGGATTCCTTTGCCTGCATCCGCCAGCATCCTGGGGAGGGCAGGAAGGGGGCAGGGAGCGCTGCGGGGGCCTCTCCGCCCCGTCGTCCTCCCAGACCCTTTCCCTGCCCAACAGGGCGCCACTGGCCTGTCCCACACCCTCTCTGCCGCCTGCCCAGTGACCTAATTATTGTTTTTTCTTCCAGCCCCGCGGAGGGGAAAACAGAAATTCCTGGTGGATGACACAGGCCCGGCGGCCGCCTGAGAGCCGAGCACGGGACCGGCTGGGCCGGCTTCGCCCGCCCTGAACCCGCCGCCCGCCCCGCCACCAGGGCCGCGGGAACCCGTCATCAGCCTAAGTACAGAGCGGGCGGCGGGGCGGGCGGCCGGGAAATTGCCGGTTCCCGCTGACCCGCGGGGCCTGCGGGCGCCCGGAGTCTGGGGGCCCGGGGCGGGCAGGCAGGGGGAGCCTGGGGGGCGCGAGCGAGCATCCCGGCTGGGCTGGCCCGTCCTCGCCGTCCGCCACCCGGCCGGCCCGGGAAGGCGGAGGATGGGGGATCGCGGGCCGCTCTCGGGCCCCAGGGGCGGCAGGGGGTGGCGCGAGGCGCCGGAGCGGGGGCGGGAGGGGAGGAATTCGGGCGGCTAGGCCCTGGGTGCGGCCCCGGCGCGAGGCCAGGGCCCCGTGGCGCACAGCACAGCCCAGAGTGTGAGCTGCGAGCACTTGTGTGTGGGGGCGGGGTGTTGCCGCCCCTTCCCTTTCTGGTCGCTAGCCCCCACTCTTAGAAGGAGCACTGGGCTCGCGACCAGACTCATGGGGTCGTGCATTCCCACCCCGATGCACTGCTTCATTCGCCGTGTGCCATCTGTGGGCCCTTGATGCTGGAGGGAGCCTCAGTTCCCCCATCTGTGAAATGGGTTAACAAGTAGGATGGCTGCGAGGTGCGCGGTTCCACCCTCTTCTCTCTGCCTAGCAGATAAGAGCTGCTCCACTTTCTTTCTATTATTAGGGGAAAAGGCACTCGTTCTCTCAGAGCCTTCCCTCAACTAATAGGAATCGAACTCCTACTCTCTGCCAAGTGTGTGTTAGGCTTTCGAGTTATAGTGATGAAAAAGAGAAACAAAAATCTTACATTCTCAGAGGAGACAAACAACAAGTAAATAATACATGGATATTCACATCAGATAAGATAATCCTTCAGGTGGTGACAGGTGCTACTATAATGCGCTACAGAAAGTGAGAAGAATGGTTCTGTTTAGGCTCAGTGGTCCTAGAAAGAATGTCTTCATGTGCAAGTGTCCTTTGAGCTGAGATCTGAGTGAAGAGTGAGGCACTTATCTAGGGGAAGGCTTTTTGGATAAAGCAAACAGCAGGTTCAAAGGCCCCAACTCCCCAACTCACTCCTTGTTGGCAGAACCCACCTCTCAGGTTCCTGGGCCCCCGAAGCACAAAATCACTCCCTTTTGTCCCTCAGTCCGCAGGCAGGCAGCATAAAGAACAGATCTGGAGTCAGACAGACCTAGTTTTAAATCTTGGCCCCACTACTCACAGCTGTGTGACTTTATGTAAGTCACTTAACTTCTCTGAGCTGAAGTTCTTCCATCTGTCAAATGAGGAGAAAAATGGCGTGTTCTTTACAGGCTTGTGTGCGGGGTCAGTGAGGTCACACTGACATGAGGCAAGCCCTATGTGCTTGAATGAATGATCTGTGGGATCCCTAGAAAAACCTCAGTTTTGTTCATCTGAAAATTGGGTCTTTCTCTGACTTGAGCTAGTCTTTTCCTGGTCTTGGTGGTAATGAGGAGATGTGGTGGAACTGTGAGCAGCATGGGCAAACTCTTGGGGACAGTGCCTAGCTGTGGTCTGGTGCTGGTCACCTTCTGAGACTCAGAGCCTTGTTTGCAGAGAGAGACGCCAACCACAGCTCCCCCACCCATATCATCCAAAGCCTGCCCAGGCATTCAGGGGGGTTCAGAGAGGAAACCTCCAACAAGTCTAGGTCAGAGTCTAGAGTCTATGGCATTGGCCAAGTCTGTATTTGATGTCATCACCCTCTTCCTATGGCTGTCTCTCCCTTTATCCCTGGATAAACTTGTCCTTCCTTTGGGAAGAACAGAAGCTCAGTCATACTCAAGGGAGGATTTCAGTCTTTGGAGATCCTTCTGCCACATTCCCTCATTTGACATGTGGGAATCTGAAGCCCAGAGCGGGCAAGACCTGACTAGAGAACACTCAGCAGTCCTGAGGTATGAGAACTCGTACCAGCAGATGTTTGATCCAGAGTTGTTTTCTTCACTGTACATCATGGACAAATGCTGCCCCTTTTACAGAAGGAAGAAACTGAGGCCCAGGGTGGTAATATGAATCAGCAGAGGCTTCCTAGACCAGCAAGTGGCAATGAGGAATGGAGAATTATTCCAGGCAGGGGTGGAAGGATGTGGGAATTCTCCCGGACCCATCACATCATCCCCAGGCCCAACTGTTTTGAAGATAACCTTTCAGACTCCCTAAGGGAAGAGTCATTTAGGGAGATCTGTGGCCATTGCTTCCTCTTCTTACTCAGGAATCCTAAATTCCCCATCCTGAAGGGTCAGTCCAGCAGGTACCCAGGTACACATCGGTACCCTTGTCCCTCGGCTCCATTGAGAGCCAGCTATGATGGCTGAGTCCTGCAGTGCCTGGAGGCCACCGTCGTCAGCGTGGGCATCACCTCACCCTGCCCAATGGCTCTAGGTTGCTGTCCTGGCCTGTGGGAGTTTTATCTCAGAATGTAAACACGGCAGCTGGGTCTGACAACAAAAGCCCCTCCTGGCCTGCAGTTTTGCCACCAACTTCTCCAAGTGGTTGCTTTTCATTCCTTCATTCACTCAGGGCCTATCAGGTGCTGGACACTGCTCCACATAGTCAAGGTAGAACAGCAAACGAGATTGTGAGGCTTGGGCCTCTGGAGGTCACATTATAGGGTAGGGGACAGGCAATACACAAATGTGCACAGAAATATTAGGTCAGATGGAGGTGAAAGGGGAGGGGTCAGCGAGGGATGGGGTGCTCTTTTTGATTGGGAAATGAAGCAGAGGCCCCAAAGACGTGGGGGAGGCAGGAGCCTGGCTGGCATTCTCAGGGCTCAGCAAGGAAGGCAGTGTGGCTGGAGTGAGTGGGGTTGGGGAAGGGTGAGGGACCGGACTGCATTCTTTTTGGCTCTGGGTTGCCGCATTTCTTCTGTGTCTGCCTGGAATTGCAGCTGTGCCCTCCCAAGGCGGCCCGGACATCCCAGGAGCTGATTACAGAGCAGGCTGTCTGAGCTACCCTTCTGCTTCCCCTCTCTTCTGGCTCTCTCCACCCTTGCACCCCCTTCACCTGTTCTACAAAGCAGGATTAAAAGGAGTTTGGAGCCTGAAATCTCCAGATTCCAGAGCAGGCTCCATGACTTAGTGATTGTGTGAACTCGGTGAGTGATTTAAACTCTCTGAACCTTGGCTTCTATGTCTGTACAATGGTCCCAAACATACATACTCCCTAAATAGCTATGAAACCTAAGTGTCCACCCACCCTCTGACCCAGTGGGTGTGCTCCTAGGTACTGTGTCACCAGGAGAGGTGATTGTACATGACCAAAAGGCACTGGGCAGGGTGACCCTGGGAGCTGGTTACAATAGCCCTGAAATGGAATCATCTCTGGCGTCCACCAGCAGAAGGAAGGACAGCAACATAAAGAAACCATGGACAGACAGATACTGACACACCGTTGAGTGAAAGAAGCCAGGTGTAAAGAATAAGTCTATTTTATTCCATTCGTAAGATGTTCAAGGACAGGTAAAGCTAATCTATGGTGAGAGAGGCTGTGATAGTGGTTATCCTTGGGGGTTGTGGACTGAAAGGGGGCTTGAGGGGGACCTCTGGCACGTTGGAACTTTTTTTGTCTTGATCTGGTTGTCACCCAGGTTTTCATTTCTTTGGCCGCCTTGGGTCTCCATGATTGCGTGCGGGCCTTCTCTAGTTGCAGCCTGCAGAGGCTTCTCGCTGGCTGTGGTGCTAGGGCTTCTCACTGTGGTGGCTTCTGTTGTGGCAGAGCATGGGTTCTGGGAGCCCCGGCTTCCGTAGTTGTGGCATACAGACTTAGTTGCCCTGTGGCATGTGGGATCTTTGTGGACCAGGGATTGAACCGGTGTCCTGTGCATTGGCAGGTAGATTCTTAACCACTACCAGGGAAGTCCCATCATATGGGTTTATATGCATGTCAAAGTTCATTGAACTTGAGCTCCATGAATGACTTGAGATTCATACATGTTGTCCTATGTTTATTTCAATTGAAAGGTAAAAAGTACGCTACCTGGAAAGCTGGTGAAGAGTAAAGGAGATGGAGAAGGTAGTTGTGCCTGTCTCAGAACTGGCCCCTGGGGACATTCCCTGCTTCCCAGTCCCACTCTGAGAGGCACGGACTGCCTTCCAGCACTGATGTCCTGCTGTGGTGGTGGTGGCGGTCAGTTGCTTGTGTCCAACTCTTTGCAACCCTACGGACCATACATAGCCAACCAGGCTCCTCTGTTCATGGGGTTTTCCCAGCAAGAACAGTGGAGTGGGTTGCCATGCCCTCCTCTAGGGGTTCTTCCTGGCCGAGGGATTGAACCCACATCTTCTGCATTGGCAGGTGGATTCTTTACTGCTGAGCCACTGGGGAAGCCTGATGTCCTGCCGTAGACCAAGCCTTAGCTAGGATCAGATGATGCTGTTAGAAACGGGGGATGAAAGGGGACTGGGTCTTCTTTTCTCATTGATTTGCTTTGTCATTAAATGTGGTAACTCACTGTGGTGCTCAGATCCCCAACCTGGTGTGAAATGAGGACCCTGAAGTGGGGAGCACTCGGCTTTCCTGGTTGGGGGCCAACGAGATGGCACTGAGAGTGATCCTTCTATTTGTAGATGGGCAAGATTCCTCAGAGAGAGCCTTGAGGACCTCAGGTTCACCCTGCAATGCAGCGGCAGAGCCCCACTCCCACCTCTCATTGACCTGCATCTAAAATGCCCCCAAGATCAACTGGCTGGAGACAACTGTACCACTTCAATCCTGTTCCAAAGTCCCTGTCCCAATCCCAGAAAGGGAAGTGACATCTCCAAAGCCACACAGGAAGTTTGCAGCAGAGCAATCAAGGCCGTGGGTGGATGGGAGAATGAGAGGCTCATGGTTTGGGTTGCCAGCCAAGCTTTTCCTGTATGCCCATGGGGGCACGGGTAGGGGTTGTGTTCCTCTTGATCTGAAGAGGGAGGGCAACCATAGTTGTAACCAGGGAAATACCTGACATGACAGGGGCTTCTCTGCCAGGTACTGTGGAGGGTGAACCCCAGCCCTTCAGCTCTCTGAGCTCCTCCAGGACAGGAGCTAGGGCTGTCTCGTTCACTGCTGGGCCCCGGTGCCTGGCACACACATGAGGCGGTAGATGTTTGAGGGAAGAATAAATGAATGCATGAGGAAGGACTGCCACAGCAGGCATGTCTATGCCAGCGAGGGAAGGGTTCGTTCTGGTGCACAGGGGTGTGTGTGTGTGTGTGTAGGGAGGGGGTGGTGCAGGGAGGGTGTGTGTGTGTGGAGGGTCACCTGGGCTGAGCTTGTGCGGTTGCAGGAGTTTCAGAGGGAGCTGCTGTAGGTGGGGAAGCTGCAGGAGGACTCTCTAGCAATGCCAACACCCCAAAACTCAGGTCGGTCCTTTATGAGCCAGAGGCCCCTGTAAAGCTGTTGGGGCCAGAGCAGGGGAGGTCCCTGCATCCAGAAAAGGCAGCGCCTTGGTCCAAGATGCAGGAAACCTGGGTTCCCACCCTCCACTGCCCTCCGAGCAAGCAAAACTGGAGAGGCAGTCCTCCCCTGGGGGATCAGAGGCAGCCCAGGCTTCTCCCTCTGGGCACACTGGCCCTTGGACAGGGACTCTCCCTTGGGACTCGTCTCCCTGGGAGGGCCTGGAGGACCTGTAGCCCACCCCTTAGAGAAAGCCGAAGGTCTGCCCTGGGTCACTCAGAGAGGAGGAGCAGAGCAGAGACTCGCTTCCAGCCTGGGGTCTCCAGCTTCCACAGTCTACCTTATTCAGCTCAGTCAGCACAGAGCAGGTAGCCCCACCCAGAACCCCACCCTCTCGTCAGTTCGACTGGGAGCCCAGTGTCCCCATGCACGAGCAGGGCCACTGCTGTGGGGGCCTCTTCTCTGACAGTGCTTGCAACCTCTACCTGCTCACCTGTGCCAGGCTCAGGACGAGGCGGGGGCTGACCTCAGAGAAGCTGTCCTCAGGGCCTTGGTGAAAGTGTCTTCTGATCCCCAGGGCAGGGCCTGTATCTCCTCCACCAGATCCAAGACTTATGGGATCAGTTCTCTAGCCCTTGGGCGCTGAATCTCACCCGAGGGAGCCCAGGGCTGTCTAGGACCTCTCGCATACCTCCTACTGCAGGCCAGGCCCCTCTGTAAACCTGGGGTGCTGGCCTGGGTCAGGTCTGGCTGGGGTAGATCTTCCAGCACCCTCTTCCTGGAAGCTTCTGTGGTCATGTCTAATTTGTTCCTGTGTCATCCTAGACCCCAGCATAGAGTGGGGTTTTGTGATACTGAACGAGGTGACTTGGGATGTCATTTGAGAGGCTCTAGGAAGAGATCCCAGGCCCTCCACTCCACCATCCCCCTAACTCCCTGGGAGTCACAGTCTGGAATTCCACCGAGAGAGGCACACGCCTTGACATTCTTTTCATGAGAGTAAATCAGAGGATCGGTTTATTCTGCTCTTGGGCCCAGAGGCCTCAGGAACTTCTGAGAGCCAGACTGAAGATATGGGTGGGGAGGGGTCTGCTAGCCTGTTCTTCAGCCTCTGGAAGAGAAAAGCTGAGGTCTCAGGGAGGGGTGGACCTCTGGAGACAGGCTTGGGCTATAGGGGCCCTTGGGGCTGGCGGGAACAGCAGGGCCTGTCTGGGAGGGAGCCTCTGACAGACGCTTTATCAGGCTCTGTCGCCGGCGTTATCTGTGGCTTCTCAGCAGAGAAAGAGCCACGGTCCTCAGCCACCCTCAGACCACTCCAGGGCTGGAACAAAGCAGCCGAGTCAGCTGGCGGCCCCATGGCCGCACTGTTAGACCATGGACTGTGCAGCCCCGGGGCCCACGTGGGGTATTCAGGGGGGTGGCTGGCCTGGCCTGGCGACAGCCCGTCTGCTGGGACTCCTCCGCCAAGTCCCCGCTGCCGCAGGGACCACCTCCCTGGAGCCTGTCTGCAGAATGGGGATGGGGCACCGGGTCACCCCAGCCCCTGCAGGCCCCGGCTGAAAATGTCAGCCACAAAGGACAGGACACAGGGCGGCCTGTCCAGGAACAAGGGCCAAGTGTTGGTGTGGGATGATGGCCGGGGCTGAGCTGGTCAAATGTTTACTTGGAATGGTTCCAAGTGGGCACCCTCCAGCCACGGGGGCAGCTGGCGTCTGGCATTGGGCCCTCCTCTCCCCACCACCATGGGGCAAGACAAGAGTTCAGATCCACCCCAGATGGGATCGAATCCAAAAGTGCTCAGAGGGGGCTGCCAGTACAGGCCTTGGCATTGTCACTCCCTTCTGGTCCCTACCCATTCTGGGGGAGAGAACTTGCTGGGAGGCCAGTTTCAACTGCTTTCATTCTGGAAGCACCTGTTTCTCTGGCTTCCTGCGGGGCTGCCATGTATGGTTGGGCAGGTTGTGCACCGCAAAAGGACACCCTGCCACTGAAGTAAACGGACCTGAAACCTTGCAACTGGGCATGAGCTGCATCAGCCCAGAGGGTGCTTTTCTGCAACTGTCTGCTAGGAGGGGACACCTTTGTGTGCTGAGCATTGGAGACATTAAGATGACAACATGATTCTCTTGGTAGCGCTAGCTCATAGTCTGTTACAGATGGGGTTGCCTGATATAATACAGGATGCCCAGTTGGATTTGAATTTCAGATAACAACAAATACTTTTTAAAATGTACAGTTGTGTCCTCTGCAGTTTTATAATGTTGAGTGTCATGAGTGAATGCTCTCTGCATGTCTGCATGTCCTGGGCCCTGAGCTCCGTCGTGCCTGACTCTGTAACCCCATGGACTGATTGTAGCCCACCAGGTTTCTCTGTCTGTGGAATTTCCCAGGCAAGAATAATGAGTGGGTTGCCATTCCTCTTCCAGAGGATCTTCCCAACCCAAGGATCTAACTTGCATCTCCTGCATTGGCAGGCAGATTTTTCACCACTGTGCCACCTGGGATCCTCTCTGAAGTCTGGTTAAATCGGACCTTCCCTCAAATCTCCCTCAGCACATAGGGGCCTTGGGGTCATGAAGAAGACTCTGGGAGGCTGAAGAGAGGCCAGTGTGGCTGGAAAGGAGCTGGAGAGGTAGCAGGGGTGAGATGGAGTGTGGACCTGGAGGCCTGGGGTTCTCTGAGGGAGATGGGGCCACGGGAGGGTTTGAGCAGGGACCTCACATTGTAACCGGCTCCCTCTGGCGGTGGTGTCAGGCTGGAGGGGCCTGACCGAAGCGGGCCAGCCTATGAGGAGATTGCATCCATGCAACGGCGGGCTGCAGGGCAGTGATTTTGGAGCTAGAGGGAAATGGCTGATTCTGGATGTAGAACTTTTTGTTATGGAAAATGTCAAACATATACAGAAGTAGCAAGGATAATGCGAGGAGCTCCCATGGCCCTATCACCCACTTTAACCATCATCAGCTCACAGCCAATTTTATTTCATACAGACCTTTCACCCATCTTGACAACTGGATTATTTTGAAACAGATCCCAGATATCATGTTATTTCATCCATAAATATGTCAGTATATATCACTGAAAGATAAGGCCTGGGTATATTTTTAAGCAGGAACCACCAGGAATTTGCCCCAAGACCTCAAGCTATTAAGAGAGAGAAGGCCCCTGACCTCATGAAACCCATGGCTCAGCAGTTAGTTCCCCGGTCACAGGACCATCTCTCTAAGGCCTTCTCGTGTTTTCCTCCTCAGGCCTCCTGTCTCCCACCCTCCCGTCTGTGTGTACTCCTAGTGCGATGCTCCTCAGGCTGGGGCCTGGGGACGCTGGCATGGACTCCCTTTTGGAAGTTCCTGCCTTCTCCCCAGACCTCACAGCAGCCCGAAGCCTCTCCTCTTTCTGATCTCTTGAGAACAGGACTGTGCTGTGTCTGCAACTGAAGTTCCCGAGGCCCTCACAGATGGTGACTCCCCGCAAACTGAGGAAAGGCAGACCCCCCGGTGAATGTGAGGGAAGTCACAGGGTGAGAGACAGGAACACAGATTCAGACATCAAACCCCCCTGAAAGTTCAGGGAGGCTTTTTGCTCTCAGAAGGCCACCCCCTCTAGGAAGCACCCGGGCTTACCGCTAATGTGCTGGGAGACTTTACAGGGGTTCCTTCCCCTCTCTGGGCTGGTCACGCAGGGCTTCTGCCTTCTCCCCTCCTCTCAGATTCTGCTTCCCCTAAGTCCCCCAGATGGGGGGAGTCGAGGGGCAAAGGTGGATTTGGGACAGGCTGCTAGGAACGTACTAACCTTGGATCCAGCCACCCACACTTGGAACCCTGTGAGGCAGGCATAGTATTCCCACTTTCCAGAAGAGGAAAGTGAGGTGCAGAGAAATAGAGACACTTGACTAGGATCCCCTAGTTTGTAGGCAATACAATCAGGACTTGAGTCCAAGGCCAAAGGCTCAGTGTTGCTGCCCAGGTGCCCCCATGGGTTTTGAGGTCCCACCCCCAGGTAGAGCCCTCCTCAGTATGCCGAGTTTCACCAGTGCAACCCAGATTCTAGCCACTCTGCCACCTCAGAACCTCCTGAAGCCTGCGCTCCTCCTAGCCCCCTCACAGTGACGCTGGGAGGCTGGCTGACTTTCCTCTTCCAGTCACCTTCACTCCTGAGCCCTGCCGAGGGCTGGACTTCATGGACACAGGATACACCAGCGTGTTTCTCTCTTTTCATCCTCATGGCAACTGAGTGAAGTATTATGCCCATTTTACAGATGTGGAAACTGATGCCTAGAGAGGAGCAGTGACCTGCCCGAAGCCACACAGCCCCACTATGGCGGAGATAGGATGGAGACCAGAGTTCTCTGATTCCCTGCACTCCATCCACTACACTGCAAGAAACTGGCTCAAAACACCTAACCCAGTGCCGTTTGGTTGTCCCGGCTTTTGGAAGCCTTTTGTTGTCTTCCCCAAGCAACTCCTTTTTCTTAGTTTCACCTAGGTAGTAACACTTGATCTTTCTAATAATTGTGGGAGAAAGGTATGATGATTGGTTTTTATAGGTCGAAGTGCTACACAAGCCTCCAGGGGCGCTGTGTTTTGAAACTTCCTGAAAGTTCCCCAAAGCTTGAGTTACTCCCTAGAGCTGCCCACGGATGCTTACGTTCTTCTAGCTCCCCCTACAGCCTTTCGTCAACATTGACTCACCCTGCAAAACTATGCAAAGTTTTCTTTGCCCTTTAAGTCAACGCCTCCCACGGTTACATCTGGACCTTCTTGTCCCTCCTTGCTTCCCATGTTCAACAATAGTCAAAGCACTTTTGCCTTTTGTAAGTCCATCTTCAAGAAACTAGGATTTGTACAGGCTTAAACTAGGGAGGGTGTCAAGCGAGAGAATTACAAAAGCGTACCTGGGTTTCCATCAACCTGAGAGCTCTTTGTGGGAGAGATCTGTGTTCTCCAATCAGATTACACTTAACAGTCTTTCAGCGAAGGGGCGTTGTCTCCTCCAGAGTCCCTAGGCCCTGGGTCAAGGCCCCTGGGGAGCAATGACTATGGCAGTGAGTGGGGAGAGGTGGCTCTCCTCACCACCAAGCCTGTGGGTGGTACTCCATGTCTAATGCAGAGGATGGAGCCTCTGTATCCTGAGGTTCAGGCAGGACATAGGGAGGAGAGGAAAGACCTGGTGGGGAGGCAGCTTTGGGTTCGCTCTGTGTACCCACACATCTCAGAACCCAGAGGAACTTGAACTTAAGCTGCAGCGAGACTGGGTCCTCCCAAGAGTGTGTTTGGGTTGAAGCTGCTGTTCCTGGAGGCAGTAGCCAGAGACTGGACATTCACTGTGGGGAGGGGCAGGGTCAAGAGAGGGAGCGAGAGTAGAGGTCAGCGGAGGTCAAAGGACCTGTGGTCTTGGGGACTCCACCCTGAAAGTCCTGCTGCCCCTGGTCACCCCGACTCAGGGGTCCCATAGGCCCCCCAACCTCCTACTCAGACAGGCCCCTTCCTGCTCTCACCTCCTCCTCTTTCTGGGTTTTCTTTTTCACTCATCCATCCGACTTTCAGTCAATATCTAATTGATCATCTGCCAAGTACCAGGTTTTTGTTTGTTGGGGGCCGAAGTTACTGAGATGCCATTTACATATTGTAAACTCATCCCCTTTTATTGTGTGAGGTTTGACAAATGTTCAGCAGTAGTGTAAACACCACCATAATCAAGCTATTGAATATTTCCATCGGTATTTCCTTCTGCTCCTTTGTCATCAGTGCTTTCTCCTACTCCCAGCCTCTGACAGCCTCTGATCTATTTTTTGTCCCTATAGTTTTGCCTTTTCCAGAATGCCATGTAAATGGAATCATACAGCAGGTAACCTTTTGAATCTGGCTTCTTTTACTCAGCATAAAAGTTTATGAGCGTCACTTGAGTTCTTCCTTGTATTTGTACTTGGTTCCTTTTTTATTGCCCAGTGAGTTTTATTTCCATATGAATTCTATAGATTCAGAGTTGTATGGGTATAGGTGATTTATTTGGGCTTCCTCAGTGGCTCGGCAGTAAAGAGTAGGCCTGAGATGCAAGAGATGCAGAAGATTCAGGTTTGATCCCTGGATTGGGAAGATCCTTTGGAGAAGGAAATGACAACCCGCTCCAGTATTCCTGCCTGGAAAATCCCATGGACAGAGGAGGCTGGCAGGCTACAGTCCATGGAGTCATCAAGAATCAGACATGACTGAAGTGACAGAGCACACAGGCAATTTATTTATCTATTCATCGGTTAATGAACATTTGGATTGTGTCCAGTGCTTGGCAATTATGAATAATGCTGCTGCAAACATTCACGTGTAGGTTTTTGTGCAAAAAGGAATTTTCATTTTTCTGGGGACAATACCTTGAAGCGGTATTCCTGAGTCATAAGTGTATGTTTAGCGTTACAGAAACCTGCCAAACTGTTCTCTGGAGTGGCTGTGCTATTTTCAAAATAATAATAACCTTCTAAAGTCTAACTTGAACATCTTGACAAATGCCAGCAGAAATTCTGTTCCTAACTGAAAGCATCTCTTTTTTGGGCAAATATAAGTTTTCCTAGGGTCTCAAAGAGTTGGACGTGACTGAGCAACTGAACTGAAGTTTCTATTTCTCTAGGTAAATATCCAGAAGTGGGACTGTCGGATCGTGCGTGGATTAAGTTTGTTATGAGAAGCTTCCAGACTACATTACCATTAGTAATGTACACGTTTCAATTGTTCGACATCCTTACCAAGTGCCAGGTTTTTTTTTTTTAATGTTACATTATGAAAATTTCCAACATCTAAGAAAGTAGAAAGAACAGTACTTTACTGAACCTCCACCTACTCATCAGCAGCCTTCAGCAACTACCTCCTTATCAGCCTTAGATCGTGTTTCCTCACCCCACCCACCATGACCTAATTATTTTTGAAGCAAATCCCAGATGTCACATCATTTTATTCATAAATATTCAGTATTACCTTTCTATGGTGCTGTTATCACATCAGAAACATGCCATTATCCCAATTAATGTATATCCAGTCAGGGCTCCCATTTTCCTGATTGTCTCCTGAATGTCATACTTTTTTTTTTTTTTTTGCAACTTGGGTGTTTGAATCAAGATGCAAATAAGGTCCACACATTGTGATTGGTTCACATGTCTTTAAATTACTTTGCTTGAAAGTCACTTGGGGTAGTTCTTCTTTTTGTGGTTATGTCACTAATTCAATGTATAGATTTATTTGCTTCATTTTACTTTCAGCTTTTATGAATTTATTTAAAATTTTATTTATGGTTACAAAGTCTATCATACAGAATATATTTACAAAGGTCTAACTTTCATTTGTGCCCTCCTCATCCCATCCTCCCTTTCTCTAATTATTAATTTGAAAAAATTATGCTTTATCCTTCAGTTAGGTTCAGGTCAGTTGCTTAGTCGTATCTGACTCTTTGTGACCCTATGGACTGCAGCATACCAGGCTTCCCTGTCCATCACCAACTCCTAGAGTTTACTCAAACTCATGTCCATTGAGCTGATGATGCCATCCAACCATCTCATCCTCTGTCGTCCCCTTCGACTCCTGCCTTCAATCTTTCCCAGCATCAGGGTCTTTTCCAGTGAGTCAGTTCTTTGCATCAGGTGGCCAAAGGATTGGAGCTTCAGCTTCAGCATCAGTCCTTCTAATGAATATTCAGGACTGATTTCCTTTATGATTGACTGGTTTGATCTCCTTGCAGTCTAAGGGATTCTCAAGAGTCTTTTCCAACACCACAGTTCAAAAGCATCAATTCTTCAGCACTCAGCTTTCTTTATGGTCCAACTCTCACATTCATACATGACTACTGGAAAAACTATAGCTTTGACTAGACAACCTTTGTCAACAAAGTAATGTCTCTGCTTTTTAATATGCTGTCTAGGTTTGTCATAGTTTTTCTTTCAAGGAGCAAATGGTGATTTTGCTAGTTTTTGTCCGGTTCCCCTGCAAAGGAATTGTGCCATTTTGCGTTCCCATCAGCTGCACAGGGCTTGTTTCCCCATAGCTTCTGCAGCAGAATGTGTTGCCAAACTTTTGGATTTTTGCCAGTCTGATAGGTAGGAAACAGTATCTCTGAGTCATTTTGATTTGCATTTCTTTTACTTGATTGAGGTTGATCATCTTTTCATATGACTAAGGGCCATTTGCATTTCTTTTTCTGTGAACTGTCTGGCAATATTTTTAGCCCATTTTTCTAGGAGGTTGTTGGTTTATTCCTTCTCTACTTTTAGAGGCTCTTTATAAATAATAGATATTAATCCCTTGAAATTTATAAGTTTAATATAAATTAAGTATAGGACTTCCCTGTAGCTCAAATGGTAAAGAATCTTCCTGCAGTGGAGGAGACCAGAGTTTGATCCCTAGGTTGGGAAGATACTCTGGAGAAGGGAACAGCAATCCACTCCAGTATTCTTGCCTGGTGAATTCCATGAACAAAGAAGCCTGGTGGGCTACAGTCCATGGGGTCGCAAAGAGTTGAACACGACAGAGTGACCGAACAACAATCACTTGTCTATGATAAAGGTTCAGGTATTTTCTTCACTTGGTCATTGGTCTCATTTGTTCATTCATTCATTCATCAGTCTCAAGCCACCAGAGGCTGGGGATGTAGCAGTTGTGAACAGAGTGGCCCTGAGGGGGTCCACTGCCTTGTGACACCTGAGCCAGAACCTTGGGCTGATCCTAGCCAGTCCTTTCCGCCTCCTGCCACACAGTGACCACCCTTCCTGAGTTCTGCCTGCTCAGGCCCTCAGCCTCTCCCAATCTGCACTCGGTGGGAGTCAGAAATGGAACTGAGTATCTCTCTGTCTCCCCTCACCTGTCTGATACCTGATGAGTCAGCGAGTGAAGAAAGAACAAGTCAATGAGTGACTCTTAGGAGAATGACATAGACTCTCAGCCCAGGAAGCCAAGTGCTTGGTTTGGCTAAAGTTCTTGTCCCTGTTTTACTCCTTCCTGGAGTAGTGGTGGAGTGTGCTGGCCCAGGGGATATCTCTTTCTCAGTCTTAATCCTGTTGACTTTCTTTCTTTCCTTCCTGTTAATATTTGTTTGGCTGTACTGGGTCTTAGTTGCGCCACACAGGATCCTTAGTTGTGGCATGCAAACTGTTAGTTGCAGCATGTGGGGTCTAGTTTGCTGACCAGGGATCCATCCTGGGGCCCCTGAATTGGGAACAGGAGTCTTAGCCACTGGACCCTCAGGGAAGTCTTCCTGTTGACTTTCAAATGGAAGTTCATGAGCCATCTGCTCACGACCAGCTTCTGGGGTAGCCACTGCCTCCTCTCTCCCCTGGACCACATCACCCTGCTCTCTAAGCCTCCGTTTCCTTACATGTAAGATGAGGAAGGTGAACTTGGCTTCTACAACCCTTTTGCCTGGGGTGGGTTCTTAAACCCAGTCTGGGCGCTTTCTTTACTGGGATGCTGGAGGCGCCCTCTGGTGGCCAATATTGGCCATGCAGCCCAGAAATGGACTCGGCAACCCGCATGGCTCTCTGAGTGGGTTTGTGAGTGTGTAAGTGTGCCTTTGTATTGGAAAGATACACAGGGGATGTGTGACAGGCTCAGGGTACATACAGTTCAGAGCTGTACTAGATTTCTGATGAAAATGCAGAGAGAGAGGCGAGACCACTTAAAGGAAACGCAAAAGCTGGCAAAAACTTTCTGGCATCTGCTAGGGACACCTAGGGGCATCTATCTACCTCACTAGTACACATTGAGAACATTACTCCTGTGCTCAAAATCTCATCCTTGTTGTTCCTCTGCAGAACAAGGTAGATAGCAACTCCTGACCAAGAGCACTTAGGGCCTTCAGAAGCTGATCCCTGCTTGTTACCAATGGCCCCTATGGCCCCATTTTTCACTCTTGTCCTTCTTTCCTGTCCCGCTCCAGGCAAGCTCCCTGACCCACTTCCATCTCCTAGTCTCTGCTCATGCTGGTTCTTTTCCCCAGAGTGTCCTACCTTCTCCCTTAGTCACCACAGCATCTTTCAAGACTTGGCTAAATGCAACCTCCTCTAGGAAGACCTCCTGGATTTTTCCATTTGGGTCTGTGCTCTTTCCACTGAACTCCCCAGTAACTACATCTGTCTCCCGGTGTACAAACAATTAGTGTTTATATAGGTACCTTGGGTTGAAGATGTCCAGTTGAGTAGCCCCTCCTATAGGACTGATTCCATGTCTGCTCCATATCTGGGTCCTCCTAAACACTGAACCCTCTCCACTGGCATACAAGCTGCAGAGCCCTGACTCCCATCCTGTCTCCCATCGCCTCTGAGCACTTGGCTTTAACCAGAGAGCCTTCTCTTGTGGAAGGAGGTCTGGTGGTAGAGGAGAAGGATGTGAGCCTTGGGCCAGACTCCTGTCGGACCCTGCCCTTCAGAAGGCAGGACCTGCCCAGTGCAAGGGCATTCCTATTCGACAGACACATACAGCACTTCCTGTGTGTCGGGCCCTGTTCTAAGCTCTGTATAAATGTCAAGTGAGCTCATCCTTTTCACAGCCCAGGGAGGAGGGTGACTGTGCTGTCCTCATTTTACAGATGAGGAAGGGGGCCCAGAGAGGGTGGTGGGACTTGGCCAGGCCCACAGGGCAGACTTGGGCCCAGCTTTTCCTCCAGCAGGAGGTCTGCAGGTAGCAGGGGAGTCCCACCTGGGCCGGTTGGGTCTGGGGCTATAAACTGGGTGTGGGAGGCTGGTCTCTGGGTGCCAAAAATAAAGCATCAGATCCATGTCAATGCCTGGCTCTTTCCTTCAAGGACAGCAGTCATAACTGCAGCAATTGCAGGCAGATTCTTTACTGTCTGAACCACCAGGGAAGCCCAAGGTGTTAGTTCTTCAGTCATGTCTGACTCTTTGTGACACCATGGACTGTAGTCTACTAGGCCACTCTGTCCATGGAATTCTCCAGGCAAGAATACTGGAATGGTAGCCATTCACTTCTCTGGAGGATCTTCTCGACCCTGCAGCTGGGTCTCCCACATTGTAGGCAGATTCTTTACCGACTAAGCCATCAGGGAAGCCCCTGGCACTAATATTCTTGATTAATTGTAGAAGTTTGCTTCTGTCCATTTGTTATGCTCTCTAACATGAAACTCTCATATAATCCATTTGTAGATGAGGAAACAGATCAGAGAGGCTAAGTAACTTGCTCGAAGTCACAGAACTCTGAGTATGAATGCTAAGTCTCTGATTTCCAAGTATCTCCAAATCCTGGCAGTTCCTGGAAGATTCTGCTGTCACTGTGTCTTGCACATAGTAGGTGCCTGATGAATTCCTGGATAATAAAACACAGACGTAATGTCTGTATAACTATCCCTTTCTGCTAGTCTTCTAGTCTGCCTCAGGCCCACATGTTCACCTCTGTGTGTGGGAAGAGCCCCAGAACTGGGTTTGGCCAACAGGGGCATGGCTCCCGGGCTGAAGGGATAGTGATGCCTGGGTCCCAGGAGAAGTGAATTCCCTGCCTCTGGGTTTTAGGGGGAATAGGTCCTGGGCTTGGCGAGCATTGGCGCCTGCTGGCCCACTGGATGTGCTGGGCTTGGGGGTCCCTCTCTCTCAGCTTTAATACTACTGACTATCAAACTGAAGTTTCAGAGCCGTCTGCTCACGTCCAACTGTTGAGGTGGCCCTCCCTCCGCTTGACCACATCATCCTCTTCTCTGAACCTCGGTTTTCCTACGTGTAAAATGGTCTATGAGGCCCAGAGTGCAGCTGCTGAAGCCGTTGGTCAGTTATGTTCCCCAGGTAGAAATCGGAAAGGCTCCTTGTCATAGCCACTGTACTGGCCTCCCGGATCCTTCTGTCCCCAGCCTGGCCTGGAGGACGGCCCGGGATGCCACAGCTGGACGGAAGGAGAACTGCGGCCTCTGGAAACCCAGGAGAGAAGCTGATTGGCCCAACCCGGGTCAGGTGTCTTCTTCTGGTCCAATCAGCTATGGCTAGGGGGTGCAGCCACGTGCCATGCAGTCTGTTCAGCGGGGCCTTGGAGCCTGCTTCCGGAATTGCGGCGTCCGTCATGGGGCACGCGCACTGGCAGGGCAGGTGAGGCAGTGCAAGGTGTCTGTGGCATTCTCTTGCTGACGGTGTCAGTGTGAGAGTCGGTGGCTCCACGAGGCCAAGAGCTGGACTTGAAAGGCACCATGCCTACCTGAGGGCCACTGCCCCAGGACAGGAACATGGGGCTCTGTCTTCCCATTAGCTTGGGACCCCAAGTAGGCAGGGAGCACTTAAAGAGCCCTGCGTGTAGTCTTGGGTTTGGGTCCAGCTCTTCTACTATCTTGAGCAAGTCGCTTCTCTCCTCTGGCCTCAGTTCCCTCATCTGCCAAATGGGCGTCATCACGAGCTGGTGGGAAAGAGACTGTGGGGTATGGAGGCTTGGGGCTCAGTGTTCAAGCTGACTTGAATCCAGTTTCTCCAGCTACTTGCTCTGTGACCTTGGGCAAGTTACTCAATCTCTGAAAGCCTCAATTTTCCTATCTATAAAGTGGGGATGAAGAAGAATCTCTTTCTTTGAGTCTTCAAATGGTAATGTGAGGCAATTTAAAATGGATAGCCAACAAGGACCTACTATATAACACATGGAAGGAACTCTGCTCTGTGTTATGTGGCAGCCCAGATGGGAGGGGAGTTTGGGGGAGAATGGATGGATACATGTATATAAATGTATGGTTGAATCCCTTCACTGTTCACCTGAAACTAGTTAGCCAGCTACACCCTAATACAAAATAAAAAGTTAAAAAAAAGAAGGTAATGTGCTATGTACCAGCTGGGGGTACACTTACTCATCTCTTATCCTGTCCTCTTTCCTGGCTCCGGTCCTCACAGCTCCCAGGCTAATGAGTCAAGCAGTGGTGGTGTCAGGCCCACAGTGAGGATTCAACCATATAAGAAGAGTGATAATGTGCTGCAGACCTCTTGCCTGGGTGGCCTCAACCTTGTCCAGTGTTTATGGAGTACTTCCTTCCTGGCAGGTAAGTCCTGTCCCTGAGGCATTCCCAGGCACTCCTGCAAAGGGGAGGCTGCATCCTACTTTGTGAAGGCTCACTACAGGCTTGAAAGGAGCCTGTCTTGGATGTCTGGACATCTGGATATCAATCCAGTCTTTGCCACTCAATCCCTGTGTGGCCCCCCCACACTAAATAAAGATTCCATGAGCTGGGGAGGGAGGAGACTCATGGGGAAGTGAGAAGAGAGGGCAGATATCCCAGTTAGGGAATTTTGGGGGCGCATGAAGACTGAACAGGGACTACCCTGGTGGTCTAGTGGTTGGGGCTTTGCCTTCTGATGAAGGGAGTGTGGGTTAGACCCCTGGTCAGAGAGCTAAGATCCCACATGCTTCGTGGCTAAAATAACAACAACAACAAAAAACACAGAAGCAATGTTGTAACAAATTCAATAAAGACTTTAAAAATGGCCACATTAAAAAAAAGTCTGAAAAAAAAAGACTGATATACCAAATGAAAGTAGGGTAGAAGAGAGATTTCAAGACACAGGATGAAAAAATATATAGGGACTATTTGATATAGAAGAAGAAATGACTAGATGTAGCTAAATCTAAATGAATGATGATGTGATTAATAATTTGTCATTTTTAAAGTAGGAATTCTTGAAACAAAGCCATTCTATAAGGGAAAACTTATTAAGTCAGAAATGAAATAAAATCTGCCATGTCCAGTGGGGTAGCCACTAGTCATAGGTGGCTTTTTACATTTAAATTCGTTAACATTAAATACAATCAAATATGCAGTTCTTCGTTGCACTAGCCACTTTTCACGTGTTTCATGGCCACCCATGGGTAGTGGCTGCTGTACTGGACGGTGGGTGTAGAACGTTTCCAGCATTGCAGAAAATTCTTTTGGACATCATTGGTCTAAACTATTAGCAAATCCTTGGAAAGGAGAGGATGTTTTGGAGAGTAGAGAATAAGTGTTCTAAAGATCTTCTAGGACTTCCCTGATGGTCCGGTGGTTAAGAATCCACTTGCCAATGCAGAGGACACAGGTTTGATCCTTGCTCTGGGACAGTTCCACATGTCACAGGGCAGCTAAGCCCACGCGCCGTAACTACTGAAGCCCCTGAGCCCTAGAGCCTGTGCTCCGCGACAAGAGAGTGAGAAGCCCACGCACCGCATGTAGAGAGTAGCCCCCACTAGCAGCAGCTAGAGAAAGACCCAGTGCAGCCATATACAAAAACACTCTTAAAAGCATAGGGGGGAAGTAGACTGGCAAAACCAGCTGTAACACAGAAAAGCCGAGTAGAAGTTCTGAATAAGCAAATGATGATGGTGGTGAAGCAGTCTGACAGAAGGAATAAAGAGAAACTTGACCGAGCCAGGGAGAGGGAGAAACGTATAATCAGTATATAATCAGTAGTAAATATGAAACTAGGTGGGAGAAATAAAACTAAGTTCATTAACTATTACAATAGCTGTGACCTGGGTGAATTCCTCCATCAGAAGTCAGAGATGTCATTTCCAATAGCTATATATAGAGAAATTCCCTGGGATATAACACATAAAATGCTTAATAAATCTTTAAAAATACTTTTCAAAGACATAGCTTAGATGACAGAAAATAAGGGAAATGTCAAAGTTCAGAAGCATCAGGAAGTCTTGAATCCACAGAGGTTTTGGAGCTAATATTTGCGCCCAAAGATATCTGCCTATCTCTGGTGACCCAAAGTCTGGCTTAAACAGGCTACACAGCTTAAGGAAGAGAAGATAATTCTTGGGACCCAACCAAAGTGAGAAAGTGAGTTCCTGCATAAACCTAGGATCCCAAAGGGGTAGAGAACTAGGAAAAATGATATCTACAGAGATTTGTTTGCCTCTGTCTTCACTGGGGTTGGAGCAAAGGAAAGAAGAGTCTTCCCTGAGAATCTCCAGGACAAGACCAGTTTCAAGTGTGCATGGAGCCAGCATCACACGGCCCATGTCGCTCCCTTATCACATGGCCCATGTCGCTCCCTTTGCTCCCCTCCTCCAAAAGAACTAACTAGAAAAATGCATTTTAAAGTGTTCCCCAGATGTCTGATGAAGTAATTGCAAATGCTCCCTGGAGAAACATACTTTAGATCTAGGCTTCAAAGAATTCACACAGATAAACTTCTAAGGAACAGAAGGTCATACTAAAAAAAATCATTAAATAGAAACTACATGAAATGAGAGTCAGCAGAAACAACACTGCTGAATCAGACCAACAACAACTGAAGATATTAGAATTATCTGTTATATGAAGTAATTCTGTGTAGTTTGTTTAAGAAATTAGAGACAATTGACTCTATGACAAAAGAATGGGAGTATCAAAAGTGATCGGATGAATTTGAAAAAGAACCAAATAGAACCTCTAGAAGTGACAAATATAACTGAAATTAAAACCCAATGGTTAACACAACATTGAAAATCAACTATAACTGGATAAAATACATTTTTAAAAGAAACCCAATGGATGGCAGACTAGTTCTGGGAAAGATGGAGTAAATATACTCTACCTGTCTCCTATGGAATGCATTTATAAAGCCTGGATAGAATGTATGGACCAACTATTTGAGGACTTAAAAGGTAAGTGAAAAAAGTGAAAGTCACTCAGTCGTGTCTGACTCTGCGACCCCATGGACTGTAGCCCGCCAGACTCCTCTATCCTTGGGGATTCTCCAGGCAAGAATACTGGAGTGGGCTTCCATTTCCTTCTCCAGGGGATCTTCCCAACCCAGAGATCAAACTCAGGTCTCCCACATTGTAGGCGATTCTTCACCATCTGAGCTACCAGGAAAGCCTCCAATATTTATTTCATTGGGCCATGCCAGGTCTTGTTGCAGCATGTGGGATCTAGTTGCCTGACCAGGGATCAAACCCCGGGCTCCAAGCATTGGGAGCACAGCGTCTTAGCCACTGAACCACCAGGGAAGTCCCAAGGTAATTGGTATCCAATAGATTAGAGAAGGAAACAAGTATTTGAAGTACAAGTGAGCTGGGATGAGCATCTCATTTTTCTTCCCTCCAGTGTTGCCTGACCTGGACTCAGAGGCAGACTGACACCTGGAAGGGTGTACCAGGTACAGACAGAAAGAGCTTCAAGATAGAGCTCTCTCTCTGGTCTGAGGAGTAGGAAAGGGCCCCCTAAGGATAAGAGGAAGAGTTTTCCTGTTTGTTTTTTTCATTTTTTCCCAAGGTCTCCCATCCCAGCCTCCAGGCAGTCTTGCGGTGGTGGTAGTGGCAATGGTGATGACACCACCAATCAAGAGGGCACCTAAAATTCTGAGAGAAGGAAAACCTTCTCTCTGCCAGAAGACCTGTGAACACAAGTGAAAGGAGGGAAAGTGAAAGTCGCTCAGTCGTATCTGAGTCTTTGAGACCCCATGGACTATACAGTCCATGGAATTCTCCAGGCCACAATACTGGAGTGGGTAGCTCTTCCCTTCTCCAGGGGGTCTTCCCAACCCAGGGATTGAACCTAGGTCTCCTAGGTCTCCTGCATTGCAGGCAGATTCTTTACCAGCTGAACTTCCAGGGAAGCCCAAGAATACTGGAGTGGGTAGCCTATCCCTTCTCCAGGGGATCTTCCCAACCCAGGAATCAAACTGGGGGGTCTCCTGCATTGCAGGCGGATTCTTTACCAACTGAGCTATCAGGGAAGACCTCAGGCAAACTCTTTTTGCTTCCCACCACACCTACTCTCTGTCCTCCCATTGCTTTGCCCCAGACACAGATGCCGTCATAGGAAGTACATAGCAGAATTGGGAACCTAAAGTCCCAGATTTCTGGCTGGAGAATGAGGAAGGAAGCCCCCAGGGATTTAGAACGTGTTGGGTGATTGTGGAGAGAAGAGAGCATTAGAAAGTGATCCTGTGACTTTGTGTATGAGCTTCTGGGATCGCCTCCAAACTGTGGATGCATGGATATGATCCTAAACCCAATGTGAAAGGTTTTGAGAACTGAACTATGGGGTAGCCTGCCACCCAGGTCCCAGACTGGTCACTGATGTTGCATGTGACGGACACACTTGCGCAACACAGCGAAAGGCTTCGAAAAGCCCAGCAAGTGGGTTGGGATGTATGGCCTGAATCTAGTCTAGGTCAATTATATGTATATAATATTACAATACATATTTATATTTTATATATATTATACATATATATTTTATATAATATATAATATATATACATACATATATATATGTATGTGTGTCTCAGTATTCTCCTTGATAAACACAACTCAGAGTCACATAACATGATATGTAAGATATCCAGAATACAATCTAAAATGACTTAGGCTATAAAGAATGAGAAAAATTTCAATTCTCAGTTAAAAGGCAATCAATAAATGTGAACCCTGGGAAAACACAGAGACTTTAAAGTATCTACTATAAGAAGTAAGGGGGACTTCCCTGTTGGTACAGTGGATATGAATCTGCCTGCCAACACAGGGGACACAGGTTAGATCCCTGGTCTGCAAAGATTCCATGTGCCTGTAGAGCAGCTGGGCCTGTGCGCAGCGACTGCTGAGCCCCAGTGCTGCAGCAAGCGAAGCCCGTGCACCTGGAGCCTGTGTTCGGCAACAGAAAGAGAGAAGGCCCGCAGGCAGCAGTGAAAACTGGCACAACCAAAAACAATACAAATTAAAGAAGGAAGGGCGAACACTCTTGAATGAGAAGATAGACAATCTTAACAAAGAAATAGAAGATACGAAGAGGAACCAAGCGGAAATTACAGGACTGAAAAATTCAGTGACCAAAAATTTTAAATAACTGGATGGATAGACCTCAAGATTATCATCCTAAGCGAAATAAATCAGAAAGAGAAAGTGAAATACCATTGTGATATCAGTTATGCTTGGAATCTAAAATACGACACAAACGAACATGTCTACAAAACAGAAGCTGACTCACAGGCTTGTAGTTGCCGAGGCGGAGGTGGAGAGGAGAGGGTAAGAATGGGAGTTTGGGGTTAGCAGATTCAAACTACTATGTATAGAATAGATAAGCAACAAGGTCTTGCTGTATAGCACTGGAAACTATATTCAATATCCTGTGATAAACCATTGTGGAAAAGAATATGAAAAAATATATGTATAACTAGGTCACTTTGCTATATAACACAACATTATAAGTCAACCATACTTCAATAAAATTTAAAAAATAAAATAACTAGATGGGCTCGATAGCGGAATAGAGAGGACAGAAAAGTTAGTGATCTTGAAGATGTATCAATAGAAACTGTTCAGTCTGAAAAATGAAGAGAAAAAAGATTGAAAAAAATTGAACAGAGTCTCAGGAATCTATTCAGTTCAGTTTAATTCCACAGTCATGTCCCACTCTTTGTGACCCCATGGACTGCAGCATGTCTGGCTTCCCTGTCCATCACCAACTCCCGGAGCTTGCTCAAACTCATGTCCATTGAGTCGGTGATGCCATCCAGCCATCTCATCCTCTGTTGTCCCCTTCTCCTCCTGCCTTCGGTCTTTCCCAACATCAGGGTCTTTCCCAAGGAGTCAGTTCTGCTCATCAGGTGGCCAAGGTATTGGAGTTTCAGCTTCAGCGTCAGTCCTTCTAATGAATATTCAGGACTGAGTTCCTTTAGGATTGACTGGTTTGAACTCCTGGAAGTCCAAGGGACTCTCAGGAGTCTTTTCCAAGACACGTGGACCACAAGAACCTATGGGACAATACCAAAAACTCAAACATTCACGTTATCTCAGTCCTAAAAAGAGTGGAGAGAGAATGCAGTTAGGGAAGTAATAATTGAAAAATAATCGCTGAATATTTTGCAAAGTTTTGGGTTTAAGAAACTCAACAAATCTCAAACAGGATAAACTCAAAGAAATCACCTCCTAGATATATGAGGATCAGAGTTCTTTAAAAACAAAGAAAAAGGCCTTGAAATTAGAGAGAAAAGTACATTATCTATAGCAGAACAGAAACCATAGGGACAAAAAGGAAGTAAAACAATTGTTTTTAAAAATTGAGGCATAGGTAATTTACAGTGTAGTAGTTTCAAGTGTATAGCAAAGTGATTCAGTTCTATGTGTGTGTATGTTATTTTTCAGATTCTTTTCCATAATACGTTATTATAAGATAATAAGTATAGTTCCCTGTGGTCTACAGTAGGTCCCTGTTGTTTACCTATTTGATATATTGTAGTGTGTATATGTTAATCCCCAACTCCTAATTTATCTCTTTCCCTCTACCCCTGCTATCTCCTTTGGTAACCATAAGTTTGTTTTCTATGTCTGTGAGTCCATTTCAGTTTTGTAGATAAATTCATTTGGATCATTTTTGAAGTGCTGAAAGAAATGAACCACTAACCCAGCTTATCCAGTGAAAATATCCTTAGGAATGAACATAAAATAAAAATATCCTGAGATGAAGAAAGATTATGAGTCTTTGCTGCCATCACACCTGTTCTAAAATAAACACTAAAGAAAGTTCTTCAGGTGGAAGGGAGGTGATACCACAGGGAAACTTGAAATAGCAGTGAAGGATGAGTGACCGAAATGATAACTACCTGGGTAAGTAGACTGTTCACCTTCTCTTGGGTTATCTGAAGTATGATTGACAGTTGAAAGCAATAACTATGGCACTGGTAGAGGAAATTTTCAATGCAGATCTATTATATGACTTATAAAGGAAAGAGAATAGACTTATATGGTGGTGAGATTTCTACATTCGATTTAAGGTGGTAAATAAGGTATTTCTTCTAAGTAGACAATAAAAAGTTAAGTATGCATATTGCAATCACAAAAAAATTATCTAAGAATTCAGTAAAAATACAAGAAATAAACTAAAATGAAATACAAAAAAAGTGTGTAACCAAGGAAAGAAGGAAAGGGGAGACAGAGGAACGCAAAAACAGAGCAAACAGAAAATAAAATAATGAAACAACAGAACTAGGTCTGATATATCAATAATAAGGTTAAATTGAAATGGATGAAACATACCAATTAGTAAAATGATCAAAATGGATTTTAAAAGATACACCAATATGCTGTGTATAATTATAATAATATAGATAGGCTAAAAGATTGAAATATATGTACTCAAAACCACTGAACAATATTCTTTAAATGGGTACCTACATGATATGTGAGTTATACTTCAGTACTCAGCAGTGGCCACAGGACCGGAAAAGGTCAGTTTTCATTCCAATCCCAAAGAAAGGCAATGCCAAAGAATGCTCAGACTACCACACAACTGCACTCATCTCACACGCTAGTAAAGCAGTGCTCAAAATTCTCCAAGCCAGGCTTCAACAATACGTGAACCGTGAACTTCCAGATGTTCAAGCTGATTTTAGAAAAGGCAGAGGAACCAGAAATCAAATTGCCAACATCCACTGGATCATCAAAAAAGCAAGAGAGTTCCAGAAAAACATCTACTTTTGCTTTATTGACTATGCCAAAGCCTTTGACTGTGTGGATCACAATAAACTGTGGAAAATTCTTCAAGAGATGGGAATACCAGACCACCTGACCTGCCTCTTGAGAAACCTGTATGCAGGCCAGGAAGCAACAGTTAGAACTGGACATGGAACAACAGACTGGTTCCAAATAGGAAAAGGAGTACGTCAAGGCTGTACATTGTCACCCTGCTTATTTAACTTATATGAGGAGTACATCATGAGAAATGCCGGGCTGAAGGAAACACAAGCTGGAATCAAGATTGCTGGGAGAAATATCAATAACCTCAGATATGCAGATGACACCACTCTTATGGAAGAAAGCAAAGAAGAACTAAAGAGCCTCTTGATGAAAGTGAAAGAGGAGAGTGAAAATGTTGGCTTAAAGCTCAACATTCAGAAAACTAAGATCATGGCATCCAGTCCTATCCCTCCATGGCAGATAGATGGGGAAACAGTGGCTGACTTTATTTTCTGGGCTCTAAAATCACTGCATATGGTGATTGCAGCCCTGAAATTAAAAAACGCTTACTCCTTGGCAGGAAAGTTATGACCAACCTAGACAGCATATTAAAAAGCAGAGACATTACTTTGCCAACAAAGGTCTGTCTAGTCAAGGCTGTGTTTTTTTCCTTTGGTCACGTATGGATGTGAGAGTTGGACTATAAAGAAAGCTGAGTGCCGAAGAATTGATGCTTTGGAACTGTGGTGTTGGAGAAGACTCTAGAGAGTTCCTTGGACTGCAAGGAGATCCAACCAGTCCATCCTAAAGGAGATCAGTCCTGGGTGTTCATTGGAAGGACTGATGTGAAGGTGAACCTCCAATACTTTGGCCACCTGATGCAAAGAGCTGACTCATTGGAAAAGACCATAATGCTGGGAAAGATTGAGGGCAGGAGGAGAAGGGGACGACAGAGGATGAGATGGTTGGATGGCATCAAACTGACTCAATGGACGTGGGTTTGGGTGGACTCCAGGAGTTGGTGATGGACAGGGAGGCCTGGCGTGCTGCAGTTCGTGGGGTCACAAAGAGTTGGACACGACTGAGCAGCTGGACTGAAAGCTCTTAAATATATTGAGATATGCCATGGAAACACCAATCAAAAGAAAGCTGGAGTGGCTATATAAATATCAAAATGGACTTCAAAGCAAAAAAAATTTACTAGGGATAAAGAGACATTACATGACAATAAAGGAGCCAGTTCACCAGGAGGACACAGAAATCCTAAATGTGTATGCATAT
The DNA here is from genome assembly GCA_007570785.1 of Antilocapra americana. Classification (NCBI taxonomy): domain Eukaryota; kingdom Metazoa; phylum Chordata; class Mammalia; order Artiodactyla; family Antilocapridae; genus Antilocapra; species Antilocapra americana. The sequence goes on along the minus strand of ML661891.1, from coordinate 8,677,346 downwards.
GATAACAGGACTCCAAAATGCATGAAGGAAAAGTTGATCAAACTGAAAGGAGAAATGAAAACTCCAAATGGAAATTTGGAGACTTCAGCTTTCCTCTCTCAGTAATTAATAGAGCAGTAAATAGAAAATGGCAGGGATATAAAAGAACTGAGCCATAAATCAGCTGGATTTAATTGAGGTTTATAGAATATTCCATCAAAATCCAGCTGAAAATAAAGTCTTTCCAAGTGTACAAAGAATCTTCACTAAGAAAGACTGTATCTTGGGTCATAAAAAAGTCTTAACAAATGTATATTGAAATCATACCAAGTATGTTATTTGATTAAAATGAAATTAAACTAGAAATTTATAGCAGAACAATAACTGGAAAATCTCTAAAACTTGGAACTTAACACACTTTTAAATAACTTGCGGGTCAAAAAGAAAGTCTCGTGGGAAATTAGAAAATATTCTGAGCTGAATGAAAATAAAACATACCAAACTTTGTGAAATGCAGTTTAAGCATTGCTTAGAGGAAAATTGATAGTATTAAATGATTATATTTTTAAAAATCTCAAATATCTAAACTTTGACCTTCAGAAACTAAAATAAGAAGAGAAATAGAAACCTGAAGCAAGCAGAAGGAAGGAAATAATGAAGAACAGAATTTAGTGAAATGGAAAACAAAACAATAGAGAAAGATCAGTGTAACAAAAATTTGCTCTTTGAAAAAATGAATAAAATTGATAAAACTTTTGCTAGACTGACTAGGAAAGAGAAAACATGTATTACCAGTATCGGGAATGAAAGATGAATTATCTCAATAGACCTCACATGCATTAAAATGATAATAAGGACATAAGATAAGATAACAAACAATTCTACAGAATAAACAGCTTAGATGAAATGAATGAAATCCTTGAAAGTCACACACTACGAAAAACTCATCCAAGAGGAGAGAGGTAACATGAATAGTCTCATATTTATTAAAGAAACTGAATTTATAGTTGAATACCATCTGAAAAATAAACTCCAGAACCAGATTTCACTGCCAAATTCTACCAAGTGTTTAAAGAAGACATTAAACTGATCTTTTAACATATGCTATCTTCCAGAAAACATAGGAAAGGGGACTACTTCCCAGCTCATTTTTTAAACAACCAATATGCTATGTCCTTTATTAATTAACTAATTTTTGGCTGTGCTCGATCTTCACTGCTGCACAGCCTTTCCCTAGTTGCGAAGAGCAAGGGCTCCTGTCTGCTGCAGTGTACAGGCTTCTCACTGCAGTGGCTTCTCTCGTTGCAGAGGCAGGTTCCGGAGCATGCAGGCTTCAGTAGTTGTGGCTCCAGGGCTCTAGAGCACAGGCTCTGGAGTTGTGCAGTGTGAACTTAGTTGCCCGTGGCAGGTTGGATCTTCCCAGACCAAGGATTGAACCCATCTTTCCTGCACTGGCAGGCAGATTCTTTACCGCTGAGCCACCAGGGAAGCCTCCAAAACCAGACAAAGACAATACAAGAAAAAGAAAACTACAAATCAGTATTCCTCATGAGCATAGATACAAAAATCCTTGACAGAATGTTTCCTAATTGAATCCAGCAATACGTAAAAAATAAGTGGGTCTTATCTGAGGAATGCAAGGCATTGATGATCAGTCAATGTAATTTACTATATTAACAGTCCAAAGATGAAAAACCACATGAGCCTATCATTCAGAAAAAAGATTTAATTAAATTCAATATCCATTCATGGGCATCCATAAAGTACTTTTATAACATCCACAAAAACTCTCATAAACTAGTAACAAGGGACTTCCTTAAACAGATAAAGGGCATGTACAAAACAGCCTCTATCATACCCAGTGGTAAAGCCTGAATGCTTACCCCCTAGGATCAGGAGCAAGACAAGAATCTTCGTTCTCATCATTCCTATTTAACCTTGTCCTGAAACACCTAGTCAGTACATTAAGGCAAAACAAGCAAATAGAAGGCATACAGGTTGGAAAGGAAGAAATAAAACTATTATATTGGCAGATGACATTTCTATACAGAAAATCCCAAGCAATCTACAGAAAAATCTAGTGCTTATAAGAGATTTTAGCCATGCTGCAGAATACAAGATCAGCCCACAAAAATCAATCATATTTTTACATACCAACATTAAACAATCAGAAACTGACGTTTTAAAACCTGTACTTAAAACAGTACCCCCAAAATGAAATAATTAGATATAAATCTTATGAAATACTTGCAGGATCTGTGTTGAGACTGCCCCCTTTTAAGGGACTTTGCTGGAAGTCTTGTGCAGCCCTCACATGACATTGACTGTGTCACACGGGTACCCATGGCAAGGGTGCAAGGGAGGCTGGGGAATGCTCCACAAGGACTTCATCAATTTTCACTGTTACGATCCTGAGGGGGTTCCAAGACCATGTAGGCAGAGGCAGGCAGCTTCCTCTGGGTACTTTGGGGAATGTTGTCTGTCTCAGAGTAGGTAAGAGGGATCACTAGGAAGGACATTTTTTTCCTTTCCAAGATATCTGGCTGAATGGACATGGAGAGCAGTTTCCAGTAACAGAGCTGAGGGCATGAATGTCAGATGGACAATCAGGAGAGAGAAGAAAGAGCTGCCTGGAGGAGGAGTCACTGAGGCCGGGCAGCAGTAAGCGCTGGCTGGGCCAGGGCCACCAGTCGGTGTCCCCTAAGTCCGTCGTCACAGCCGCTCCCAAGGAGAATGTCCTGTGCCCAGGTAACCTCGTTCTGTCCTGGGTCACCTTGTTCTCCCCTTTGCCTTTTGGTCTCAGCTGATTGGACTCAAGCTTGGCACCTAACCCAGAAGCAGCCAGTTCACAGGCGGGTCAACCATCCATGTCTTGCTCAAAAAATTGTCTAGCCGTTCCGATTCCCTGGCTCAACTATATGGAAAGAACTTGCAGGTGGGAGCAGCACAAAGACATAAACACTGGGGTGCTGGGGGCCAGGTCTTGTCCTGGACTCCTGTGGTCTCTCAGCAGTTTGGACCAGGTCACTCCAACTCAGATTTTATGAACTTCCCTCCTGGCTCCTGGTACCGTCATCCCCACCACCAACACTCTCCTTCAGAGCTGGAGGGCCTCTGCTGCTTTCAACAGACATACCAGCCCTCAGTTGTTTTAAATCAAGGTCCTCAAGCACTTCCTATAGAAATTCAGTAGATTTCAATAATGGAATCAAAGTCGAGCTTTTGAGAGTTCGTTCTGGGGAGCATGAAAATCCAACATTGTTGTAAATATTCTTGCACATTCATTTAAAAAGTTCAGCATCAAAGATAGAATTCTTTGTGCTTGCAAGGATGATATAAATTTCGGTAGAATGCAGCAGCATGGTAAAAACAATATTCATATTCAATTAGGAAATTCATGGAGCAGAAATGAACTTGGAATCGGTGTGGTGCAAATACAATTGAAAATTGGGATAAAACAAGCTGTGATGGAATATCAGTTGAAATGGAAACTGTAGTCATTTGTATGTACATATCCATACATAGAGAGTAATTACACTATAATATTATTTTTGGCATAGGTGTTTAATATAAGACATATTTCAATATGATCACAGGATCAGGACTAGAAAAGGGGAGGTACAAAGTTTAAGGGGGGCTTCCCAGGTGACTCTAGCGGTAAAGAACCTGCCAATGCATAAGAGACGTAAGAGAGGCGGCTTCAATCCCTGGGTCAGGAAGCTCCCCTGGAGGAGGGCATGGCAATCCACTCCAGTATTCTTGCCTGGAGAATTCTATGGAGAGAGGAGCCTGGTGGGTGACGGTCTGTAAAGAGTTGGACACGACTGAAGCAACTGATGCACAGCACAAAGTTTAAGGGGTAATGAAAAACTCAATAATCAAGGCAAATAGCATTTTCTACATGTATTTTAAAAATAAAAATTAATGCAAAGACCATGATAAACAAAATATCCAAATTTTAAAGATAGGATCAGTATTACCGATTTTCTTTCTGCCTCACGTTCCAGCAATACTTGGCAGAGCCTTGCATAGCAGTATGTTTTCTCATTTGCTGCCTATCATCAGTCAAATTTTTCAACTGTTTGAGCCTTTGAAGAATTACTTTGTAAATCATTTTAAGTGTTTACAATGGAATTGAACATTTTGTAAATGAATCCTCTAAATTGTGTTCAAAAGCAATTGAAAACCTTTAGTCAGAGCATTCAACAAGCCTGCCAAAATAAACTTTAACTTTTATCAAATTTAAGGTACTGTAAGCAAAGCTTTCATCAAATTTCAGTTATTTCACACTGGAAAACATTTTCACATCTCTCTCAAAAGCAAGGGAGTTGCTGAACAAATTAAGTAACTAGAACATGAATGGTGGCCAAGATTTAATTTAGAGATTCTCAAATTTTTCTTTAGAATGCCTTTATTTGTGGGAAGACTATTTTGATGGATTTCCTACCTTAAATTGAGAAAATTTATATTTTGTACTTGGATTGAAGAGAAGACAGAAGTTTATGGTTTTGCAGCATTTACAACTGGCAAAATATTAAAAAGAATTATAAAGTCAACTTACACGAGAGTTTTATCTTTGTATAACATTTGTTAACTGTATTCTAAATAGAAATACACTATCTGTGAAAATATTGGGGCTGAAATAATCATTCCCACCTAAACAAATTAGAATTGAAAATATCCTCCATTTAGCAGAATCTTCTCTAAGCTTATCAGGTACCTCTGCAGAAAAAAACACCCAACTATATTCTTATTAAGAATATTGTAATCTATAGAGAAAAGAGGCCATGAAGGGTGTCAACAACTTCTTTTCCACAGTTCTTAACCGCTGGACCATCAGGGAAGTCCCAGGGCATCCCAGTTTTGAAAGCGCATGATGCAATCAGGAGGGCAGATGGATCAGCACTTTGTAAAACCCTGAACCCAGCTAAACTAGGATGGGGGAGACTGGTGGTATCCAGAATTGTGACCAAATGATTTCCTGTGAATTTAGACAATGAGCCTGCCGTGGGTTTGCTGCAGCAACCCATCAAGGAGCAGTTGAATAGAGTGACTGCTGAGGGTGGGCTGGGGCCACCTTCCCACCCGGGCCATTCGCTGCCCAGCTCCCCAGCCCGGGGCTCCCCAACCCTCCACTCGTCCCTGGTCTCAGCTGAGAGGGAAAGGTGACCTTGCTAGCTGCAGCTAGGCTGCAGAACGAGGCTCTGAGGGGACAGTGGCAGATGGCAGCCGCACCCTTGACTGTGCTGGAATGCTGTGTGCGTGGAGGAGCCTTAGTTACCAAGTGCCCAGCTCCACAGACTGCACACACCCACGCGTGCACACCCCTCCTCCCTAAACGTGCCTCCACGTGTGGTAGGAAGAGTAATGGCCCCCAGTGATGTCTGCATCCCAACTGCAGAACCTGTGAGTACCTTACTTACCTGGCAGAAAGGGACTCTGGATATGTGTGTGATTAGGTATCTTGAGATGGGAAGGTGGTCCTGCATTGTCCAAATGGATCTAACGTAACCACAGGGTCCTTATAGAGGAAAGAAGGAGACAGGAGAGAGGTTTTTCAGTCGGCTTTGGAGATGGGCAAAGAGGCTGCAAGCCAAAGAGGACAGGCAGCTTCTGGAAAGTGGGAAGGACAAAGAAGCAGATTCTCTTCTAGCATTCTTCAAAGGACAGAGCCCTACCAACCCATTGTGGACTTCTGACCTCTAGAAATGTAGAATAAATAATTTGTTGGTGGTTTAAGCCACTGTGGTATAAACCATTAAATGTTTTAATAAACCTTTTACAGTCAGCATCCAGATTGGGAAACAGAATGTTGCCAGACTCCCCCCAGAACATCAGTCATTCACAGATCACCTTCCTGATTTTTGACTCATCCACATACCACTACCTGCCACCTCTGGAGTTTTCCTTACAATTGTTAACATTTTTCTTTAAATATTTACATGACTTAAATATTTACTTAATGAAATCTATCTGAAAAGAAACTTTCTATCACTTTGTGGAATGTTAAAGCTATTATAATGATCCAGTATTTATGGCAAGAATTCCATTTGAAAGCAAGTATGAAAATGATTGTTACCCACTTCCAGCTAGACCCTTCTACCTGCTGGAGGCCTCGGACCTGATGGCTGCTCTCTCTTTATTAAAAATGGTGGTTTATTGGGAGAGCTTGAGAGGTGTTGAGGACTGATGCACACCAAGCCCAGGCTTTCACTTACATCCAATCATAAAGATCGAAAGATAGATGGAAAGGAACTTTAGCTAATACCATTTAGTGATGTCCCAGGTCACCAGCATTTACCCCCACCTCATAAAAGAGCAGAGGGCTTGTTTCTGACTCTTTTCAGAGTGATCTGCAGCTCGCTGGCTGTGCAAGCCCAGGTGAGTGACTTAACTTGACTAGGCCCTAATTTCTTTACCAGCAAAGAATGAAAACACAGCTGATTCTTGTTATTCGTGGTAGTCATGTTCTGTAAAGTAGCTTGGAACACTGAATTAACGTGTGTGTGTGTGTGTGTGTGTGTGTGTGTGTGTGTGTGTGTGTGTGTGTGTGTGTGTGTGTGTGTGTGTGTGTGTGTGTGCGCGCGCGCGCGCGCCCTCAGTCACTTAGTTGTATCTGACTCTTTGCAACCCTATGAGCTGTAGACTGCCGGGCTCCTCTGTCCTTGAGGTTTTCCAGGCAAAAATACTGGAGCAGGTTGCCATTCTCTTCTCCAGGGGATCTTCCTGACCCAGGGGTTGAAGAGCACTGGGAGGTGGATTCTTTCCTGCCATCTCTCCTGCACTGGGAGATGGATTCTTTACCACTGAGTCACCTGGGAAGCCTGAGTTAGTAATACTGAGTCATTTCTAGGGAAAATACAGGATTAGGTTTTTGTGAGCCTCTGATCACACATTTTTTCAATTGATCAAACTTAACCTTGCTTCATGTGTATTTCTGCTCGGATACATTACTTAATGTGTATTTTGATTCAAAGTGAACACACCTGCTCTGCCACACCTGTTTTCCCTGTAATGCCCATCACAGCTTCCCTGCAGTCAGGAGCACCTGCAGTCAGAAAGCACTTCAGCACTATGGGGCTGTTTGAAAGAGCAAAATCACACACAAAAAGCATAAAATTGTGAGGCACCCCCCACTAGATGGATCACGGAAAGGACACATTAACAGTGTGAGCTGAACAGGAAGGTGGTGTATCGGTCAGCTTGCTGGACGTCAGCTGGGAGTTTGCATGTGGGACCACTCTTTGAATGTCCACCAGCAACCCTGAAGGCATGGTAAGCATTGATGGGGGTTAAAGTACATTTCTTTTTTTTCCCCCTCTTTTATTTTTTAAAAATTTATTTTTATTTTTTAACTGAGGGATAATTGCTTACAGAGTTTTGTTGTTTTCTGACAAACCTCAACATGAATCAGCCATAGGTATACATATATTGCTTCCCTTTTGAACCTCCCTCTCATCTTGCTCCCCATCCCACCCCTCTAGGTTGATGCAGAGCCCCTATTTGGGTTTCTGGAGACATACAGCAAATTCCCGTTGGCTATCTATTTTACATACGATAATGCAAGTTTCCATGTTAGTCTCTCCATACATCTCACCCTCTCCTCCCCTCTCCCCATGTCCATAAGTCTATTCTCTATGTCTGTTTCTCCACTGCTGCCCTGCAAATAAATTCTTCAGTACCATATATGTGTACTAGTATACAATATTTATCTTTTTCTTTCTGACCTACTTCACTCTGTATAATAGGCTTTAGGTTCATTCACCTCATTAGAACTGACTCAAATGTGCTCCTTTTTATGGCTACATAATATTCCATGTGTATATGTACCACAACTTCTTTATCCATTCATCTGTTGATTTCCATCTAGGTTGCTTCCATGTTCTAGCTATTGTAAATAGTGCTGCAGTGAATAATGGGATACTTGTATCTTTTCAGTTTTGGTTTCCTCAGGGTATATGCCTAAGAGTGGGGTTGCTGGGTCATATGGTGCTTTTATTCCTAGTTTTTAAAGGAATCTCCATACCGTCTTCCATAGTAGCTGCATGAATTTACACTTCCACCAACAATGCAAGCGCAGTCCCTTTTCTCCACACTATAAAGTACATTTCATTGAGCAGCTGCATTGGCAAATCTGTGATCTGTGAACAAAGAGGATGGAGGGCAGCGCCACCTTCCCAGATGATTGCAGGTGTTAACAAGGTAACAGAGGCCTTCGGCAGCTTTCCCATGGTGGGTCCTCAACCCAGAGAATCTTGAAACTTGTTGTTTGTTGCTTGCTGGCCCTGTGGCTATAGCGCCTCAGACTCAGGGCAGGGAGGTCCCTGCTTACACAGTGGGGCTTCTCTGAGGCCAGGTGACAGGATGCCCAGGCACTGCAAGGCTTTGTTGGACCTGATTTGAATTTTCTGTCATACCTTTAGTTCAACCTGAGCAGCCCATAGGTATGCCTGCTCCTGTGCTGGAGTTGCTGAGAATAGCCAGGGAGAGGGATGGGCTGGACCCCAAGAGTGAGGGCCTCCATAAATTTTGTGCTCTGGATGTCTCTCCCCTCAACCTGGTACTGGCCATGGCACCTACTGGGAAGGGTTTTCTGGAAAAGCTGGTGGAGGCCAGGTGGTGGAGGAAAGCTGGGTTTGCAGATGAGTTTTATGTTCAGGGTGATAGGCAGCTATGGAAGTTTGTGGAGTGGGTCCATGGTGGGAATGAAATGCATTTTCTGAAGGTAGTTCTGGTAGCATGGAGGAGGGGGCCTGGAGACAGGGGTCGGGGAGCCTGCTTAGTGGGTGGGAAAGGCCGAGGGAAGGCAGCTGCTGAGGTCTCCTGTGTCTTTCGAAGCCTCATATTTTTCCCTGAATGGTGGCTTCCGGGAGCCCCCTGACAAGGGTGGGATTAGTGAGTGCCGAGGGCCTGCTTGTCTCCCTGGGGCTTCATCTGCTAAAGCCGCCAAGCATCCAGACCTCCCCGGAGCTTGACAGTCGTTTGTGTTTGCTGAATTTTTCATTAAGAAAAATGGTCGCCGAAGAGTGGCGGGTGAGTGAAGTTTCACCAGCACTCCTTGGGATGTGAACCAGCCAAGCCCAGCGGGGCCGCTTCCCTCCAAAGTCCCCACTGCAGGTGTGCACTGGCCACACGTGTGTGTGCGCACAGCACCGCCGAGGGCACGTATGTATGTGCACAGCTGTCAACACTGGCAGATGGATGGATTCTAAGTGTATAATGCACACAGAAATACTGTGCGCCACACCCCCAGGCTGACATGCCACAGCACATCTCAGGGCTTCAGAGCCTGAAACTTACCAGGGAGTTATTAATCTTCCCAAGCCTCAGTCTTCTCATCTGTAAAATGGAGATAATAATAGAGCCTCTCCCAGATCTCTGGTGTGGAGAAGGCAATGGCAGCCCACTCCAGTACTCTTGCCTGGAAAATCCCGTGGACGGAGGAGCCTGGTAGGCTACAGTCCATGGGGTTGCAAAGAGTCGGACATGACTGAAGCTACTTAGCACCCGTGCATGCACAGATACCTGTTACAAGGGTCGCAAGGGATCATCCGCATACAGTGTTGAGCATGGTAAGTGGTCCATGATAAGTGCGCCATCAGTGGCAACTGTTAGCATTTCTCATTATGATGATAAGGACTCCTACACTTTTATAACCTCTGCATGGGGAAGGACTTAATGGGAGGACCTGTGGTTATCTTAGCTTTTGACCATCTTTTTAAAAATATCACTTTAAAAAATTATTTATTTGTTTTTGGCTGTGCTGGGTCTTCATTGCTCCTTTGCTTGGGCCTTCTCTAGTTGCAGAGCACAGGCTCTAGGCCCATGGGCTCAGTAGTTGTGGCACGCAGGCTAGTTGCTCCAAGGCGTGTGGGATTTTCTCAGATCAGGGACTGAACCCGTGTTCCCTGCATTGGCAGGCAGATTCCTATCCACTTGACCGTTTACTTTTAAACTATGCACAGCGGACTGTCACTTTCTCACTTTGGAAATAGGAGATCTCTCATGTTAGGGGGGTGAGAATAAACTTTCATTATAAAATCCTACAGACAGAGAGGGAAGCAGGGCTGAGGGATTAAGGGGAAGCCCAGTGGGGGAGCCGAGTCTGCCTGCAGCCCTTCCTAAGGCCAGCTGCAGCTCCGTGGGTCCCTCTTAAACCATGTTCATGGCCTTCCAGCAGATTCCCTTTCCTGATTAAGTAGCTTTAGTTGGATTCTGTTACCTGTAGCCTCTAGTAAAAGCTGTGGTTTTTCCAGTAGTCATGTATGGATGTGAGGGGGACTATAAAGAAAGCTGAGCGCCGAAGAATTGATGCTTTTGAACTGTGGTGTTGGAGAAGAGTCTTGAGAGTCCTTTGGACTGCAAGGAGATCCAACCAGTCCATCCTAAAGGAGATCAGTCCTGAATATTCATTGCAAGGACTGATGTTGAAGCTGAAACTCCAATACTTTGGCCACCTGATGCAAAGAACTGACTTGTTTGAAAAGACCCTGATGCTGGGAAAGATTGAAGGCAGGAGGAGAAGGGGATGACAGAGGATGAGATGGTTGGATGGCATCACCGACTCAATGGACATGAGTTTGAGTAAGCTCCAGAAGTTGGTGACGGACCTGGAGGCCTGGCGTGCTGTGGTCCACGGAGTTGCAAAGAGTCAGACATGACTGAGCAACTGAACTGACTGACTGACCTATAGGCAAAACCAGGCCAATGCCTGGTGAATGAGACATGGCTCCTCCCTTCTCAGAGTGCAACCCAGTGCAGAGATAGGAGGTGAGTGAAAAACAGCTGCCCTTCTGGAAGTACTGGGGTAAGAAACTTGGAGCCATGCTTGGCTGCAGGTGGGGTGGGGAGGGATTTCTCCATGGAAATGTCCTCTCAGGTGGGCAAGGGAGGAGGAGATGGCAGTCATAGTAGGGGACACAGCTCATCAGATACCCAGAAGGGAGCCTGGCACAGTCTATACAGAGCATCATATCTGTGTCTTTATTTGGATCACAAGCATTACCAATCCCTGCTGCCTCTCCCCTCCCATGTTGGCGGTGGGAACAGCGTTGTCTCATTTCTAGGGGCAGAGTCCAAGGTGAAGACAGCCCTACTGCTCCTTCCAGTAGATTCCTGGAGTGCACGGAACTGGCTGAAGTGGTGCTGAAGCAGCCATCTGAGGCTGTGGGGAGAGGGGCAGAGGGGCCGTCTGAGTCCTCTCAGAGGCAGTGAGGACACAGACCCCTGGCTCTGGAGGAGAGGTGGTGAAAGCACCGAGCAGAGGACCGGAGCTGGCAGAGGGAGCTGGGGCTGCAGTACACGAGAGGGAGGCTCTGGGAGAGCCTTTCTGGGCACTGAGGGCCTCTAGGGAGGGTGCAAGGATGGCACTTGGCCTGGGGGAGCTTTGGTGGTCCCCTGCATGAACACAGTGATGCACCCCAAGGCAGTACACCTGACCCTAATTTAAAATTGTTGATAGCTCCGTCGTGTCCTACTGTTTGCAACCCAATGGACTGTAGCCCACCAGGCTCCTCTGTTCATGGGATTTCCCAGGCAAGAATTCTGGAATGGGTTTCCATTCCCTTCTGCAGGGGATCCTCCTCACCCAGAGATCGAACCTGGGTCTCCCATATTGCAGGCAGATTCTTTACCATCTGAGCCACCAAAAATATGTATATCTGTATCTTAGACAGAAAGAGGGAGAAGGTGAGTGATGGCTTTGTGTACAAGAGCTTAGCACCATCTCATTTCATTGTTTCAGCCATCCTGTGAGGTAAGTATCCTTGTCCTTATTTTTCAGATGAAGGACCAAGACTCAGGTGATGTCACCTGCCGAGGTCACAGTTAGTGACCACAGAACTTCCATGTTGTTACTGAGCAGGGGCTGAGGTGCGTGAAGCTGAACTCTGACAACAGATGCTTGCAGCGAAGTGGTTTATTTGCAGGGTGCCAAGCCAGGAGAATGGGCAGCTCATGCTCTGAAGACCCAGACTCCTCCATGGCTTTCAGGCTAGGGTTTTTAAAGACAGAGTGAGGGGTGGGGGTCTTAGGATACATGAGCAGCATGTGGACCTTCTTCTGATTGGTTGCGGGTGAGGTTACAGGGTGAGGTTTTGGGAATCACAGCCTACTGGTTCCAACCAGTCTGGGGTCCAGTGCTTGTGGTCAACATGAAGTTACCATCCTCCATCTGGGTGGGGGGGCGTCTTAGTTTCTATAGAACACAAATATGTATCGGATTGTTATCTGTATCTCTTCAGGAGGAACTAGGAGGCCTGTGATTCTGTTGTCCGAATAGTTAACCCCTTGAGTCTGCTCTTTGGAACTCAGGGAAGCCTAGGAGACTAAAGTCTAATTCTACAAACATGAAATGGGACACAGAGGGGGCTTTTGAACCCAGGAGGGCCCTGAAGAGTGCTACTCATGTTTCAGTCCCCTCTTCTCTTTGATATTCTTCAATCCTGAAGGGGTAGGAAAAGAAAGAGAATAAAGTTCTGGATGGGGAGATTAATCATAGTTTCAAAGTTATAGTAAAACCACTCCAGTCCCACCCTCATCTTGCCAGCAGCCCTGCTGAAACTCAGCCCGTGCTGCAGAGAGGAGCCTGTGCCCCGAGCAGCCAGGAGAAGCCTGTTAAATACTCAGATGCCTTCTTTATGAGCTCAGCATCCTGACTCTGCCCCCATAGTATTATTATCCTCACGATTCCCCACTCCTTTCCCAGACCCTGTTCACTCTTTGTTTACACATACTTCTAGTAAGTGGAGTGGCGGAAAGAGCAGAGATCAATCAGAAGTCTTAAGGCAAGTCTGTTAGCATCTCTCTGCGTCTCTTGCCCCATCTGGAAAATTGAGATAAAAATATTGCTTCAGCACTGAGGTTTTCCCTCAGGTTAGAGGATCATAAAGGTCGTGGTATCCTTTATTTCTACGACATTTTGACATACTCATTTCCATAATACAAAAGCACATTTGTGGAAGAAAATATGTCTGTAGGATAGTATATCTTTTTTAAAAGAGACACTGAACTTAAAATCAAGAAACTGTTTCTCTCTTTTTTAATTATAGTTTCCTTACACTGCTGTGTTAGTTTCTGCTGTATATTTAAGTGAATCAACCATATGTATACATACACGCCTCCGTCTTCAACTTCCCTCCCACCAGCCCACCCCACCCATCTAGGTCACCAGAGAGCACTGACCTGAGCTCCCTGTGCCATGCAGCAGGTTCTCATTAGCTATTTATTATAAACATGGCAGTAGGAAAATGCCTACCTTTAATTTTTTTCTTGTACACTGGGAAAGTCTCACTATATGATGTTTTAGACAGGACCCCTGGGTCCAGCTCATCCCATAGTGGCTGTTTGAGAACCACTGAGGTAGATGGGGACTTCCCTGGTGGTCCAGTAGCTAAGACTCTGTGCCTCCAATGCAGGGATCTGGGGTTCAATCCCTGGTCAGGGAACTGGATCTCATGTGTTGCAGCTAAGACCTGGAGCAGTCAAATAGATAAATAAAAATACTGGACTTCCCAGATGGCACAGTGGTAAAGAATCTGCCTGCCAATTCAGGAGATGCAGGAGATGTGGGCTCGATCCCTGGGTCAGGAAGATCCCCTGGAGTAGGAAATGGCAACCTGCTCCAGTACTCTTGGCTGGGAAACCCCATGGACAGAGGAGCCTGGCGGGCCACTGTCCACAGCGTCACAGAGTCGGACGCGACTGAGTGACCGAGCATGCTTGCGTGAGCTGGAAATGGGAGGCTAGTCCTTGCCTGTCCAGTCGCCTTGCTGTGTGACTTTGGACAAGTCACTTACCTGTTCTGGGCTTCTGTTTCCTCTGGATGCAGTAAGGGGATGACGGTACACTAGAGACCATCGGAGGTCCTCTTCAGTTCCCACCTTCAAGGATGGCGTTGGTTCCTCCATCTCAGTGTCACATTCAGGATCCCGCCATCCAGGGGCAGATGTGAACCTGTCCTTTCCTCCAGTTCCCCATCTGTGCATCTGTTCCTGCCCCATGGGAAACCATACAAGAGGGTCTTGGGCCAAGGAAAGGCAGCTCCTTCCCCTCAACGGAGACCCTATCTTCCCAGTCTAGGGCCTTAAGCCCCCAAACAATTGTCTGAAGGGGATCCAGGCTATTAAAGTAATTTACATAGTAATTAACAAGGTTCCATTAGCTGATTCCTGGAGCCAGAACACTCTGCCTCCATTTCCCTTTAGGCGTCCACGGTCCCGGGCTGGGACTGAGGTTTGCTGGGGTTTGACTGGTGGAGCTGTGAGGGGAAGAATTTTTCATGCTCACGTGTTTCAGCTCCACACCCAGGGAAGAGACACAATGACTGTGCAAGAGCCCCAGCTGGCTGGGTAATGAGGTCTGGGGCGAAGGGATGCCTCGTGAGCACTTAGGGCCTGAAACCCCAAGAAGAAAGGCAACTACAAGTCTCCTAGCCAGGTGTCTGCTCTGCAGCCCAGGACCTAGTCCCTCTAAGAGCTCCTCTTTCAAGATGACACAAAATTTCTCATGACCTTCTGGGCCTCCTGACAACAAATTTTATGTGTGACCACAGTAAGGTGCAAAACTTCCTTGGTTATCACCTTTTGAGCCTCTCAGCAGCCCTGTGAGGCAGATGTTATTTTCTCCATTGTGGGGATGAAGAAACCTATGCCCAGAGAGGTGAGGTAACTTGTCCAGAGTCACACAGCCTGGAATAGCAGAGTGGGATGAGAACCTGGGTCCTCAGACATAATCCAGTTCCTGCAACTTGGCCAGTGGTTTCCAAACAACTCTGTGGAGACCTGGGGGACTCTCAGAATGCTTTGCCTCAGGATTTGGGGTCACTGGGAGGACTGGCAACTCTAGCCCTGTGTCCCCCACTTCAATTGGGACAATATTTACAGGCTGGACATCTAGGTGGGATTTTGTTTGGATTCCACAGCTAGAAAAGCATTTAAAACCACTGCACTTCTAGAAAATTGTCCCAGGAAGGTACGTATCACAGGACCACTCCCTTGAACATCTCTTGGCAGTGAACAGAGGCCCATGGAGCTGTGTAATGTGGCATAACTGGCTCTCTGAGGTTCTGGTGTGGGACCCAGATTCCTGGTCTTGGTCTCTCCATCAGGTTCCCTGCAGGTTAAGCCCGGACCCACTGCCTGCCCAGCCCCTCCTGCTCCCTCCTTCTCCCGCTGAGCCTGACTGGCCTCTCTCACCAACCCCCCCCCACCCCCCACCCCCCTCAGCAACCTTCTCCCTGCTCTATAAGAGCTTCTCTTTGGCTCCAATGTTTCTATGACCAACCAAGGAAAGAGACATCAAAGATGGGGAAGGACAATGGCTCTGGGGTTTCTACCTGTTTCGAATGATTTTCCTACACTTGTCACTCAGCAAACATTCTAGAGCTGTAAAAGCCAGCATCTGAGGATAAAAAAAAAAAGGTACATGAGGGGTCTTCCCTGGTGGTCCAGTAGTTGAGACTCCATGCTCCCAACGTAGGAGGCCTGGGTTTGACCCCTGGTCAGGGAACTTAGCCTGCATATTGCAACTAGGACCCAATGCCGTTCAATAAATTCTTTAAAAAGGTGCACAAGCCCAAGTCTGCCCTCAGAGAGCTACTGGGAAGACATAGTACAGACTTGTCATAGTGGTTCCCCAGGGACAACACGCTGGAGGGGTGCAGTACTGGAGGGTGTTCCAGACCCCTGTGGAGGGGGTGACTCCTGGTGGGAGAGCGAGGCGGGTGTCAAGGAGGGCCTGGAGAAGCCTGAGCTCTTTGAAGGTGGAGGAGGAGTTGGCTGCGAGGAAGGGAGGGAAGCGCCGTCTTGCTAGAGGGAGTGGTAGGTGTGGGGGCTCGAGGCAGGCGAACTGAGGGCCTCTTGTGTGGTTTCACCTCCATGTGTGACGCAGAGTGGAGGAAAGGGGCCTGGGGAAATGGGGCCACCTGGTCAAGGTGCGGAGGGAGCGGCCGAGGCCCTCAGGCTGCGGCTCACACTCGCTTCTGTAGCTCTGCAGGACCCCTGTGCTCAGGGCTTCCCAAGGGACCACTTAGGGCCGTGGTCAACAGGGGACTCGTAACCCAGGGGCTCCCCACCTTCGTGCCCGACTGCCCCTGGACCCTGGGCCTGACCTACCGGGCCCTGCTCCCGGCTAGAGGCGGGGCTGGTGGGATTCACGGCTGCTCTCCTGAGACCTGGGGAAGGTCATAGCTAGAGAGACAGCAGCTCCCCTTTGTGGGCCTCAATCCCTCCTTCTGTGCGAGAATGGGGTTGTCACGAATAATGGCCAAAGTCCCTTCTGGCCTGGATTCCTCCTTTCAGACAAGGTAAAGTATTCAGTTTGGCTCCCCCCCAAGAAGTGGAGCACCAAATGGGATCTGAGTGCAGGTGGTGGGAGGAGGGCACGACAACCCACTCCAGTATCCGTGCCTGGAGAATCCTGTGGACAGAGGAGCCTGGTGGGCTGCAGTCCATGGGCCGCACAGAGTCGGGCACGACTGAGCACACACATGCACACAGGTTAGTGGGGTCATAAGAGCGGGAAGGAAAGGAGAGAGCACGGGGTGCTTGATGAGCAGAGGGTCCCGTGAGTAACCAGGGCTCCGGCAATGCGCACCCGCAGGGTTGTCCTGGTGAAGGGACAGGATGTGGGTTCTTTATTCCCCACTCCTGTCTCTTGTAGAGGGCTGCTCCTTCGGCCTGCGCTCTGGTACTTCTGGCCTGCCCCGCTTGTGGGTGCTTCATCCTTCTGCGGCCCTGAGGCAAGGCCTTCAGGCAGAGAGTGGCAGAGGCTGCAATAAGAAGCCACTGACGCGATGGCCATGGCGCACGCCCGACAGCACTTCTAAAGGAGGTTGTCCACGCGTGGGCAGTGTGGTCCTCAGAAACCGAGACCTAAAGGGACTGAAGTGACTTCCTGGATCCCACTGTGAGTCAGGCTGGACCGAGGGTGCTTTCTGCCGCCCATCCCTCCCCGCCCCACCTCCCTGTGGTCAGGTCTGTCATTCATCCTTGCCCTTCCTCCTTCACATGGTTTAATAAGAAAACTTTGGTGACAGATGCAGCAGTACCTTGAAAAACATTGATTGGTTTAAATCTATGAAACTTTAGAGCCCGTCTCTGAAAAAGCCCCTCTCAGAAAAAGACCTTCTCTCTGTCTTTGCATCCCCATCTCTGCACATGGTTGGTCCTTTGGACACAAAGGATGAGCTGAGGTTTTGGTCGTTTGTGTAGAACGAGGTGATGCTTATGTCTTTATGACTCTCAGTTCCCAGTTTGAAAAATAGTCATGGGATGCCAGCATGCTAACATCCTAGGCTCGCTGCATTAGATGTTCAGCAAGATGCATGGCACCCAGTAGGGGCTCAACAGCAGTCTGGACTGCTGAAGAACAGATAGAAAACCACATAAACTGTTACCCCAGAGGAAGGGGTGGTCACTGTGTGAGCCAGCAAGAACCATCATGAGTAGGACTATCATGAGCCCAAGGATCACGTTTCATGCCTACCTCCTTCCCCCCCATCGCTTCCCCCGCAGGACACCCCCACCTTTCCACACCCGCCCAACTGCAGGTCTGAGGTCAGGGGTCAGGTTGCCCCCTCCCAGCTGCACATTCTCTCATCCCTGAAGCTCTGAGTCGGTTTCCCGCCTCCTGTGATTTCACAGCTCCCCGCCGGCCAAGCTGTTTTGCAGACCCAAGTTGGTAATGACAGATTCTTCTCTCCTGGCCCTCCACTGGTGAAACCACGGAAAGTATTTGAAACACGCAGCCCCGGGAATGTGCAAGCTTCCATTCGCTGGGCTTGGCAAGGGCCAACAATTTCTCAGCCAGCGCTTTTGACTAAGACTTGAACGGCTCAGGTTTCCCAGGAGCTGTCAGCTCAGTTTTTCAACAGCATTTATACCTTCCCCCCCACCCGCCTCTCCTTCAGCACATTAACCCTAAAGTAGATTCTGGATCCTACAATCCCTGGAAGCATGGCTCTCTCTGTTAGAGGCGTGGTTGTGGATGGGCCTCAGGAGAGCTGGCCTTGGCCTGGGAGGGGTATCTCCTGCCCACCAGGGTTGCTTGGGCCTGGACAGCGTGAATCAGAGGTTTCTCTGCTGAGAAATCAGAGGGATCCCTGGATGACTTCCAGATCTTCTGCCTCCAGAGAGATCTGGTTAACCTATTCTAGGCCTCTGTAACTTTAATTTTAAAATATTCTCCCCTGGGGTTGAAGGAAGGGAGAGAGGAAGGAAAGATCACAGAGTCTGGACCTAGATACACCTACATGTCAATTGCACATCTCCCTTTGGAGTTTCATCATCTGTAAAATGGCAGTAATAATACTCATCTCAGGTTATTGTGAGGTTTATTTACTTTTTAAGTTTATTTATTTTGGCTGTGCTGGGTCTTCATTGAGGCACGTGGGCTCTCTAGGTAGGATGCATAGGCTTAGTTGCCCCTCAGCATGTGGAATCTTAGTTCCCAGATCAGGGACCAAACCCCAGTCCCCTGCATTGGAAGGCGGATTCTTAACCACTGGACCACCAGGGAAGGTTGAGGTTTAAACTATCATGAGGTTTAAAGGGCAGCATAGGAAAGCGCCTAGTATAATTCCTGTACACGGTAGGTGCACAGCAGTTTCCTCTCTTCCTTGTTCTCGGTCACTGATTTTACAATCTCATCACAAAGTTGTTTGGTGAATGAACGAAGGGCTTGATCCATCTAAACACCCCCTTCTCTCAAGGCCCAGCTCAGAGCCATGGAACAAGTATTTCTTGAGCATCAGTTCTGTACAAAGAGCAGAACTAGGCCTCGTGGTGACACCTCTGATACCTAAGCCCCGTCCCTGTTATAAAGGAATCTCTGATCTAGGGAAGGAGCTGACACCACTTGGAAAATGGCAAGTATGTAAAATGCTGTCTACAGGAGAAATAGTCACCATGATTTTGCTCACTTGTTTATATATATTCACCCATTCCTGCAACAAGCATTTGCTGTAGGAAGAGGGCTGGTCACCCTTGACCCTGGTGGTGGTTCTGGGGGCTTCTAAAGCAAGCTCTTCCTACTCTTCCTGCCTGGTTCTATTTGCTGTGATGTGATGCTTGAAAGTGCTTTGGAAATCCAAGGGCGTACTGTTCCCTCTGCCGAGAACACCCTTCCCAGCTCACCTACCCCTTCTGAGAAGCCCTCCCTGACTCCCTGAGGCATGTTTGTCTGCTGTCTCTCTGAGCCCCCACCCCCAGGACTTTCGTCATAACAGGGGTATTGCCCCCTGCACACTGTTTTGAGGGCCTGTTTCCGAGTCTGCTTTTGAAGCCATAGCACGCCAGCACCAGGTACTGCAAGGGAAAACAGGATGCTGAGGTTGGGCTCCCTAAAAGCAGAGCCTGAGATGGAGATTTGGACACACACAGCTTATTTATTTTTTTTACATCCTTAAGAAAGAGCATTTATTATTTATCATCATTTTATTTTCATAGCTAGAAAAAATGTTGGTAAATGATTCTAGGAAATATGTTGTCTACATCTGTGTGTAGGTGTAGGAAAATGCATTGCCCACAATACGCAGATACTTTTATCTACTTAGGGCAATCATTTCAAGTCTTTTTTTAATTTTAATTTTATTGAAGTATCGTTCATTTACAATGTCATGTTAGTTTCAGGTATACAGCCAAGTGATTTAGTTATACATGTATGGGCAGACAGGCCTAGCAGGCTACAGTCCATGGGGCTGCAAAGAGTCAGACACGACTGAGCAACTGAGCTTAGCACATATGTATATTCATTCTTTTTTAGATCCTTTTCTCATATAGGTTTTCATAGAATACTGAATAGAGTTCCTTGTACTACATAGCAAGTCCTTGTTGGTTATTGAGCCTATATATAGTAGTGTGTATATGTTCATATATATATATTTCTGATTTATCACTCCCCTCTGTGTTTCCCCGTTGGTGATCATGTTTGTTTTTGATATCTATTTAAGTCTGTTTCTGTTTTGTAAATAAGTTCATGTGTATCAATATTCAAAAATTAGATTACATATGAGTGATACCATATATTTATCTTTCCCTGTCTGATTTACTGCACCTAGTATGATAAACTGTAGGCTTATCCATGTTGCAGCAAATGGCATTATTTCATTCTTTTTATGGCTGAGGAATATTCCATTGTGTGTGTGTGTGTGTGTCCACACACCACATCTTCCTTATCCATTCATCTGTCAATGGACATTTAGGTCACTTCCATGTTTGGCTGTTGTAAATAGTGCTGCTATGAACGTTGGGGTGCATGTATCTTTTTGAATTAGGAGTTTTATTCAGATAAATGCTCAGGAGTGGGATTGCTGGTAGCTCTGTTTTTAGTGTTTTTTACTTGCATACTGTTTTCCATAGTGACTACACCAAAATACATTCCGACCAACAGTGTAGAGGGGTTCCCTTCTTTCCATACCCTTGCCAGCATTTATTGTGTGTAGACTTTTTGCTGATGGCTATTCCGACTGGTGTGAGGTGATACCTCATTGTAGTTTTGATTTGCTTTTCTCTGATAATTAGTGATGTTAAGCATTTCTTCATGAGCTTTTTGGCCATCTGTATGTCTTCTTTGGAGGACTGTCTAGTTAGATCTTCTGTCTGGTTTTTGATTGGGTTGTTTGGATACACTCAGCTAATTGGGGGTTGTGTTCATAGGAGAAGGGAGTGAGGGAAGCAGGATGGGGCAGCAAGGGTGTGGGCTCAGCTGGAGTCCAGCCTCAGAGTGGCCCACAGGGAGCTCTGGAGTGGGAACTCCACCTCAGAATGTGACCCTCAACCCTTTAGGTCAAGGGGCCCAGTCTTTCTACCCCTGAGTCATGTAGTCTGATGTCAGAGGGGCAGGCAGGGGTGACCTCCCAGGTGAGGTGGCTCCTCTTTGGCCAAAGGCGATTCTCTGTGGAGGAGAGTGGCCTACCTGCCATCACTCCTAGCAGTGAAGGATGGGTGGGGCACTTGCAGGGTTCTGGGTGGGGAAAGGGAGGGGAAGGATCAGGAGGGAGCAGCAAGATCTCCACCAGAGCTTTCCCAAAATGATGTACAAGTTCTGTACACTTGTCCCCCACCTTTGTCATTTGTTGAAAGGACTCGGAGGCAAGGACAGAGATGCACACCCATGGGTGTGGGCAGGGCCAGCATCGCTGGGAGCTCTGGGCAAGGGGAGGGGCCTGAGAGGGGCAGCAGGGAGAGAGTGGATCCTGGCTCATCACCACTCACCTCGCCCAGTGCCCCGCTGCCCTTTATGCACCAGTGGCCCTGACCTTCCCCCGCAGACCCAGGCCCACGGGGTCTCTCCATCCTCAGTGTACCCTCCGCACTTGACCACAGACCAAGCAGGTTGCGAGGACTTGCTTTGTCTCCCTGAGCCCACTGTAAATTATTATTTTTTAAAAAATATTTATTTATTGGCTGCGTCAGGTCTTAGTTGCGGTGCATGGACTCTCTGGTTGTGGCGCGTGGTCCAGAGGGTGCACAAGCTCAGTAGTTGTACCCCCCCAGGCTTAGTTGCCCACATGTGGGCTCTTATTTCCCCTGACCAGGGAGTCCTCTGCATTGCAAAGTGGATTCTTAGCCACTGGACCACCAGGGAAGTTGGTGTGAATTCTTGAAAGCAAAGGCTTCATCTTATTTTGATGTTCCAAGTGTCTATCTCAGTGCCTTGGCGTTTACTAGGTGACCAATCGATATTATTGAGTAAATAACCTAGGTCAGTGCCTCAGTGTTTCTATGAGGTGGTGAAAGGGCCTGGACCCCTTTCGATGGCAGCCTTGGCCAAGGGTGCTCTCGTGTTCAGGCGAGAGGCCTGGGCTGTCCTTGCTCTTCCCACCCTTGCACCCTGGGCCCCAGACAGGGCTGCAGCCTCCGCTTGGCCCCACCTGCTTGCTGGGTGGCCACGTGGGTGAGGGTGGCCGAAGGGACGTGGTGAGGACAGGGCGTCCCTGCTGGCCTGGGGTACAGCCCTCCTCGGCCTTCATTTACGTGCCATCTGACTCCATCCCTCAAAGCCCGCGTCTGGCCTTGGTTGGTGCAGGTAATGATGATATAGGCTCATTTATGCAAGATTATCCTTTTATCACATTTCCAGGCTCATTTATGAGGCTCATGTTTCTCCCCGAGGGCATCATCAAGCAAGTTAAGTTGTACTATTTCCCTCCCGCCGAGAACTGGCGGGGGCCTCCCCCGTTGACGGATGAGGCCCGCTGCCTTTGCCAAATAGGGTCGGCGTGATGGATCTTTTACTTGTGAATATTATAGCTGGAAATTAGCATGTTTATTGAGGTAGAATGTGTTTGTTTACATTCCACTACCCATGGCATTACCTCTTATGACCTGACTTATTTAGTTGAGGATAAGCACAAATGATCCGCATTTTGGCACCCACAAAAAAATTAATGAACTTCCAGATATAGGATTCAGCCTTAAGTAAACACAGCAGTGGGGTGGGTGGAGGCAGAGGACTGGGGAGGGCTTTGGGGGTTTGGGTGGTGAGCATGGTGGAGCATCTGGTACTCGAGGGATGGGGGGCAGTGGGTTCAAGTATCCTGTGTGGTGCACAGGGCTGGCACCCAGCCTGGCTGCCCAGTGGAGGCAATTTCTGTGGATGGTGAGGGAGGAGAGAGGCAGAGGACCGGGATCGTGAGAATTCCCAGGGATTCTCCTGGGCTACCTGTTTTTTTAAAAAAAATATTTTATTTATTTACTTATTTTTGGCTGCCCTGGGTCTTCGTCGCTGTGTGCAGGGTTTCTCTAGTTGTGGAGAACGAGGGCTACTCTCCAGCTGTGGTCTGTGGGCTTCTCATGGCGGTGGCCTCTCTTGCTGCAGAGCACAGGCTCTGGGGCACAGGCTCAGTAGATGGGGTGCATGGGCTTAGTTGCCCTGTGGCATGTGGCATCTTCCTGGGCAGGGATCTAGCCTGTGTCCCCACATTGGCAGGCAGAGTCTTAACCACTGGACCACCAGGGAAATCCTTGATTGTCTTGATGCAAGAGTGAGAAGGAAGGCCCAAGTGTGGGGACTCGGGGAGGGGAGGGAGTATGCTTGGTTAGGGTGATGAAGACCCAGGTGAGTGACGATAGCTCCCAAGAGGCCAAGTTATCTCCTGGGAGTCTGCTCCCCTCCAAACCCATCCACCTGTGACAGCTTTGAATCCCAGCTTCTCTCTCCACCCCTGGTTGCCGGTAGTCCATAGGATCTGGGATGCAAGCACTCAGTAACCCATCATCCTCTTGTTTTATTCTTTAAGTTTTTGGCCACTCCACACAGGCATGTGGGATTTTAGTTCCCCATCCAGGAGTTGAACCTGTGCCTCCTGCATTGGAAGCACAGAGTCTTAACTTCTGGACCACAACGGAAGTCCCTCCTCTTGTTTCAGAGAACTGGAAGGACTTGGCCAAGGCCTTAGGGGCAGAGGGAAACCAGGAGCCTCGCTCCCACACCACCACTGCCTTCCTGTGCCTTTAAGCCCGATCCCTGTCTTGTAAGAAGGCGCAGAGAGTGTATTCTCGAGGGTGTTTCTTCATGGACCCAGGAAAGCTTTGTCCTCTGTGCCTGGCCAGTAGATGCCTCAATTTCCACCCTGAAAACCAGCTACCCTTGTAGTTTAAGTCACTTTAAAGAGCAGTTGTTCCTGGGATGGGGGGCCTCGTTCTTGGTCATTGCCTCCCAGGGTACAGAAGTGACCTAGGAGAGACTGAAGGAGACAGGGGAGCTCATGGTTGAGGGCCAAAGCCCCCAAACAGCAAACTGAGAGCCCCGGGAACAAACTTTTCCACTTACATAAAAATTTTCCAAATAAGCAAAGCCATTCTTTCTGTCCCCTGACCCTAAACCCTGAACATAAAGAGGGGAGAGGCAGGACGTCCTGTCTGGACGTGAGAAGCAGACAGACCTGGCTTATAATTCTGGTCCTACCTCTTCCTAGTTCTGTGACCTCGGTGACCTTGGATGAGTCCTTTGATCCCTGTGGTCTCCATTTTCCCAGCTAGAAAATGGGGCAGGGGGATTATAACCTGTCAGTGTCGCTGTAAGAATAAGCAAAGAAAGTGTCTGCTGTGCTTAGCACACAGTACATTTGGTAGCTGTCAATGAGTTAGTGGTCATTAGTATCATTATTTTCTTTCCCAAATGAGGTGTTGTCACCTCCAACAAGTGAGAATTGGTGGAGGGGATTGAAAGAGACAGGGAGAGTGAGATCAATTTCCCCCCATCCCTTTCCTCTCCTCGTGTGCTAGTGTGGGTATGTGGGCCCTTCCCATGGAGCCTGTGGAGTGCCCACACAGTTTGATCCATTTCGGCCTCAGATCTCCTAGCTCTCTGGGGAAGCTCAGGGGTTCTAGACCTCAGTCTCCTCATCTGTGATATGGGGCCAGCCTCACTGCTAACCGAGAAACAGCTAAGTCCACAGCTAATTTGTCTCTGAATCACCAGCACCCAGCAGTGTCAGGCATGCAGAGTTGTTAAGTGATGACAAGATGATGGGCAAATAGGCTGGATGCTAAAATCAGGTTTTAGAAAACTTTCTGTGAAGGGCCAGGTAGTAAATATTTTAAGGTTTGCAAGTCATGCAAGCTCTATTGCAACTACCCAACTCTGTCCCTATAATGGAAAAGCAGCCATAGATAAGATATAAACAAATGAGTGTGTCTGTGGTCCAGTAAGAACTTTATTTATAGAGTCAGGTGGCTGGATTTGGCCGCAGTCTTGACCTCTGTGTAGTGAGGCCATGGCAGTCTTCGGACTCAGCTGGGCTCAGCTCCCAGTGCCTCCACTCTTTAGCTGTGTGGCCTTAGGCAAGTGACTCACCCTCTCTGAGCCTCCAGGACACTGGCTTTTGCCTTTTTGGTATTCCCCCCAGTGTGCCTCCTAGGGCTGGCCTCAGAGAAGGAGCTCAAGAAAGACTTGCAGGATGGCTAAAAAAATAGTCTCTGAAAATAATCACAACTTCTGTAAGTCCACTACATACAAAGCTTCAAGTTGCAAACTTTCAAAGATGCAAATGTGCATTCTCATGTCCAATCAGGTAAATTAGTTCAGATGCCTGGCAAACATTTGGCCTGCGAGTGCTTCCTTAACAAATGTTTGTGCTTTTGTGTACTTTACTGTACAGTACTGTATAGAATATACTTCCCAAGCAGTGCTAGTGGTAAAGAATGTGCCTGCCAATGCAGGAGACACGAGAGACTTGGGTTTGATCCCTGGGTCGAGAAGATCCCCTGAAGGTGGGCATGGCAACCCACTCCAGTGTCCTTGCCTGGAGAATCCCACGGATGGAGGAGTCTGGTGGGCCACAGTCCATGGGGTAGCACAGAGTCAGACATGACTGAAGCGACTTAGCATGCATGCATGCACCGTGTGGAGTACGTCTGTTTTTCAAGCCCAGAATGTCCAGAAACAAGAATAAAAGCAGTGATATAGCTGGTATTGCTAAGAAACACCAGCTGTTATTAGTGTAATACTGTACTCTTTAGACGCCTGCTCCTTGGAAGGAAAGTTATGGCCAACCTGGATAGCATGTTGAAAAGCAAAGATGTTAGTTTGCCAACAAAGATTTGTCTAGTCAAGGCTATGGTTTTTCCAGTAGTCATGTATGGATATGAGAGTTGGACGGTGAAAAAGGCTGAGCACCGAAGAATTGATGCTTTTGAACTGTGGTGTTGGAGAAGACTCTTGAGAGTCTCTTGGACTGCAAGGAGATCCAACCAGTCCATCCTAAAGGAGATCAGTCCTGGGTGTTCATTGGAAGGACTGATGCTGAAGCTGAAACTCCAGTACTTTGGCCACCTGATGTGAAGAGCTGATTCATTGGAAAAGACCCTAATGCTGGGAAGGACTGGGGGCAGGAGGAGAAGGGAAGACAAAGGATGAGATGGCTGGATGGCATCACCAACTCAATGGACATGGGTTTGGGTGGACTCTGGAGTTGGTGATGGACAGGGAGGCCTGGCGTGCTACGGTTCATGGGGTCGCAAAGAGTCGGACACGACTGAGCGACTGAACTGATACTGATACTTTTTAGGGTACTGTACTATAAGATTAAAACTGTTTCCTTTATTTTTTGTGCTTTCTATGTATTGTTTATGTGCAAAGTATTATAAATCTATTACAGTACAGTACTATATAGCCGTTTGTGTTGGGTATCTAGGCTAACTTTTTGGACTTATGAACAAATTGGACTTATGAATGCACTCTCAGAGTGGAGCTCATTGGTATATAGGGGATTTACTGTACTGCACTTTTGACTCACAGTGCATTTCACATCCATCTCATTTCTTCCCCTCACCCCCTATAGAATGGATACAGTATTATTATTATTATACTCACTTTATAGATCAAAAAACCAAGGTCCAGAAAGACTTAGAGGCTTTCCAAAGGTCCGTTTGGGCAGCCATTTCAAAATGCCATAGACAGTGGCTTATAAACAACAGAAATTCCTATCTCACAGTTCTGGAGGATGGAACGTTCAAGATTAGGTGCTAGCATATTAGGCGTTTGATAAGAGCCCATTCCTCACAGGAGGCTGCCTTTTCACTGTAACCTCGCATGGCAGAAGGGGCTGGAGGCCTCTTCCCTAAGGCCACTAATCTCATTTATGAGAACTCTGCCCTCAGGACCTAAACACCTCCCAAAGGCCCCACCTCCTAATACAAAACATCGGCTGTTAGGCTTCAACATATGAATTTTGGGGAGACCCAAAGATTCAGTCTATAACAGTCAAACAAGTGAGGGACAAAACGGATTCAAAGCAGATATTTTGGCAGCAAATCCTTGCATTTTCCACTGCACCAGAGCTGTTATAAATAAACCTCCTCCCCAGTCTACCTCCTGCTGCCACGGGCAATCAGCAAATGGACTGGCTGTAGAGGAGCTTGAGAAGTGTGTAGACCAGAGCCTATCTCTGTGAGAAGGGGTTATTACTTATCTCCTCAGATTTTGAGACTTACAGGCTAGAAATATGAGGTTCTTGGCTATGTAGTGGAGATTGTGAACTGGGTAAGCAGACGGGGGCTGGAATCATCGTTTCAGTCTGAGGGGCCCCTCTTGGTGCAGAAAGGGGGTGAACAAGCTGTTTTCACTTGCTCAGAGGTTAAGCTTTTAATATAGAGAGAAGGAAACCCTGTATTAGGTGAGGAATAGACTTCGGCAGCAAGTAACCATGATCCCTCAAAGCTAAGGGTTAGCAAAAATAAAAGCAAAACAAAAGATAAGGCTTATTTATTTATTTTTTTCCCATGTGTTATGAACACCAGGGTGGTTAGGGCCGGGGCAGCAACTCCACAATGGTATCTTCTATCTTTCTGCTCTGCACGTGGCTTCTATGCTTAAGGTCACCTCATGGTTGCAAGATGGCTGCTGTGGTTCCAGCCATTAGGGCACATCCTAGGTGGGGAGGAGAGGGGTGGAAGGGTGCTTGCCAGCTAAGTCACCTCCCTTTTAAAGGCGATATCCTAGGAGAGGAAGACCACCATCCAAGAAGAGAGCAACAATTTTGGCTTTCATCTCATTAACCAGAATTTGTCACGGACTAGCCCTAGCTATAATGGAGGTTGGAAAAGGTGGATATAGTACTTAGCTGCTCCAGTCAGGGCTGTGCTAGCCAGGAAGAAGGGGAGAATGGATTTAAGGTGGTAAACCTCAGTCTTTGCCCCCTTCCCCTATTTGCCATCTGAGTAAACTAAGGCCCAGGGATGGAAGGAAGTTGCCCAGTATTGCACACAAAGCTAGGGGCATGCCTGAAACGAGACCCCAAAGTTTCTGACTTGGCAACAGATGCTTCTTCCGGTCTCTATTGCTTCACTCTATAGCCACACCTGTTTATGAATACTAAGGTTATTAGTATTTATCAAGCATTAACTATGTGCAAGGTACTATGCTAAAGTCTTTCCAGGCTGGTTCCATTAAGTCTGCTACCAATCATTGAGGTGGGTGTTTCTGTTATTCCCATTTTACAGAGGAAGAAGCTGAGGCTCAGCTAAGTGAGGTGACCGCTCCAGGTCCCAGGATCCCTAAGTGTTGGAGTGGGCTTGAATCTCAGGTTCCTGACCCTGGCTGTGAGCAGTTCAGTGTGTGTGATTGAAATGACGCAGCAGCAGTACTCCCACTAACCCAGGGGGTTCTGGTTCCCCACCCACCTGGCCAGCCTCCATCTCTGCAGCTCCTCATTCCAGCCAATTACTCCTAATGGAGTGATATGAAATGTAACTAACTTAGGGAAATATCTGTATACTTTAATTAAATCAGTTTGCAATTAGCCATCTGAGTAATGAGGCTAAGGTGTTTTATCTCCCTGTGCGCCAGCGGGCCAGGGGAGCTAAAAGGCAGGGGGATTTTGCGCGAATGGCGTGGTCCTAGAGACAAGCTCCTTAGGGGTATGGAGGCAGGTGTTGGAAGCCCCAGGAGAGGATTTGGCCCAAATTTACTATGATTAAATAAATACAGCACCTCAGAGGGGAGCTACTAATTTGTGGGACTAAATTTTTAATGGCTACAGCCAGTTTTTCTTATTAAAGAAATACCAGGGCCTTTAATCCAAACACCTCATGGCAAAAGGCTAAAAATTACACTTGTGTGCTGTATGACCCCCAGGTCCCCAGATGTGGTAAATGCCTGGCTGGACAGGTTGGCTGTTGTCCAGCAAGTCTTGCTTAAGGCCTCCAGGGGCAGGGCTGGGACCAGGGTAGGGTGGGTGAGGCCTTTGCATTGGGTAGAAAATTTAAATGGATGTCCAAATACTCAGTCATAAAAGAACATTTTAATGCAGTATATTTTTTAAATAATCAAAAAGAATGCAAAAAAAAGATAAACGAAATCACACAGTTTAAATAAAGATGAGGTTAATATCAATGTCATGCCATCCTGAACCATTTCAGAGTCTGGAGCCAAGGAGGCAGTCAGTAATACTGTTGTCTTTCTTTAAAAGTTTGAGATTTGGGGGACTTCCCTGGCAGGTCAGTGGTTAAGATTCCATGTTTCCACTGTGGTGCGGGGGCCGGGGCGGGGCGGGGGCTGGGGGTGGTGGCATGTGTTCGATCCCTGGCTGGGGAACTAAGATCCCGCATGCCACATGGGACAGCAAAAAAAAAAAAAAGAGAGAGATTTTGTTCATTAATGGGCTCTTTTTGCACTGATTCTGATTTTTTAAAATATTATATATTGTGTTTATTGTGGTTTTCAATGCCTCCTTAAACTGTATTCCCAGAGGCTAGGGCCTCAGTCTTCTGACTGTAGTCCCAGCCCTGCCAGCTGGGTTGTTCCTCAGAGTTTGTGTTTTATTTGGTACAATGGCCATTCTGTGTGCCATTCCAGGTCCCAGCTGGTTTCTTAGGAACCTCTAAGTGGCAGACTTTATAGGTGGCTGAGACAGGGGTATCACTTGGCACCCTACACCATTAAAGCCAAGAGCAGCCTCATGATGGGTCAGAGGCCTGAGGGCACCCAGCAGCTTAGTGGCAGACCTGGAACTCAGCTTCCTGATTTCCTCCAGGGCTTGCCTACTCATCAGAGGAGAGGAGAGCCTTTAAGATGACCCAGGGTGGGGACTCCCTGGCAGTCCACTGGTTAAGACTTTGCCTTCCAGTGCAGGGAGGTATGGGTTTGATTCCCGGTCAGGGAGCTAAGATACCACATGCCTCATGGCCAAAAAGTCAAAACGTAAGACAGAAGCGATATGGTAACAAATTGAATAAAGACTTTGAAAATGGTGCATATTAAAAAAAAAGAAAAAAGGATGATCCAGGTTGAAAGCCATCGCACAGCCATCCTCCACAATGGGAGGCCCTAATAACATGACCCAGGGTGGATGGTGTTGACTGGCTGACTCAGACCCCACACACAACCCCTTCCCTCCCCCAGTGACTAGTGCAGAGGTGACCACGTGACCCAGTTCTGGCCATTAAGACACAGAAATCATTGGGTGGGGCTAATGGGGACAAGCCCAGCTGATGGCCCTTTGGACTTTTTTTGCCTGTTTCCCTTCCCCTTTCATGTCTTGAACTGCCCCTCTGTGTCTGGAGGGGAACAGCTGCTCCATGACCTTGAGGACAAGAGCTGCGTGCTAACGATGGCCGAGCAGAAAGACAAGAGGCGTCCGGGTCCCTAGGCCACTTTAACCCTCCGTTCCAGTCCTGGGCTGCCTACTACATCCCTGTTTTGATGAGTTGAAATTAATGCTCTCTGCCCAAGCCAAGATTAGCTAGACTTCCTCTTTTTTTTTTTTTTTTTCAATTGTTGGCTGTGCTGGGTCTTCGTTGCTGCAGGGGCTTTTCTCTAATTGCAGTGAGCGGGGGCAACTCTAATTGTGGTGCATGGACTTTTCATCGCAGCGACTTCTGTTGTTGCAGAGGATGGGCTCCAGGGCAGGCAGGCCTCAGTAGTTGCAGTTCTCAGGCTCTGGAGCAGCTTCGATAGTTGTGGCTCACAGGCTTAGTTGCTCCATGGCATGTGGGATCTTCCCAGACCAGGGATCGAACTCATGTCCTCTGCATTGGCAGGCAGATTCTTTATCACTGAGTCACTAGGGAAACCCGATGCTCACTCTTGAATGCAGTTCCATCACCCACAGGGACAAGAAAAGCTTTTGGTGAAATTCATTTGATATTCACGTGGCTCACTCCCTGCTTCATTTAGGTCCTTGCTTCCTGTCGCCTCCTCAGAGAAGCCCTCCCTGACCACCTGATCTCCCATCACTCTCTTTTCCTTTGTCCTGCACTATTTTTTATGGCCCTTATCAATCATTACCTGACATTACATTATGTAATTATTTGTTTTTGCCTCCCCCATTGGGAGTAGTTCTGTGCAGGCCAGGTTCTTCTGCCTTGTGTCATAGCACTATCCCCAGTGCCTAGAACAGTGATTGGTACATAGTGGGTCCTCAGTCAATATTGTTGAGTGGGGGCTTCCTCGGTGATCCAGCGGCTGACACCACACTCCCAATGCAGGGGGCCTGGGGTTTGATCTCTGATTGGAGAACTAGATCCCATATGCAGCAACTAAGACCTGGTGCAGACAAATAAATAAGGTAAATAAATAAATATTTTAAAAACATTGTTGAGTGAATGGACCTCCTCTGAGCCAGTCAGGCTGTGACCTTTTACCAGCTCTTTGTGAAAGCAAGTCAGCTTGGTCTCTGGAATTAGGATTTCCACTTCTTCTCGGGCTCAGCCTCTTAGAATCCAGTGTGAATTCCTCTTATCAACCCCTGGACACCCTGGATCCCAACCATCTTGCCGTGGACTCTGCAGCTGCCCGACCTGCCTCCTGGGATACCCACCCCGTCCACACCCAGTGGTGGCTGGGCACCCTCTCTCACGTCCTTCTTCATCCTCACTCTCCATGTCATCGTCCTTGTGGGGTCCCAGGCAGTGAAGATATTGTGTGAGAACTGGCTTTCCTGTTGATAGTACCTCAAAAGCCATTGCCTCCTGGTTCAGATTTCCAAGATGGAGCCTGCCTCAAAGTAAACAAAATGAATGGATTTGGTGTGCCAGACCCCATTAACTGGCTGCCTGAACTAATCAACGGCAGAAATTCAAGGAAATTGTTAGAGCAAATTGAGACACCAGATTATTTGGGTCTCTTGATTGAGATTGGAAGAATAATTGTTTGAGGGTTCCATCTAATAAGCTTTGTTTACTAACCCCCAGCTCCTGTTTTGATATCTCTGCCTCAATTACTGGGGGTAGGCCTGCTCTGACATTGTTTTTGATCGGAGCCTTGGAGCGCCTCCTTTCATTTTACAGGTGAAGAAAATGAGACGGGAAGGAGCTTCCCAAGGTTCCCAGAGATTAGAGACTTAATGCCTCAGTGCTTCTGAGAAAACCAGCGGGAGATTCAAGGAGTGTCAGAGGAAGTCCTTCTGACATGGACCATCAGTGCATCCTGAAGGGGTGTCAAGAGCTCAGTCTCCTCATTAGTTAAGGAAGCCCATAGACAAACATGGTGGAAGGGGGCAGCACGTCACTCTCTCCAAGTACCCGAGTCTTCCTTGGAAGGTAGAATGGCACCCACATAGGCACCTCTTCTGTCAAAGACCCATCTTTACCTCTAGTTACTGAGAATACCATGGAGTCAAAGTATTACAGAGACTCCCCATGTGTGAAGGACAGTCTAGAGAACCTTCCATGAGCCCAGGAGAGGAGACTGGAACTGCCCAGTTCTCTAGCAGCCAGGGCTGGAGTCCTGGTCTCCCGAGTCCCCACTCGATCCTGTCCTGACCCCACTCTGCCCAGTCCAGCTCGTAGCTGCTGCTGCTGCTAAGTCGCTTCAGTCGTGTCTGACCCTGTGTGACGCCATAGACGGCAGCCCACCAGGCTCCCCCGTCCCTGGGATTCTCCAGGCAAGACTACTGGAGTGGGGTGCCATTTCCTTCTCCAGGGGATCTTCCCAGCCCAGGGATGGAATCCACATCTCTTGCTTCTCCTGCATTGGCAGGCGGACTCTTTACCACTGTGCCACCTGGGAAGCCCAGATATTGCTAGATCTGTCCTGGTTTCCTTCTGTAGCTCAGTCTAGAAGCTTACTCATGTCAAATGACTGGAGCATCCTGACCATCGTGGTCACTCATCCCAGAGTCCTTAGTGGGTCTGGCACCACCATCATGTTTGCCACACTTGCACTAATACCACCTAAGCTGGCACTCGTTATTTTAGCAGCTATACCCCATCTTTAGTAAAGAATCAGTTTGTGTATTATTGAAACCATGGAGAACATCAACAAGAGAAGTGAAGTGAAAGTGAAAGTCGCTCAGTCATGCCCGACTCTTTGTGACCCCATGGACTCCACCTGCCAGGCTCCTCTGCCCATGGCGATTCTCCAGGCAAGAATACTGGAGTGGGTTGCCATGCCCTCCTCCAGGGCATCTTCCCAACCCAGAGATTGAACCCAGGTCTCCCGCATTGAGGGCAGATTCTTTACTCACTGAGCCACCAGGTAAGGTTTGATACCCCATTGTCAAACCAAGTATTTCCCATCGTATGCTTGTGCAACTGACAGGTTAAACTTAAATGGAAGACTTTACATTTTTGTCTGTTAAATGTCACCATAATGCATCCAGTCTATTTTTCATAGCCTATTAAATATTTTTTCCAAATTATATTTGTCACCGCTTCTGCAATGCCTTGGAAATGTGGAAAGTCTGCTTTGAAGAGTCTTCATTCAAGGCAGTAAAATGCAGAATAGAACAGAGATAAAGATTTCACTAGAGACCTCCTTCCAATCAGTTGCTCCATATTCTTTGTGTGGGGTTGATTAACCAGCTGTGAATCTGCATATCTAAATCTTCATCTTGCTCCCTCTCTCCATTTTGTTCAAAGGCTAACAAGAAAGACTTACAAAATGTTTTGCAGAAATCAAAATGCGTTATTTGTAAAGCATCGCATCAGAAGGGATGAGCTTGGCAGGGCTTTTCCTAGTGAATGTCCACTAATTCCTAGTGGTCGCCAATTCTTTTTTTTTTCTTCCTAACTTCATGTAAACTAGGGGAATACTATCAGTTGTAAAAGGAAGTTCTACAAAGGGAAGCAACAGCTTTGCAGATCAGGGATGACAGGATTCTATTGCAGCTGGAAACCCAGCTTCCCCCACGGGCAGCAGGAGGAAATGAAGACTTGGAGGATACTAGCAAAGGAAGCTACATCAGGGGGACATTTCCAAAGAACAGAACCACAAGAGGTTTTCCATGGGAGCAGGATATAAAAACCGAATCTGGGGAAAGATAGTAGAAACAGAATGAGCTGGAACATTTGATCTCAACTCGGAATCCTGCCCATCCAGGACTGCTAGATCTCTTGTGCAGGCTACACACAAGAAGACCTCAAGCAGCCCTGTTGAGCTGGAGCGCCCATTACCTGGGAGCTAACGGTACCAAGAGAGAACGTGATAGCAACCAGATGTGGGGTCATCTCCAGGAGCAGTTCCCTTTACAGTCACGGAAAGGAGCTGGCTTTCAAGTACAGATATGCCTCCTCAAGTTCTGGTTGATTGCCATCTAGCCACCTTGCTTGCAAATCTCACTACAGCCCTCCGAGGTGGTGTTTGCCTTATTAAGAGGTTGGGTTTTTCCAAAACATGCCACCTGGTGGCTGCTATTGGAATCACAAGACCAGGGTTTTGGGTTAGGACAAGAGTTTTGGGTAAGCGTTGGTAAGGATAAATGCAATGGATAAAAGATTCCATTTACAAGTAAGCGTGCCGACTTTTTTTAGTGTTTGTAAAGTCACAGTAGCTATGAACAATTCCAGGTGGTGAGAAATCACTTGTGGAAGGGAAACAGAAAAGAGCAATGGAAAGACACAAACTAGGAGTATTTATGTGCGTTGGGATAGGTGGAGGGGGTTGTCCAGACAAGACAGAAGACAAGAGGGAGAGAATTAGAAGGAAAGGGAAGTGGACCAACTCATTGAGATTGGAGGAGTTCCTTATGTATGCCTCAGACCTCAGTTAATCCTGTTACTCTTAAGGATCTCCCTCACTTTACTGTTTAATTTAATTTAATTTAATTCAGCAAGCCTGTACTGAACACAGAAGTGCTTCACAAGATGTGAGCAATCCTGAGTGATCAGGAAGAGCTGTCCTCACTTCTTCCTCGAGCTACTCAAAAAAGTTTAGCCCCTGAATTCTGTGACATGCTTAGGGTTTGGGGAAAGATGTCTTCCTACTTCATACATCAAAAAAATTTTTTTAATTCAGTAAAATACATATGACATAAAATTTACTACTTGAACCATTTTTGAGTGTATAGTCAGTAATTTTAAGTACATTCACATTGTGTGTAACCGTCGTCACTTCAGAACTTTACTCATCTTCCCAGAGTGAACTTCAGTAACTACTAAATGCTAACTCCCCATTCTCCCTTCTTCCCCGCCCCGGTGACCATCATTCTACTTCATGTCTCCATGATTTTGACTGTTCTGGGTACATCATATAAGTGGAATCATACAATGTTTTTGTGTGACTGACTGAAAGTCACAGTGTCTCCAAGGTGCATTTATGTTATAGTTTGTGTCAGAATCTCCTCCCTTTTTGAGGCTGAATAATATTCCATTGTATGGATATACCTCATCTTGTTTATCCATTCATCCCTTGATGGACACTTGGGTTGTATCCACCTTTTGGCTATTGTGAGCAATGTGCTATGAACACGGGTGTGCAAATATCTGTTTGAGGCCCTGCTTTCAGTTCTTTCAGATATTAATATAACCAGAAGTGAAATTGCTAGATCGTGTGGCAATCCTATTTTCAAATTTTTGAGAAACCATCATACTGTTTCTACCACACCTCCTGTTTTTTTGTGAGGAAAATGCCACCCCTACTTAAGCCAAACACAGAGTCCCCCAACGAATGAGAATTGGAGAATTCCTGAGGGGGAACTTTATCACCAGGTGGGAAGGAAGGGCTTGCGTTTTTCCAAATTCACCTCTTGCTTCTGTTCCTGGTAACCCCTACCCTGGACTTGCCTAGCACCCACATATTTAAGCCATATTTCAAATCCACCAAGGCTAGAATGGAGAGGAACCCTGACTTTCTCAGTGGATTGAAAGGGGCAGGAGCCCAGTTAGTGAGCTGGAGGGTGATGCCCTCTGTCCATGTGAAGCCTAATCCTCTTGACCCTGGGGGACTTGGGGTCCAGGCTGAGGTCTCATCAGAAACAGAAGGAGAATCAAGCCTCAGTGTTGAAGGAAAGACTCACAAAACCATCATCCTCCCTCATAGCACCTGCCCTGCCGTTGAGGACAGCTCCCCTCGGAGAGAAAAAGCAAACGAGAGCCCATTCCTGCCGTTGCTCAGTGTGTCGTGCAGGGCAGCCTGACATGGAGGAAAGGCAGCTTTGGAATTGGACAAACCTGAGTCTGAATCCTCCTTCTGGTGCTCACTGGTCATGTAACCTCGGATGTGTTCCTCAGTTTTACTGACACCCATTTCAGAGTGCACAAGACCAGCGATGAGCTGGTATTGACTTCAGTTTCCTCACTGTTGTAAAGATGACCTGGCAGGTGTTGAGTGCCAAGTACAGCATCCAGAGCACAAGAGTTCCATGGGCATCACCTACCTTCCTTCCTCACCAGTCTTTTCTCAGTTATTGACTTTGATCGTGTTCCTCCTGAGTTTTCATCTCTCTAATCTACCAGGGCCAGCCTTCTGGGACTGTTCTCACCAGGAAGGGCTCCATCTTTGATTATTTCCAGTTGAATTCTTGGTCCAACTGGTCTTCTCCAGATTAGCTCAGACACATACCTCTCAGGCCTCCAGTTCAGTACATATGGGGAGGGAGTGGGGAGGGCACCACCCGGTATTGGAGCTAATTCCAAAATAGGGCAAATGCTCATCACTATCTCATCTGACAACCGGCTCTGAATGAGGGGAGGTTGCCCAGTCCCGACCTTGTCTGGCTTTTGTTAAATTGTGTTACAGCCTTAACGTTACTTAACTGTAGAAGATTTTGGGATGTGTGAGTGTGTATGTGAGTCTGTGGGTTAATAGCAATTTGTGATAGATGCCTTTGGTGCCCACATACTCAATAATACCCACACTCACAAAAAAAAGGGGGGGAGGGGAGTTGTTTTTATGGGAGATAACATAACTGCTTGCAATTTGGCTATTCATTGTATCTTTGGCATTTTATGTACTGCATTAGCGGAGGCAATTTCATGCATATGGATATAATGCATTAAGTGGAGGCATTTAAATATAGTGAAACTAATTTTATGATGATTAGTTGAAGGAAAACATTGCATTCGTATCATCTATATAGAAGCCAATTTGCATGAAAATGCCCAAAGTTGCTATGCCAACATTTTCTGTGCTGCTGGTTGGGGTCGTCTCCGAGTCAAGACTTTGTATTAAAAATCGGTCTCCAGTGCCCATGTCTTTTAATTCATTGCAAGCTGTAGGCCATTTGCTCACAAAGCGCTCGCAGTAAAACAAATGAATAGCTAAAATACTCATTTGCATGATTCCCATTTGAAAACGATTCCCCTGAAATTAAAAAAGCGTGTTACTCGGTTGTGAAGATGGATGGGCCAGTGAGGCGGGCAATTAATATTTTCGGCGTTCTCTTTAAAGCCCTCCCAAGACTAGGAACAGCACATGCCAGACAAATTGGGCCCCGCAACAGTTTCAGGGCCTCGGCGGCAGCAGCTTGCTTCCACTGTCTCCCCTTTATTGTCTCACTTACATTATGCAGTAATTAAAACTATTTACCATTCCTACTTATCCGCCATCTGCTACCGCGGGAGGTTCCTCTTCTTTAGAAAGCTTCTTAAAGAGCAGCAAGAAGAAGGCGAAGGTTTGGCCCTGACTGCAGAAAGGGGCTTCGGGGGTTTGTCCCCTCCTCCTAGCCGTGTCCACCTGTCCCTCCGTGAAAGGGATGAAGGGATGACCGGAGAGGTAGTGTAGTGATGCTGAGTTTCTGAGCGAGTTGGTCTGGGTGGTGGGAGTACTAGAGCACAGCTTTCTTCCTCTTTTGTGGGGAGTCCTGGCTTAGATCTGGGGCACTTCATATGTCTAGGGGGAGCCTAAGCCTGGAACTTTTCATCAATAATGACGGCAAAGATCTGGGTTTTTTTTTTTTTTTTTTTTAATTTTTTGGCCAAGCCGTATGGCATGTGGGATCTAAGTTCCCCAGCCAGGGATCACATCTACGGCCCCTGCTTTGGAAACACAGAGTCCTAATCACTGGATCACCAGGAAAGTCCTAAGGTCTGGAGGTTTTGGCCACTTGATTGGGGTCTGGGGCAAAGCCACTAACTATAGTTGTTCAAGTTGTTCATTGCACAAGTGTGCCCAGCCCATGAAGCTGTAAAGGCTGACGTCCCTCCTGTGGTCTGTGTGCCAATCTGGGGATCTATGGAGCCATTTATATGCCAAGACATATATACAAAGACACTCTATCATCTCACTGCGCTTCATCTGAGAGAAGCCATTTTTTAAACATTTCTTTTTTATTTAAATTTATTTATTTTGGCTGTGTAGCATGTGGGAATCTTAGTTCCCTGACCAAGGATTGAACCATGCCCCCTGAATTGAAAGGGTAGAATCTTAACCACTGGGCCACCAGGAAGTCCCAAGAGAAACCAGTTCGAAAGCAGCCAAATTCCTGCCCCTTTTCTGCGGTGCCCCGCAGACTGGTTCAAGCATGGGACCTGCTTAGCCCTGTTTGCAGAGGCTGGGCTAGGGTGTCAGAGGAGCAGCCTACTCTCTGAACATTTCCGTTTCCTCCAGGGCCCATCCCCCCACAGAGCAGCACAGACAGAGAAACCTAACTGGACAGGAAACGGGAGCTGACTCGCTCAGCAGGATGAAGTCTACAGACTTAACGGGTGGCCGCCCCGGGAGGACAGGGTCTGAATGGAGGACACCGCTGCGGCTCCCCTGAGCCCGCCTGGTGCTGGGCACCTAGCAGGTTTCCCGAAGTACTTGTTGAGTTAAGCCAACAGGGAGGCTATCTGTCTTGACGTCACCGCCCAATCATGATGCTTGCTCTGAAGCTTCATCCCACAGGCCCTCTCAGCTCACATCTCGCCTTCTTAATGGTCTTTTCCTGGAACTTAACCAAAGGGTTTGGATTAGCCCGGAACTCCGCCCCTTGGCTGTGACTTTTCTGGCTTCATCACTCACCAGAGGCCTGGGACCACGCACACAGCACATACATCTGCCCTGGGCCTGGGAGCCCCTGACCTATCTTTTCCTGTCCTGTAACTTCACCTCTGCTGCTCTGCCCCTCTGAGACATGGGGCCTTGCCTGCCCAGGTCCACAGAGCTAGCTCTCTTGGCCTTCACCAGCTTACGTATTAACAGGTTGGCGCTTGGCATGGCTATCACATCCTCCCTCTCCAGGTGACCCTGGAAGCTCTTAGAATTGGGCAGATCAGAGAGCATGCCTGGCCACTTGTAAGTGGGGGCTTCCCCAGTGGCTCAGAGGGTAAAGAATCTGCCAGTGATGAGGGAGACCTGGGTTCGATCCCTGAGTCAGGAAGGTCACCTGGCAATGGCAATGGCAACCCACTCCAGTCTTCTTGGGCTTCCCTGGTGGCTCAGATGGTAAAGAATCTGCCTGCAATGTGGGAGACCTGGGCTCAGTCTCTGGGTTGGGAAGATCCCCTGAAGAAGGCAGTTGGCTACCCACTCCAGTATTCTTGCCTGGAGAATGCCATGGACAGAGGAGCCTGGCAGGCCACAGTCCATGGGGTCGCACAGGATCAGATACAATTGAGCGACTAACCATCACTTTTTTCACTTCATGAATGCTCTACTCACAATGTTGGTTTGGGTGCTACCAGGAAAGGTCAGTTTCAAACCAGAGCTTTGTCAAGGCAATGTGTGGACTGTCTCTGAAGGCAGTGAGTTCCCCATGTCATTGTCACTAAAGATACTGGTGGCATCTGGGAGTCACATGACAGAGTCTCCACCCCCGACACAAAGGCATTAGGAGCTGCCCTGATGTCTAGACTAACCAGAAACTCATGCTCACTAACGGGACAGAGAGGGAAACTTGGTGGATGATGTGGCCCATATAGTTAAAGTAAATAAATACGTATGTGGGGGAAAAGGCCAGACTTAACCTAGAGGATGATTCTCTCTAAGCCTTGGCCACAGTCAGAAGGGGAATCAGGGGTGCCTTTCAAATGCTGTTGTCTCAGCAGCTGTTTATGCCACAGACAGAAAGCATGTTTCCTGCCCAAGCCTCAGCCACCTATGGACCAGTCAGGGAGCCCAAGACAGTCAGTGTGCAAGAAAGGGCACCAACCTTGGAGTCGGTAGCCCTGGGTTGGACTCTCTTCTTGGCCATCAGTCATCTTACTTGAGAGTGGTCATCCAAACTCTCTGCCAGTCTTGGTTTTCTCCTCCATTAGATAGGGTTTCACAGCTGCCTGTCTTCTGACAGGTTGTCTTGAGTCCATCAGTTAACACTGTATTTTAGCACCTAGTCTGTATCCCCAGAGCAGGTGTGTGCTCTCCTGGAGCAGGTGGAAGCATCTTTGTACACGGGAGAAACTCCGTAGACATAAGTATGTGAGATGTCAGTTGCCCTTAGCATCCGAGCATCACCCAGCTCTGCAATTCAGAGCCAGGCACTTGAAAGACAAGACCAGCCCTTGCAGAGAAAGGACAATATAGTTCTATCCTAACATTGCTAAGGGCCTGCTCAGTGCCCAGGCCCTGTGCTCTGCCCTTCACATGAGTGACCTCCTTCCAATTCATATGTCTTTATTCTAACGGGAAAATTGAAACTCAGAGGTTTTGGGTTGAGTCCCAGAGTCCAGTGCTCTTCCTTACTTGCTGTCTGACTTTGAGCGGGTCATTTGCCCTCTCTGAGCCTCCATTTCCCCTTTTCTAGCCCACAGCTGCTGCAATTCCTCATCCCACACAGCCTTGCAAATCCCCCACTGGCTGCTACACTGCATCTCTTGGCAAATCATAATTGTTACTGTGAAGCTTTGCTGTTAAGATGTGAGTTAGAAAGAAACATTCCTAGTTGCTGAAGTAGACATCAATAAAAGTAAACCAGGAAACAGGATGGCGGGGGCGGGGGGGTGAGAAAATGCAAAATCAATCCCAGGGAGACCTTCACCTGCTTCGAATTTGGAGGGGAAGGCCAGAGGGGAAGAAGGAGGAAAAACCAGCTACCCACTTAGTAACCACCGCTAAAGATCAGCACTGGACCAAAATAGAATCCCACGTAGGAAACGATCTTGCTTCACAGCCCCGGAAAAAAAAATTTTTTTTAACATAGAGAAGCCATTTAAAGCAGAAAAAATATTTGTATGCAAAAGGAAATATTTTAGGTAGGAGTTGAATACCAAATGATTTTGGGTCTCTGTGGGGAGTAATGAGGCATAGCAAACACACAATTCTATATGCATGTAATATTATCATCGCACGCCTCGGAAAGCTTTTAAATCACAGAAATGCAGTTAGGGACCATTGTACAAAATAAACATCCCACTTGGTGTGTTTCCTGCCCTAAGTTCCTTGATCTAGAGTGGCACTGCCAGATTTTTACAGCTCCATAAATTAACGTGGTGCTGATTTGATTGAGCTAAATTAATAAGACTTGTGCTTTGTTGCAAAATAACTATTACAGTATGTTGTGCGGACGCACTGCCGATAAGGAAATTGCCGCCTTTAACAATCCCACTGAAGTTTCATGGAGGATTTCAAAACCGATTTTAATTAAAACAAAAGCCAATGTGTGGCAATAATGTGGGTGTTAAGGAGAGAAAATGCAAAATGCCTTTTTAAATCCATTTTAATATGTCTTAAGGACTGGATGATCGATGTGGTAAGAGCTGGCGGCTGACACCATGCTGGTACCCAGCCCCGTGCTGCCTACTTCAGCGACAGTGGCACCTCGGGCCCACCCTCAGGCTGGGTGCTGGTTCTCCACTTCCTGCTTGGGGTTCAGCTCCTGAGCTGGGGCTCCAGTGGGGAGGACTTCCTTTTCAAGTGCTTTCTCAGACCTTGGTAGAGCCCTGTTCTCCTGGCCACTCCAGACTGGAGCTGAGAGCTGCAGGTCATAGCCCCCAGGCCTGGGTCTGGCCCTGAAGACCAGGTGGCCTCCTGCTCCCCACTCCCCACTCCTGTAACCAGCTGCCTGGGTGCGACCAAGTGCATAAGGTGCTGAGGAGTGGAGCTTTGAAATAAGAAACAGCTGGAGTGTGGTAGCGTGAGGTCGGGCAAGTGCGTGAAATAACCAGGCCAGAGCAGTCAGGCAGGGCACCTGCAGACAGGGCAGCTGGGGCCCAGGAGGCTCAAACCTGGAGCCACCAGGGTCCTTGGGGGCAGAGGAGACCCTGAATCAAGGTAGGGAGCGTGGCTGGTGTGGGGGCAGGAGTGAGAGTTGGCTAGACAAGCTCTGTAAGTCTCAACCTCCCATTACCTCAGTTTTGACAGCTGTAAAATGGGCATAATGATAGACTTTACCTCACCCAGCTGCCATGAGGGTTAAATGAGGTTGGTGCCTGGAAATGTTAGTCACTGATATAGAAAAAACAACAATAACAACAGTAGTTTCCTTTTTAGGGCTTCCCTGGTAGCTCAGTCTGTAAAGAATCTGCCTGCAGTGCAGGAGACCTGCGTTTGATCCCTGGGTCAGGAAGATCCCCTGGAAAAGGAAATGGCAAACCACTCCAACTTCCCTGGTGGCTCATATAGTAAAGAATCTACCTGCAATTCAGGAGACCTGGGTTGAACTCCTGGGTTGGGAAAATCCCTTGGAGGAGGGCATGGCAACCACCTCCAGTATTCTTGCCTGGAGAATTCCATGAATGCAGGAGCCTGGTGGGCTACAGTCCATGGGATCGCAAGGGTAAGATACGACTTAGCAACTAAACCACCACCACCACAGCTTCCTTTTTACTCGTCTATTTTTAGTCAGAGATAATTAGCCCTTGACTTGGGGGTCTTGCTATGTAATCTACACAATGCTAACATACAGAAGAGGCAGCCACGTTTGGAGGCCCTGTGACCTCCTGGGTGCCCGTTCTGAGCAGTGTGTTCACGTGTGCTCTTCTCGTTCTTCTCAACTGCAGCGAGGCCTGGGGTGAAGAGATGCAGCTGTGTCACATGGTATCATAAGTGGTGGAACTGGGTGACCCCAAAGCCCTGCTCTGAACCACTAGGTCGGCGGCCTTCAACCTTCTTTGAAAACAATGATTTTCCACATGACCTAGTATTTATACACATACTAATAACTAAAGTAGAATTTTCACAAAATAATACCCTTAATTCAGAGGATGCGTGTAATGTTTTTATTCTATTTTCTTTGTAAAAGAAATTGTTCATGACAGTAAATTCTTTGCAGCACATACTTACAACTTGACCTTCCTGCAGTATGGAAAATGCTGCACACACCCATTACCATGGGGGAGATTTTCTAGGTGCTGTCTCATTCAACCATCCCACCCACCCCGAGAGTGAATGGTGGTATGCCCATTTTACAGATGAGGAACTGAGGTTGAGCAAGGAGGGGTGATTTGGTCCCAGCCCTGACCATGCAGCCTGTGATAGCTCAGTGTGTTGGCTGTCCCCATACCACATGCTCCACAGGGAAGAGCCATGTCTGCCCGGTTCCCTCCCAGAGTTCACCTGGCGCCTGACACTGAGCAGCCCCAGTAACTGTTCATTGCTTAAATGGATGGGTGGTGGGGCCTGGGCACCATTTCTGGTACTTGCCCTCCACAGACCCTCAGGCCCCATTCCAGAGTTTTCTCCAGGGGCTCAACCTCCCTCCTTGAGGAGGGGCTTCCTGTGTCTCCCCAGAAGCAGAACTGGCTTGACCCCAGAGGCCTCTCCAGGTCAAAGGCTGTAGCTGAGAGAACTGGAAACACTTTTGGGGAGAGACGAGTGCTGGGCCTTCTCAGGGGGCTATCACAGCCCACCACCTGGGGGCCTGTGAGGAGTGGTGGGAGCCTCCCTAGTGGTGGGAGCAAGGTGTGACCCTTCAGAGGAGGCAGACAGGGAAGTTCACGGAAGAGCAGAGAACTCGATTGTCTCCAGGAGCCTGCGGGGAGGAGGGGTCAGGTCCACATCGTTATAGGGTGGAGGCGGAAGTGGCCTCATCAGCTTCTGAGGGGACAGTTCCAAGGCAGGAGCAGCAGCCTCCACTGGGTGTTTGCCCTTAAACACCGAGGGAACTCGGTCTTCCCCTTGACTCCACTGGCCAGGATTGAGACTGAGCCGTGGAGCCATAAAGATGCAGACATTGTCTGGGTCTGGTGGAGGCCCAGAGGAGAGGCTGGAGTAGGGGGTGGGGAGTGGGGCGGCAGAAGTGCATCCTAAGTGCTGGGAGTCAGCTAAGGGCTGGGGGGCAGATGCATCAGAGCCGTGTCTCACAGCCCCTGGGAAGAAGATGGTGAGAAGAATGAACTAGAAGTGGACAAAGCCTCCTAAGAGGCTACCCAGGCCTCTGGGCCCAAGGCCCCTTCCCCACAGGGAAATTTCCACCTCCCTTTGCCAGGGGAAACTAGTCCCTTGACTGTTTCTTCCTTGGGTTTTATCCTGAAGAGGCTGTTCTGTTCTGTTGTAGATTCCATTTGTCCCAGCACCAAAGCAGAGAAGACCCAGAAGGATAAGCCAGAATGTTGGATAACTGGGTCCCCACCCCAACAGTGAGGTAAGAGCACCCCGCCTGTGCCCTCACCATGCTATGGCCGCCTCATTCTGAGGTCTCACACATACCTATGCAGCACGCTCAGTCGCTCAGTCATATCTGACTCTTTGTGACCTCATGGACTGTAGTCCACCAGGCTCCTCTGTCCAGGGGATTCTCCAGGCAAGAATACTGGAGTGGGTCACCATTTCCTTCTCCAGGGGTTCTTCCTGACCCAGGGATCGAACCTGAGTCTCCTGCATTGGCAGGTGGATTCTTACCCACGGAGCCACTTGAAACAAACCTATACCATGGACTTTGGGGTCCAGGGTCATTTCCTCTCATTCACCTCATAGCAGAATGATGAATCTCACCATTTTGAAGTCAGAATACCTGAATCTAAATCCCACCTC
Source organism: Antilocapra americana (assembly GCA_007570785.1). Taxonomy (NCBI): domain Eukaryota; kingdom Metazoa; phylum Chordata; class Mammalia; order Artiodactyla; family Antilocapridae; genus Antilocapra; species Antilocapra americana. Next base: position 8,632,877 of record ML661891.1, on the reverse strand, counting down.
AGCTCTTTCCTGGTTGGGCAACATTGGGCAAGTGATTTCAGCCTCTGAACCTTAGTTTACCCACCTATAAAATGGGATAATAATAGTCCTTACCCTGTTGGAGCTGTTGTGAGGTCTGTTGTAAGGACTAAATGACCCCATGCAGATGAAGAAATGGCACCTACCAAGCACTGACAAGAGGTAGAATTCCCATTTTTATTTCTTTCATCCCTCACACATGCAGTGACCAGAGTCTCAGTAAGATTCATGCTGGGGCCTGGAGTTGCAGCTGGGATAAAGTCCTACATAAGGCAAGTGCCTGCCTTCAAGCAGCTGAATGCCAGGGAACCAGAGAGATGGTGAAAAGCTGAAGAAGCCCTGCTCTGGGATACTGCTCACGCACTGCAGTGTGTGTCTGGGTTTCCTCATGGGCGGGGTGACTTACATGGATGGTTGAGGTTCGGGGACTCAGGAGGTGGCAACCCTCACCTCCCCCTGCTGCCCTGTTGAACAGTTTTTGCTTTCTTTCTTCTAAAATATGTTATTTATTTATTTATTTGGCTCATGGGGTCCTAGTTGTGGCACACAGGATTTTAGTTTCAGCATTGTGGGAAATCTTCTGGTTGTGCCCTGCAAACTCTTAGTTGTGGCATTTGGGATCTAGTTCCCTGACCAGGGACTGAACCTGGCACCCTCCACTGGGAGTGCGGAGTCTTAGCCACTGGATCACCAGGGAAGTCCCCAGCTCTTGTTTTCCACTTTCTGCTGCATTCTGGAGTCCTAGAGACTCAAGGTCTTCAGCCTCCAGATTCAGTGCTTCCCCTAAGAAGCCAGGAAACCAAGCTCCCAAGTCTCCTGCTTGCTGCTGGCACCCACTTGCCAGCCCTGACAACACAACAGAAGGAACCCCATGCGTATCAAGTTGGTGCTATTTTCCTGTAGCTGAGGAGACTGAGGACTGGTCGGGAAATTAGCTCGGGCCCTGCAGGGATACCATCAGACCCCACTGAGACCCAGTGCCCTGACTCCCAGACTTGGGCTCCCTCTGCCACCTCATAGCACCCCCTGTGCCCCTCTGCCTGCTGCACTGGGAGGGTTTGAGGGTAGAGGAGCAGGCATCTTCCTGGCCAGGCACACTCACCCTCCCCAGGAGCTCGAAGGCCAGACATTAAACGGGATTTTTCTATTTTATTATCTATCTCATTTTTCCTTATCCTACATTCCACTTGGACCCCATTTATCAATCCTCCCATTTCCTGCACTTTAAACAATTAATTTATTATCACTTTTAACTTTTTGAGTTGGAACCACTCTTTTTCAGTTGCTCCTAGTGAATCACTCTCACTTTTAGATTTTTGGCATTTTATATCTGAGGTTCTAATATTTTATTTTTTTAAAATCCAGTTGATTTTATTATGTATAAACTCAATATTTTCAGATCCTGAATTTCTTTTAATATTTGTTTCTAAGAATTTTTGTCATCTTAGTCTCAACTTTGACCTTTTGTGATTCTCTTATCCTTCCTTTATTATGTGACTCTATTCTTCATTTTCCCTCCTTGTATTCCCTTTTTGTAATCCTCTTTGCCTGAGGATAGGTGTTTACATCGGGAAGCAAGATGAATGGATGTAGGGGAGTCATGATGTAGAAGGGTCCAGCCCACACTCAGAGACGGCTGGATGCCTTGCACCAGCTCTCGCCAACCCCCAGCCTGCCACTGTCTTTGTGGTTGTCCATCTGGCATGGCCACTTTAGGAAGACACTTCAGATCCTTTATCCAGGGAGTCTCACAGTCAACTCTCCCCAGGCCATAGTTCTCAATGTGGTGACAGGACTGGTTCATTGGAATCAAGTTGACATTCATGTCAACTGAGCCTCTTAAACCTACATTTTTCAGTTATATCAAGTCCCAGGATCACATGCCAACAGGGTGATGCTTGTTGATGGTATCTCCTGATATCAATCAACCTTTTACTTCTTTTTCCCTTCTTGACCCCCATCCAACCTGCCACTGTATTTCACCTTGACCACCATAACAGCCTTCAGACCTCTCCATCCAAAGCTATTCTGTCTCTAACCCTCCTTCAAACAATTATTGTTGATGCTTGCCAAGTCATGTCTGACTCTTTGTGACCCCATAGCCTGCAGCACACCAGTCTTCCCTGTCCTTCAGTATCTCACCAGAGTTTGCTCAGACTCATGTTCATTGAGCTGGTGATGCCATCCAACCATCTCATCCTCTGTCACCCCCTTCTCCTCCCACCCTCAATCTTTCCCAGCATCAGGGTCTTTTCCAATGACCTGGCTCTTCGTATCAGGTGGCCAAAGTATGGGAGCTTCAACTTCAGCATCAGTCCTTCCAGTGAATATTCAGGGTCAGTCTCCTTTATGATTTACTGGTTTGGTCTCTTTGCTGTCCAAGGGACTCTCAAGAGTCTTCTTTAGCACCATAACTCGAAAGTATCAATTCTTCAGCGCTCAACCTTCTTCATGGTCCAACTCTCACATCTGTATGTGACTACTGGAAAAATCATAGCTTTGACCATATGGACCTTTGTCAGCAAAGACTAGCCACAGCCACCTTTCCTGGAGTGACATGTGATTGTGTCATTGTCCTGCTTCAAAGCTTCCAAACACCTTGGGAGGTTTGGATGATCAAGGCCATCCTACCTGGAGAACACAGAGCAGTTACTCAGGCGCATGGACGGGGCTCATGTTCAGTGAGTAAGGAACCCTCACCATCTTTCAGAGGAATTTTTGCACAACAGCCACCACCCCATCACCTCACCACCCACTGGACTGAACCATTCCACTTCTTGTTTTGGTCACTTTAATTGAGAAAACAAACTAATCTCGAGTTGTGGAAAAAGCATATAGCAGACTTTTATTGCTAGTCATATGGAAGGTTGGGGTTATTTAGACCAACGTTTGTGGTAGAAACAACTAGAGATGCTGAATAAAATGAAAAGTATTTTCTTAACAGCATTAAAGGCTGACAAGATGGTAAGAAGCTACAAAGCCAAAAACTATATGAGAGTGGAAACTCTGAGAATGCTGAAGCTCCTTGTACTCTGTTGGTATTTGCCCAACAAGCAAACTTGAGTTTCAGTCTTGACATGACCGAGGGTATGTGGGGAAAGAAGATAAAGCCCAGGGCCAGCAAAGGAGGCAAATCTAATAAGATGTCCTTCCTCATAAAGGTTGGCCTCCAAAGGGAAACCCTCAGGGTAAGTATGTACCAGAGAAAGACTGCCTCACCCCTTGTACACCCAGGGACAGTAAGAAAAGTTGCCTTGATTCTGGGCAGGGCAGGAGGGGAAAGAACCGTTCTTGAAATGTAGATTTGCAGCCCAAGTTTGTGTTACCTGAATGGTCAGAATAACTATAGCCATGAACTTAATTCACTGTCTTGGATCAGTAATGCCTTTATGGTACCTGACAGAAGTAAGCACGGATCTTTTCATTCCAAACCTCGTATTTTGCCAATATCCTATTTGCAAGCACATGGGAGACCCTGAGCCAGAACTAACCAGCTGAGTTGTTCTCAAATTCATGTCACACAGAAACTCTGAGTCGATAAATGTCTTCTGTTGAGTTTGAGGATAATTTGTTACACAGCAAGAGATAACTAATACACATCACTGATATGCAGGGTAGCCAAGCTGCATTTCCTTTCTGGGTCTCACCAGCATGGTGGAGAAATTGGACTAGGTTATGAATGGCAAATATATTCCATCCTGCCATACAAATGCCAATCAGTTGGTGCAGTGTGAAGGATACTGAGACTTGCGTTTATGTCAGGGTGACTGAGTACATTAGCTGGCTGGAGGAGAATGGCAGTTTGTTTGCCATGTGTACTCCATCATAGACTAAAGGATCACTAAAACCTACAATCCTTAGCACAGAAGTGACAGAAACAGTCAATTTCCTTCTAACACAGGTGCGTCATCCTCTCAAGTCCTATGTCTGAAATCACTTGACTAAGAAACATTGGCCAGGACTCTGGAAATGAACTTGAGATCAAATCTTATCTGTTACTTAATAGTTGTGTGAACTTCAGTGACTTAATTCATCTCTCTAAGCCCCAGCTTCCTCACCTATAAAATGGAGATTCTATCAAGGATTGAATGAAACTCATGGCAGCTAGTCACTCTGTTCATCTGAGTCATTGGCTTACACACCACGAGCCCATCCTTGAGCTAGTGATGTCTCCAGGGATATAGAGGAGTAGCTCGGAGTCCCTGTCTTCAAAGAACCCACTGTCTATTTGAAGAGAGAAGTCTTGGCCACATGCTACTATCAGAGACCCTTTCAAGCCAGTACAAGCACAGTGCCTCAAGGTCTGGAATGGCTGCGAATGTTCTAGTAGTTCTCAAAGTGTGGTCCCCGGACTGTCAGCATCACCTGGAACTTACTAGAAATTCAGATTCTCAGACCCCACTCAGACCTATGGAATCAAACACCCTAGGGGTAGGGCCTAGAGATCTGTCAATCTGTGTTGTAACAAGCCCCTTTGGTTATTCTGATACATACTCAAGTTTGAAAACTCCCGCTCTAGGGGTTCATGAGACAGAGGGACCAGGAGAGGACTTAATGGAGGATCTGGAATTTGAATTTTATTCATTCATTTATTTGTTTATTGGCTGTCCTGGGTCTTCATGGTTGCTTGCAAGCTCTCTCTAATTGTGGGCGGGGCCTACTCTCTAGTTGTGGGCGGGGCCTACTCTCTAGTTGTGGTGGGCTTCTCATTGCCGTGGCTTCTCTTATTGAAGAGCATGGGCTCTAGGCACATGGGTTTAGTTCCCCTGAGGCATGTGGGATCTTCCTAGACCAGGGATCCAACTGATGTCCCCTACATTGCAAGGTGGATTCTCAGTCACTGGACTACCAGGAAAGCCCAGATCTGAATCTGAATCCTTAGGAATGATTAGTTTTTGGATGCACAGGTGAAAGGACAAATGTGGGTTCAGGTAAGGGCAGATGGCATGACCAAAGGCAAGGAGATGGGACAACTTGGCATGTTCTGGGCCCGGGGTCGGGGGAAGAGCTGGACGGAACAGAGTACAAATGTTGGAAAGAGCAGAAGTTTGGGTCGGGTAGGTGGGGCCTCAAGTGCCAAGCAAGGAGCTTGGCCTTGACCGAGCAGGCCACAGGGAGTCCTTGCAGGTTTTTGAGCAGGAAAGTGACAACAGTCGATCCCCTCTTTTAAACCCACAGGCGAGGTCTCACTGGGCTCTTGACGCAGAGCAGTGCTTCCATCCTTCAGCAAACTCTAAAGCCAAGCAGACCCTGCTTCCAGGAGGCAATGAGGAGGCTGTGAGGGAGGGGGTGGCTTGCAGTAGCAGCTTCATGGCTCCCTCCTGCAGAGGACCTCCCAAGCCCCAGCCTAACGTGGGCCTTTGCAGGTACTGAATTATGAATGGAAGTTGCCCAGAAGTAATTGAGAACATTACTGCCCCCACACACATGTGTCCTCTGCAAGGCTGCAACAATAGATTTTGTTGCTTCAGCTCTCCAGGGTCGATATAAATTAGAGCCCTCACATTAACAGTGGGGACAGGGAACCTGTGGAGAGGGAATCCCATCTGAAAGACCTAAAAGGGACAGACCCCTCAATTGTGTGCAGTGGCACCCTCAACTTTTCCTTTTGCTTGATCTATTCCACCCGTCCCTATTAAATAACTAATTATTTAACATCTTTTAAAGCTTTGTTATATATTAGAACAGGCAGGACACAAATGAGCGCTTTTAATAATATAAAAGCCCATTAGCTTCATTTACTGTTAATGTTAAAATAAACATGAGGCAATTTAGATATACTATTCCAATTTCACGGAAACTTTGATGTTTTTCTTCTCTAGTCACATAATTAAGGGAAAAACTACTAATGATATTAAGTTTGTACAGTGTTAATGACAGAAACAGGCACAAGCTGAAATTGCAGCCATTAATATGAAAAAATAAAATATTTAACAGGGGAGATAGATGAGTGCAATTTTAATAAACCAAAATGAAGAAAATTAATTTTAGAAAGTTCCACAGTCTTTCACATGCTACCATTACACAAGCCATCTAATGTATTATTTTTGTGGTCTGGATTATTTATCTATGGTCCAGAGGAATGCCCTGGTTTTTGTGTATTGTTTTGTGGATGATGAAGAATTTGCCTTTATTTGTTTAACTTTTTTTTTTTCCTTTCCCCTTTGCTTTACCACCAGTCCCCAGATGGAAAAGGCTTTATTTACAGTGTGTGCTTTGACAGACAGACCTTACCAGCAACCTGTAGGTGGAATGCAAGGGGCCATTATGTAACCTCCTGAGAGGCTCTCTCAGGGACTGCTGAGCTTCAGGGCCTGGCTGGTTCCAGGGGCTGAAGTGTTAAGGTTGCCCCACAGGTGACAGTTGGTGCCTGAAGGAACCCTTGTGCCAGGCAAGGCAGCTGCTGTTCCAATTCCAGCTTTCCTCTCTGGATCTGGATCTTGCCACTTAGAGTGTTAAACGGTGTCCCCCCCCCAATTTGTATCCATCTGGGACCCAGAATGTGCCCTATTCAGAAATAGGGTCTTTGTAGAAGTGTAATTGGGCTTCCCAGGTGGCTTAGTGGTAAAGAATCCATCTACCATGCAGGAGACATGGATTCAATCCCTGGATCAGGAAGATCCCCTGGAGGAGGAAATGGCAACCCACTCCAGTATCCTTGCCTGGGAAATCTCATGGACAGAGGAGCCTGAGGGGCTAGAGTCCATGGGGTCACAAAGAGCCAGAAGACTGAGCTACTAGAATACCATCAGAAAAGTAATTAAGGTGAGGATTGAGATGGAGGCAGGCCCTAGATCCCAAGAGAGACAGAACAGACACCCAGAGACACAGAGGAGAAGGCCAGGAGACAACAGCAGAGGCGGGAGGCATACTGCCACGAGCCAAGAAATGACTGGGCCACCAGGGCCAGAAGAGACGAGGAAGGTTCTCCCCTAGGACCTCCAGAGACACCGTGGCCCTGCTGACACCTTGACCTCAAACTGGCCTCCAGAACTGCGAGAGAGTGAGTGTCTGGTGTCTTAAGCCACTAGGTTTGTGGTTGTTTCTTATAACAACTCTAGGAAATCCGCACACTGCTGAAGAGCAGCTCTGGAAGTCAGCACCCCGACCAGTGGAGGCCACACAGGGTCCAGGGACAGGAGGCTGCTTTGGGTCCACCTCAGCAGGCTCCAAACAGTGGGGCCCTGCACTAGGCCCTGTAGGGGAACACAGCTAAGACAGGACTGTGGCTGTACAGACGCTGGGTGAATGATAGGACCTGGAGGGAACATCATTTTCTCTCATGACAGGGAATCTGAGAAAGGGCAGCACCCTGGCTTTTCATGGCAGTGTTGTAGTGCTGCTGTCCAGGATTCAGGCACGCCCGTCTGTACCAGTTCTTAGGCTGTTGTCTCAGCTTCTAGCCCACCTTCCACTCTATGACACCAGTTGGAAGGCCACCAGCCCCATTTCTGCTTTGCCAGCTGCTCCCTGCCAGTGTCGGTCAATAGGGGACACTGGACGGAGCCCTTGAGGCTGTTGATACCTTTCTGAGGGCTTCTTGCTCCTGCCAGCTTCCCTCCAGGACGGTCTCTTCACCACACAGAGGCCGTTCCTCTGAAGGCTGAATGCATTTGCTGTTCTTCCCGCTCTCAGACACAGCGTCGTTGCATCTTCTCTTCAGAAGCTGCGGGCCCCAGTGGACTTGTCCTTTGAGCTCAGAGACACCTGCACCAGTCACGTGGCGCCCCTTCCCAGTTCAGTTCAGTTCAGTTCAGTCGCTCAGTCGTGTCCGACTCTTCGCGACCCCATGACCCGCAGCACACCAGGCCTCCCTATCCATTGAGGTCGGCATTTCAGCTCCACGCGCCGCTCCTCTAAGTGTTACCGATTCCAGCCTATGTTCTCTCAACCCTAAAAGTAATATCTGGCTACCTTCCTTTTTACCCTTTCTGTTACCTGATTAGCATCTTCTACACCTAGTGAGCAATTATTCACCATAAATTCTCCCTAACATAACTGGTGTGATTTCCACCTCCTGCCAGGACCCTGCCAGGTAATAAATCTTTCTGCCCTCCCACCCCCAATATGTAGGTGATATCACTCCTCAGGGTGACAGGGTGGCTGAAGCAATGCCAGTGGACAAGTACTGATGAGCAGGCCCAGAGGCAGAAAAGTACCTGTTTGCTTTTGTCCCTGTCTGGTGTGTTTTTAAGCTGAGAGAAATGTGCAAACTTCCCCTCATATTTCATTGGCCAGAATTAGATCACATGACCCCTCCTCAGCCAATACCAGAGAGAGGAATAGAATACTGTGATTGGTGTAAGCCAATCAGGCTTCATCTCCCTGGAGCCACACTGTGATGCCAGAGCAGCTGAACAGAAGTTGGGCTGTAAGCAAGAAAGAGAACGGGGAGCAGGGGAAGGGGGAGATGGGTCCAACCAGCACTGACTGTTCCATCATCCCACCATCCAGTGGGAGGTGCTGGCAATTACAGGTCTGGATGTTGGGTGCTGAGATGCTGAGCAGGGTGCTGGGCCTCAGAGAGCAGGTGGGGTGTGAACTGAGACATGAAGGATGAGGTGGGCTTTACCAGGTAGCAAGTAAGACAGAACTTTCCAGACAAAAGTTATGGTCCTCGCAGAGGCACATGGAGATGGGGAGAATATGGCACAACTGGGAACAATATTTTTGGATGCGATTTAATGGGAACAATGTGATTTGAGCACAAGGGGACAAAGGGGAATGGTGAGTGATGTGGCCCTCTGGGTCAGCAGGAATGGAGCGGGCGAGGTCTGGTAGGGTACTTGGAGGCATGAGGTGTGTGGCTACAGTACCTGCTTCAGACCAGGAGGGCGTGGAGCTAGGGCTGCAGGTCTGGAGAAAGGGTCTGTGGGAGATGCATGCTGTGGGGGCAGGGAACCAAATGGACCCACAGCTCCTGTCTCCAAGCCTGGTGGGCCACTGACCCAGAGAGGCCCTTCTATTTCTCTTCCCCTTTTCTCCACACAGGTGTGGCTTTTGTTGTTATAACTGAACAGAGTCCAAAGAAGTAAAAATGCAGGCCCTGACCACAAGGAGTTCAACACTTAGGTTTTTTTTTTTTTTTTCAGTTTTTTTTTTTTTTTACTGTGGTAGAATATGCACAACATAAAATTTATTGTTTTAACCACTTTTAAGTATACAGTTCAGTGACATATAGTCATATTGCACAACCATAACCACCATCTGTCTTCAGAATTCTTTTCATCTTCCCAGACTGAAGCTCTGTGTCCACCAAACGGTAACTCCCATCCCTGTCTTCTTCTAGCCCCTGGTATCCTACATTATACTTTTTGTTTGTTTGTTTTTTTGGTCTTTGTTGCTGTGCAGGGTGTTTCCTTAGTTGCGGTGGGTACGGCCGCTCCTTAGTTGCCACCCACAGGCTTCTCATTGCGGTGGTTTCTCTTTTTACAGAAGATGGGCTCTAGGTGAGCGGGCTCAGTAGTTGTGGTTCATGGACTTAGTTGCCTCTTGGCATGTGGGATCTTTCCAGACCAGGGATTGAGCCCATGTCCTCGGCGTTGGCAGGTGGATTCTTAACCACTGGACCACCAGGGAAGCCCACATTATACTTTTGTCTCTATGTATTTGACTATTCTATATACCTCATACAAGTGAAGCCATATAATATTTGCCTTTTTGTGTCTTATTTCACTTATGTCTTTAAGTTTCATTCATGTTGTACCACATAGAAGGCAGAACAATATTCTGTTGTATGTATATGCTACATTTTGTTTTTCTATTCTTTTCCATCTTTTGGCTAATGTGAGTAATGCTGCAGTGAGTGTGGGTGCATAAATATCTGAGTTCCTGCTTTCACTTCTTTTTCTTTAAATTTATTTTATGTACTTGGCTGTACTGGGTTTTAGTTGTGGCATGCAGGATCTTTAGTTGCAGCATTGTGGGAAATCTTGTAGTTTTCCATGAACAGCCGTAAGGAGGAAGCGGGGAACGTGCAGATGGTAGAGGAGTGTGTGAGGTGTGAAGGATGCTTCAGATCCAGGAGGATATGACATCCAGGAGGCAGGGACCTCAGGGAAAGTCTGGCCTCAGTTACTGCCGGGTCAGGGGATGGCCAGTCATGGGTGCTAGGGGCCAGAGATGAAGGCCATGAATTCACCAGGAGGGCCTGGACCTGGGCTTCTGTTCCAGTTGAATGATATTCCCACCTGACTTATCCAGCTCACAGCCTTTCTCTGGGGCCTTGCTGTCCCTGGTCCCTTCTCCATCCTTCTTCCTCTTCTGTAGTGATATTCCCCAGGCCCTGTCTGGAGTCTGCACACACCAGGAAGGAAGAGATGATGGGTGAAAGGATAGTTACTAGCCCCACTGAACAGACAAGGACACTGAAAGGGGAGCTAGATCTCATTTCACAGAGGTGCTGCCCAGCGATGCTCATGAGCTGTGCACCTCATCCCTGCCCCTGAGGGAGGGACCCACCTGCTTCAGATATCTGCTGCAGGGAAGTGGAGAATGGAAACTGACATCTAGCATTAACTATGTGGGAGCATGTAATGTATTATCCATCTTCATCTTCAGAGTAAACTCTGGAGCCTTTGTTATATTCTCATCTCACAGATGAGCAATGTAGGCTCAGAGATGTTAAGCTGCTTACTCAAGGTCACAGACAGTAGGAGCTGAACTGGGATTCAAACGTCTGTGTGCTTCCAGAGTCTATGTCTGTCAACTATCCCATGAATTGGTCTTAGGAAATAGACAGTTCTGGCTGTACTGTATGAGTCAGTGTGAAACCAAGATTTATTGAGCTAAATTTTGAGGTCATCTTGTCCAGCTCCTTGTTCTTACTGCTGGTTAACTGAGGTGGAAGGAGCAAAGAAATGACTTGCCCGAGGAAATGGCAGGGCCAGGACCAGATCCTAAGGCCCAGTCCCTTTCCTCTACCAGACTTAGCAGAGTGAGAAAGCCCCTAGATTTGGGTAGTCAGGAAGCCACCCTAGAAAGAAGACTCTTTCCAAGGGCAGGGAAGGGAAACCCACCATGCATCAGGCAGGAAACACACCACCTCCTGCGATCCTCCCAACAGCCCTATGGATCATCTGCATTTAACAAGGTTAGGAAAAAATTGTGAAAGTCTTTGTAATGAGCCAAAAAAGATTGCTTGATGCCTTGCAAGGCTCCTTTCTGGATGATCTGTTCATTTTATTGTCTCTGGGCTTTTTTTTTTTTTTTTTTACAACTCTAGAAGTTGTAGCAAACTGATAATAATGCAAATAATTCTTGTCCAGGGATGCAAATAAATTTTGCCTGTTGGAATGCAAATGACTATTGCCCCAAGGATATTGACCAATTTTGCAACTGCTTATAAATTCATTTCAGATTGCCTTAGGTTTGTAAGGTCTTTGAATTCTCCTTTGAACCAGTATTTAACACCTTGCTGCTTCCCTCATTAATTAGGTAAATAAAATCTTTCTGACATTTGTCCATGTTTACATTTGTATTGAAGTGGTTACTTTATGTTTTAAAAATTATCCCTGAACAGTGATGACAAAACTTAAAATATAAATAACTTGCCCAGGGTCACAGCTTGTAAGAGCTACAGTGCAATTCGAAACCTCAATTCTGCTACCCACCTCCCATAGCCAGCTTTATACCTTTCTTCTTTTTTAAAAAATTTATTTGGCTGCATTGGGTCTCAGTTAGGCACTCAGGTCTTAGTTGCGGCAGGCGGGATCTAGTTACCTGACCAGGAATCAAAGCTGGACCCTCTTCATTGAGATGGTGGAGTCGTAATCACTGGACTGTCAAGTAAGTCCCCCACCTTTCCTTCTTACAGCTCCTGGATTATAAGGGTACAGCTGGGTGGTCCCTTAAACTTCTTGGATCTTCAGTTTCCTCGGTTGTCAGTTGAGGATCTAAAATCTTCGAAGCTTACTGTAATTAGTCAAACAGAGTCACATGTATGGAAGCACCCTGAGAAAGATGAAAGCCAAGAAAGTGTATGCCACTAAGGAGACCTGTGGGTTCTGGACTTCGAATTAGAAGGTCTGGGGGTAGGCAGATTCTGGTTCCTCCACTTGGCAGCCTTCTGACCTTTTTCAAGTCATTCAGTCCTGTCTTCGACCTTCCAGCCCCTGGACTGTCAAATGGTCCTGCCCTTACAGAGGTGTTGTGAGGATGGAGGGAGATGCCACATTCAGTGCCGTAGAGAGGCTGAGCCTTAGTTTGAGTGTGACTGCCATTGAGGTTGTTTGCACTCTGACCAGTCTAGACGGGGTGGATGGGGAAGTTTGAATCTGAGACTTCTCTGGGGACAAATTAGCACTGCTAGGAGGAGGGGAGTGGGAGGATGGGGACTTGGAGTAGGGGCGGGCCCCCACCTCCAGCTCTCTGCTCCTCAAACTCCTTTCTGTATCTGTAGCCAAGTCAGCCTTGGGTGTGGAGTCTACCAATTCGGAGGCACTTTCCCAATGAAAGTTGGACAGGGATACATTTTCCCAGGCCCTTCAGACACCTGCTGGGCTAGTGAAGGTGTTCCATGATAAGATCATTCACAGAACCCTTGCATCAGCTTACAGGCACTACTCAGTTTATTTCTAGCTGCTTGAGGATTGTGGAGCCCCGTCTACCTGGCTGTTTCCCCAAAATGACTTTTCACCAGGTGTGAGCTTCAGCTAGCTCAGCCAGCTAAGAGACCGTGGAGCTCCCACTTGGTCTGGTGTGAAGAGCAGAAGGAAGGCCCAGTCTCCCACCCCCACACCCCCTCCACTGGGACAGAACATCACAGAACCTCAGGGTCAAAGGCAGGCTGAGACTTTCCAGTCCAAAAGCCTCTAAATCTGGCTGTTAGTTTATCAGAATCACCTGGGAGGCTTTTAAAATCCCAAATTTGAGGACCCAAGCCCTCTAAATCAGAATCTGAAAAGGCAAGTCATGTCAAGCTTTATTTTTAAAACCTCTCCAACAGCTTGTGGTGTCCAGCAGCCTGCTTTAAAAAGACTTTTCCAAAGCAATATTCTTTCTCTGAGCAAAAAAGAGCCTTTGACCCAGGGATGTGAAGTCAAGTGTCAAGCTCACCCAGACTACCTGCATCCCTTTTGGATCCATTGTTCCAAAGGGACAGGTTCTTAGGAGGTTGGCATTTTTTCTGAGTGAAGCTGCTTGCAGGAGCTGCTGCAGGGTTGTGGAATGGGGAAGGAGCTGTTTGTCGATTCCAGAGCGGATCTGGCTGTGAACAAATGAGGAAGTGCTTTAGTGTAAGCCTGGCTGAATGGATAATTAAACAGACAGCAAAATGGAATGCTGTTCCCCATACCTCCCAGGAGCCAGCTGGGGGGGATAATATGCTTTCCTGTCATCAGAAGGCACAGGAGGAAAAACAACTGGGCCTGGCCGTTGGCCATTTAACAATATTGCTTTTGTAAACAAGTTGAAAAATCCAATAACTGTTAAACTTATGGCATGTCTTTAAAAGCCTGTGCCTGTATTCCCCATAAATGAAGGAGCGTTTCGACTGAAGGTGTTCTAATTAAACAGTCCACATCCCCAGGGGGGACGAGGTCATCCTCTGGAAGGAGGGTCTGATCTCTTCCAGTGACCTCAGGATTGGAGGTAGGGGTGGTGAGCCTGGGGTGCAAGTATGTTACAGCTCGACCACTAGATGTGAAGTGAAAGTGTTAGTTGCTTGTTGTGTCTGACTCTTTGTAACCCCCATAGAATGTAGCCTACCGGGGTCCTCTGTGCATGGAATTCTCCAGGCAAGAATGCTAGAGTGGGTAGTCATTCCCTTCTCCAGGGGATCTTCCCGATCCAGGGATCGAACTGGGGTCTCCTGCATCGTAGGAGGATTCTTTACCATCTGAGCCGCCAGGGAAGCTCGATCACTAGAGGTGCCTCTGAAGAACAATCCAACACCAAGTCAAGGAAGCAAACACTTAAGATGGAACCGCAGCAATGAGTGCCCCACCCCCACCATAGGGGCCCCGTGAACCAGAGCTTCAGACCTGGAAGAGGAAAGCTATTCAGTTCATCCACAGAGAAACCATTTGGAGTTGGAAGCAACAGAAGAGAAGATAGTTCCAGGCCCAGAGGAGCTCACAGCCTTGTTGGGGAATGGACAGACACACACACACTCTGACAAGGACACAGAGGAGAGAGTCAAGGGCTGAGTGAATGGAACAGACAGTGTAGGGGGCAGGTGCTTGGGGGCTGGGGGTCTTTATGGAGGAATCACAGAGACTCAGGGCTGGACAGGACTCCAAAAGCCATTTGATCCACCAGCCAGCTCCCACTGTCTGCCTCCCTTTGCTCCATGTGCCTGGAGTTGGGCCATAGTTCACAGATTAAGGGCACAGTCCTGACAAGGCTCCCACTCCAGACACCAGCAGCAAGTTCAAGACTTCCCAGGGCCACCCTGACTCGGACCAGCTGGCTACAAATTTAGGAGTTCCTATGACCACCCTCAGGTTGATAATTTGCTAGGAAGACTCACATAGAGAAAGCTCAGAAAACTGCTATTTTTATGATTGTAGGTTTTTTTTTTAAAAAACTGTGGTAAGGTACACATACCTAGGAGCGTCCCTGGTGGCTCAGATGATAAAGAATCTGCCTGCAATGCAGGTTCCATCCCTAGGTTGGAAAGATCCCCTGGAGAAGGGAATGGCAACCCACTCCAGTATTCTTGCCTGGAGAATTCCATGGACAAAGGAGCCTGGCGGGCTATAGTCCATGCGGTCATAAAGAGTTGGACACAACTGAGCGACTAAAATACATACCCTAGAAGTCAGCATCATAACCATATTTTTAAAATTAATTAATTTATTATTTTTGGATGCATCAGGTTTTAGTGCAGCATGCTGGGTCTTTCCCTTGTGATGCACAGGCTTTTCTCTAGTTGTGTGACATGCGGGCTCAGTAGTTGTAGCACAGGCTTAGTCGCTCTGTGGCATGTGGTAGCTTAGTTCCTTGACCAGAGATGGAACAAGGGTCCCCTGCATGGGAAAACATATTCTTAACTACTGTACCACCAGGGAAGTCCCTGTAACTGTTTTTAAATGTGCAGTTTAGTAAAGTACATTTGCACTGTTACGCAGTCCTAGAATTCTTTTCATGTTGCAAAACTGAAACTCTGTACCCATTAAAAACTAACTCCCCATTCCTCCCTTGACCCAGGCCCTGGTAAGCTCTGCCTCTATGCATTTGATTACCCTAGATACCTCATATGTGGAATCATAAGTGTTTTTCTTTCTTTTTTTTTTTTGATGATTTTAATTTTATTATAGCAGAAGTTTACAAATCCGAGCAAGCCAAAGGGAAGGACACACAGGTGAGGTCTGGGAGGGTTCCAGATGCAAAACTGCTCTGCTCCTCAGGGAGGTGTTACCCTGCACATGGAAGGGCAACAAACTCAGAGCGTACTGCCAACCAGGGCAATTCACTGAGCTTGGCGTCCAGAGTTTTTATCGAGGCTTCACTACGCAGGCGTGATTGGTCAAATCACTGGCTACATGATCAAACTCCATCTCCAAGCCCCATCCCCACCCCACCAGATCAGGCTGACATCACAGACTCACAGTCTCAACCGTCCAATCACAGGCTTGGTTGTTCTGATCTAGTCAGCCCTGACCCTGAGCCATCTCATTAGCATAAATATGGGGAGAACAATCGTGAATCATCTCATTAGCATAAACTAGCAGGTGTGGTCTGAGGGCCCCTCTGTGAATAATGGAGACACCCCATCAATGGGGAGACTCCAAGGGGGTTAGGATTACTTCCCAGGGACAGGAGTCAGAAGACAGCCAAATTCTTTATGACACATCATCCCAACTTTGCTGTTTTTATCCCATTCCTCCCAGAGGTTTTCCCAGACCGCTGACCAATGGGTTCAGTGTGAACAGCCTGGGGACCCAGTTCTGGGTCCAGTCTAGTCATTTAGCTCCATGTGGCCTTGGGTGAGTTACTTAATCTCTCTGCAACAAGTCAGCTCTGTGAGGGCAGAGGTGTTTGTCTTGTTCACTGATGAATCCCCAGGCCTGCCTGCAACAATGTCTGACAGGTACAAAATTAGTGCTCAGTCAACGTTTGTTGAATGAATGAGTGAATATACTTCAGTCACTTTACTTGAACCATGAGGATTGTTGCCAGAGTCCAATGTATGAGGGTCTTTGGGGAGCTGAGGGGCCTCAGGCAAGGTTGAGGGGCAGTTACTGTTAGTCTTGCTTTAGCTATGGTGGGGCCAGAGTAGCCTGTCCCAGGTAACAGGTGCAGTCTTACCAGAGGGCCTTTCTAGAAATCTCATGCTTTGACTCAAGGAAGTGCAAGGGAGCCAGAGACTGAATAGGGTCCTGTGACCTTCTCAGGGGACATGGAGGTGTTTTTTAACAGCTCACCAGGTCCCTCTGCCTCAGCCCAGTTTCCAAAAAGGCCTTAGTTCCCCGGAAAGTGAGTGGGAATGTCAACCTGCTTTTTCTCTTAAGAGCCAAGAAGGATTAGGAAAACGTGTTATTTCCTGATATTTGCTAGGTTTTTTTTTTTTGCCGCCATTACTCCTTCATGTCTCTGTTTGGCAGATAAGGATGCTGCAGTTCAGAGGTCAGGCCCCATAGGGGTCGGTGGGAGAGTGTCCATGACTCTGGGTCCTGTCCCTGAAAGAACCTAGGGCTGGGCTGGGGTGAGGTGAGCAGAGCCCCAGTAGTGGCCTGAAGAGTGGGCCCCCAAAGATATGCTCACATCCGGGAACTGTCAATGTGACCCTATTTGAGAAAACCGATCTTTGCAGATGTAATTAAGGATCATCCCAGAATAAGCTGAGGTCATCCCAGACTACCCAGGTGGGTCCTAAATACAAGCCAAGTGTCCTTGTAAGAGATACAGAGGAGAGGATAGGGTCAGGGGCGAGGGGATGGAGAGGAGAAGGCCGTGTGAGGACAGAGGCAGAGACAGGAGGGATGTGGCCACAAGTCAAGGAACAGCTGGAGCCACAGGAAGGAGGGAGAGTGAAGAAAGCTTCTCCCCTGGATTCCTCAGGGGGAGTGTGCCCTGGGAGACACCTTGGCTTTGGGCTTGTGGCCTCCAGAACTGTGGGAGAATCCATTTCTGTTGTGTTAAGTCACCAGGTTTGTTTTAGCAGGCTTAGAAAACAAATGCAGAGACTCTAAATGGTACCCTGCACTTCCCATGGCCTCCCCTCAGGACTAGGAGGGAAACTGAGGCTGGCACCCAGGCAGAGGGGACAGGCTGAGGCAGATGTGGGTGACTGCCCTGGCCATAGGCTTCTCCCACTCCTTGCTGGTGGGAGAAGGCACGAGGCCTCTGGTGTCTACCCTCCTCTGTAACGGGAAGAGACTCCCTCTTGGGTCATCTGAGCCACTCACCGTGAGCCTTGTCTCTTTGGCCTGTGATGGGTTAAGAGGCCGGCATGTGACCCTGTCCTGACCAATGAGATGTGAATTTCGCCTGTGATTGGGTAAGAGGTTGGCATGTGACCCTGTCCTGACCAATGAGATGTGAAAGGTTCCTTGACTTCTGTAAAAGGGATGTAGACAGAGCTTCCCTGGTGGGCTCAGCAGTAAAGAATCTGCCTGCCACTGCAGGAGATGCAGATTCGCTGCCTGATCCGGGAAGGTCCCCTGGAGAAGGGAATGGCAAGCCACTCTGGTATTCTCACCTGAGAAATCCCAGGGACCCTGGAGGCCTACAGTTCATAGGGTTGCAAAGAGTTGGACATGACTTAGCGACTAAACAACAGCAATGGGAGCGGACAGTCCTTCATCCTGTTATGAGTCTGTCAGGAGTGGATGGAGGCCAAGTAGCCCCCTTGTGACCTTGATGACAGTGAGCTGGCTCACTGAGGGTAGCCTAGGGCAAATGGAGAAAGGAAAGTACCTGACTCCCAATGATGTCGTCCGACAGTGATTAACTGGCCCTGGTCTTGCCTTGGACTTCTTGGAGTGGTGATAATAAATCTTGTTGAGCTTGTTGGAGTCAGAGATTTTTGCATTTGCAGCCAAAGTATCTCCATTCGGAACAGTTTTCAAATGTTGTTTTGTCAAATCTCATAGAGAAAACACTTTACACCGGAACCCAGTCATGTGGAAAACTGAAATAGTTCATAGAATAGTATGTGAACACATTCTGGTATATATTTTTTTGTCTGCTTATTTAATTGCTGGTCACAGTCTAATTCATTGATTTTGTGACCAACAGTCATGATACACAACTTGAAAAACACTATTCTGAAAACACACAGAAATAGGTGCCAGAAAGAGAGAGGCAGAGACAGAGTTAGAGTCAAACAGCCCCAAGGAGGCCACATCACACAGACCTGGCCTCAGACCCAAGATGTTACAGATGTTATTGAGGTAGCTCGGGCATCAAGAAGGAGATGGAGAGGGAAAAGTAGGGGGAGAGATGGACGGGAAGGACCAAGCAGACAAGAGCCACTCACCCACAGATGCCAGGGAAGGGCGGAGAAAGAGACAGGTGAAATCAAGTGGAAAACACAGAGGCCCAGGGATGAGGAGTTGGAGACAGAGAGACAGGAAATGAACAACGTGTTTCTGGGGCAGAAACACACACAGGCTGGGAAACGGAGATTCTGAGGCTGAGACTAGAGATGCTTTGCTGCAGATGTCGCTGAGAAGATGGAGCCGGGCAGGGCAGTGGTCCTGGGGGACGCAGCCTGCGTCTGGGGACCGTCACTCATTGGCTCTGTGGCCTTGGCAGAGATCACATGGCCTCCCTTGGCCTCGGCTTCCTCCTCTGAGAAACTCAGCTAACACTCTCTTTCACATGAGCGTGGAGAAAGTTACAGTGAGTACTGTCCTCTTGAACCCCTGCCCTTGACCAGATGGAGAGTCTTCAGCTGCCAGGTCCCCTAGATGGCTCCAGTGTCCCCCGTCCCGCAGCCCCTCCCTGACTCCTCTGCCCAAAGAGGGAAACCCATTTCCCAGGGAACAGCTGTTTCCTCCACAAACAAATGTTCCCTTAAAACGTTGCTGAGGAAGAGCGGATGGTAATGAGCACACATCTGGCCCATCGGCACACTTTCGTTTTGGCAGCTCCAGAGCCCGCCAAGTGACTATTCCCTAATGTTCACCACGTCCTGGCACCTGCTATTCCCAATCAGGCTTGTACCACTGCGCCTCAATTAGGAGCAGATGCGAGCTGAGTGAACGGAGAGAGAGAAACCCCTTCCCCAGCATCCTGCCGCTCTGCTCAAAAGCCAGGGGAGAGGTCTGGGAACCAGCAAGGGTACCACCTCTGCCTTCGCTCTTCCCCCTTTCCCTCCCTCCCTTCCTTCTTTCCTTCCTTTCTTCTTCTCTTCCTTCCTTCTTTTGCTCGACCAGCTACCTGTGCTGTGGCCTTTGGGGATGCAGATCCGAATGGCACATCTTTGCCCTCAGTTCACCCTCAAGCTCCTAGACAGACATGCTCCTCCCTGTAACCGGGGTGCTGGGCTGTTCTTGACAAGCTTGTCTTGCGCAGGGCTGGATAGTCAATATCTGGCTTTGCAGGCCACACAGGCCATGGCACAGTTCTTGTATTCTGCGGTCTATCACAAAAGCAGCCATGGACAGTACATCAGTGCATGAGCATGCGTGTATGTGTGCTAAGTCACTTCAGCCATGTCCGACTCTGTGATCTCACGGACCGTAGCCCACCAGGCTCCTCTGTCCATGGGATTCTCCAGGCAAGAATACTGGAGTGGGTTGCCATGCCCTCCTCCAGGGGATCTTCCCCACCCAGGGATCGAAACTGAGTCTCTTACATCTCCTGCATTGGCAGGCGGTTTCTTTACCACTGGTGCCACCTGGGAAGCCCTATGAATGAGCATAGCTATGTTCTAATAACATTTGATTTATACAAATGCTGGCAGGCTGGATTTAGTGTCTGGGTCATAATTTGCTGACCGCTGCTATACCCTAAAGTCAGGTAGTCACATCTTGAGGTGTCTGCCTGTATTGTCCCTCCCATTCATGCATTACATGAGCCTCACCTCCCTCCCCCCAGCTGCTGAGGGGCATAATCGATTGGACCAGGATGACACCTGACCCATGCTGGACCAATCAGAGTCTCTCTCCCAATTTAGTAATGGGGTTGAGAGGGTCAGCTTGCCTCTGGAGCTGATCTCACTGGAGAGGAGGGGTAGCATCTCATTTCTGTTCCCTGGGCAGAAAAGCAGAAAAGGCTGGGTTCCAGGCATGTGGATGAAGCAGTGCACATGGAGCAAGGCTGCCTGGAATGCCGGTGCCCTTCCAGACTCTACAGCATACCTTCCTGAGCCCTGATCACATCCCTACCCTTGGTTCCCAGAAGCCCCCCTGGATCCTTATTATGATGCCTGTCTTTCTGAGTTTGGCAGCTTAGATCGGTACCTGCTTCTCCTAACCAAGCAAAGCATCCTGAACCACTTTCTCCTGAAAGCCAGGAATAGGTCATGTCCTTGCCCTCTAGCAGCTGATGGGTAGGCAGTCCTGCTCCTCACCCTTCACAGCCCACAGTGGACTGATCAGGGCCACCTCATCTGCCAGGGAGCGAGGGGCAGGGGTGGGAGATGGAGGACTCTGAGAGCCTTGGTTGCAGAGAGGTCATTGTAGGCTTTGAAGAACGAGTTGCCTATCATTGGGCAGAAAAAGAAGAGGAGATGGCATGAGGGGAGAGCATCATTTTCCAAAGCATTTCCGTGGGACACCAACTCCAGGAGTTTTATTGTATCCCTTCTCCCATTCCTCCTTACCCAGAGACCTCCAGTTCCTTCTGGGTGATAATGGACCCTTAAAATTACTCAACATTGCAGGCTCCCTTGCAGCTAGGGTGCTCATGTGACATGCTTCTGGCAGATGAGATGTAGCAAAAGTCTGCTGGGGGAGCTTCTGGGATATAAAGGTTCCGCTCCTCTTTGCCCTTTGCCTCATCTTGCCTGGACGTAACTGTGGTGTCTGAAAGGGCTGCAGTCATTTTGCTGCCATGGAGATGGGAGATATCTGTGAAGGATGGCAGAGCAGGAGGCTAGAAGGAGCCTGGGTCCCTAGTGCCTGGGTCCCTAGAGCCACTACATCAGCTCTGGACTGCCCATCTCTGCTGGTTCCTGGCTGCTACTGAGGGGCTGTTTCTCTGCCTGCAGTTCTGCACGTTCCTAACCAATTTGTTTTACGGTAAAAGGAGACTGTGGACCAATTAAGTGTGAGCACACCAGTTTCCACTTTCAGAGATTAAAAAAAAATAGATTATTAAACCTCCAAGAAATCTTAAAGGTGGTTGTTTAACTCAGTGCTTCCAAAAATATCTGTTCACCAACATCCCTTGTCCCCACACTTTCCAGGATGCCCCATGGAATACACTTCGGGAAACAAGCTATAGAGAAAATAATTTGGGCTTTGGAGTTGCAGAAGATCTGGGTTGAATGCTGTCTGGCTTCAGACATGTCACTTACCCTCTCTGAGCCAGAGATTCCTACTCCATAAGCGGAGGGAGGGTCATATAGATTAAAGGTAATCCAGATGAAGCACCCGGCATTTTTCTTGGTTCCTGCTCAATCATCAGCAGTTCTCATTAACAGTATATCATATTTGGAAAGAAACTAGCACTAGAGACAGAAGCTCCTGGCTTGCGGAATAGTTCTACCATTTTCTTTTGAGATCCTGGGCGAGTGACTTCACTTCTCAGGGCCTCCGTGTTCTGAACTGCTAAGTAGAAGATATAATGTCCTCTTGGGGAAATGGAGGTGTGTGAAAAAGTCTGGCACAGAGAAGCCTCACCCAACATCAGAGGCGTGTCTGAGCTGAGCTCTGTCCACCAGACCCTGTGGACCTCTGTCACCACCCCATATCCAGAAGGCTACGTACACTGAACACTTTGGTGCAGTAAGTCAGGCAGGGTGGCTTGGGCAGTTTCATTCTGTCGGGTGTCTGCCTTGCCTCTCAGCCCACCTCTCCGTCTTCCTCCAGAGTCACCACTGGGCCCCCCAGGGGCTCTCACGGGCAGACCTCCTCTCCGCCACTTGGACGCCTTATCGCCCAAGGCTGCAGGGCTTAACGCAGCTCCCAGTCTTTGTCCAGCTGGGTTCCCTGGATCACAAGTCTGAACCACAGATGTGGGGTGGAATTTTGATGCTGTCTTGGGGAGCCTATCACTGCCCCTCTGGACCTCGGGTTCCTCCTCTGAAAATGGAGGGCTTTGCAATGTATGGGCTTCAAAATGAAGATGAGGAGCTGTTAAGGTTTGCTTCACAAGGGTGTAAGGAAAACTGGGGGAAAAAACCGTGAGTGTGTAACTGATGACTTGTGTGTACTGGTGGGTCACTCCCGCTCTACTTTGTCATCCTGCTTCCCTCTTGAGGCCTTTCCTTGTCTTTAGGTGCCCTCTCCCCGCTCCAGAGCCCAGAACTTTGCTCTCTCTTAAACATTTATGGTGTGCTAACTGCTAACAGCTGCTTTCCCTCAACTCACAACCCCAAGGCTCCCAGACCCGCCCTCCACCCACCCAGAGCACCTTTCCATGGGTCTGTGTCTTCACTCCTGCAGGACCTGTGCAGACCTGCCCCCATTCTTCCCATGGGAAGCCTTTCACTTTTCCCCGTCTTCACCAGGCCCCCCAGTCAGCCCTGAGTGTGTTTTCTCTCTTTAATGCTCCCTGGTGCTGCTCTCTGGCGTGGATACCATGTGCTCAATGCTGCTGGGGGCTGGGCTCTCCCTGTTGCCCCAGTTCTGCCCCCAGCCAGATGAGGCTTCCACCCTCTCACTCATTGCAGGCGGAAACCCCAGTTGGAGCTTTGGGAAGAAACACACCTGGGTTCCTGACCACCCATCAGGGGGGCTGGGCTCACCCTTGATCGTGACTCTTCCTGCTCAGGGCTGCCCACTCTGGCCTTGTGATAAAGGTACATTTCCCAGTTGGTTATTTTCATGGGAAAGTCTCGTGTTTGGGGCAGGGAGGGATTGGCAGGAGAGAGGGGCGATGGACTTTGTTTTCTTCCCTGGAAGAGAATGGAGGAGGCCGAGTGAGCAGACCCAGCTCTCAGGAAGCAGACACTCAGTGAATCTTAAAGGAAATTCAACCCTGATTATTCATTGGAAGGACTGACTGATGCTGAAGATGAAGCTCCGATACTTCGGCTACCTGGTACAAAGAGCCTACTCATTGGAAAATTCCCTGATGCTGGGAAAGATTGAAGGCAGGAGGAGAAGGGGATGACAGAGGACAGGATGGTTGGATGTCATCATTGACTCAATGGACATGAGTCTGAGCAGGCTCTGGGAGTTGGTGATGGACAGGAAAACCAGATGCGCTGCAGTCCATGGGGTCGCAAGGAGTCCAACACAGCTGAGCCATGAAACAACAATCAGGACCCCAGAGACTGTCCCCAGGCCTGGCCAGCTCTCCTGGGGCCTCCCCTGCTGTGTCCTGCAGCCCCTACCCAGGGAAGGAGGCCCTGTGACCTCCCGGGCAGCATAGAAGGCTCTTCAGGACCAGGCTGACAGCAGAGAAGACAGGGAACCAGGGGGAGAAGGGCCTTCTCCAGAGTCCCACCCCGGCCTCCCTTCCCTCTGGATGTTAGAGCCAGAGGCCCAGCCATCGTCACCACTCACCCTGGGCCATCTGCTTCGGCCCAGACCCTGGGCAGGAGGGGCCTGCAGGCTGCCCGCACATCTGTGTCTCAGGTGTGAGGGGTGGGCAGGGAGAGATGGCTCCCAAAGACCCGCAGCTGCCAGACCACCTTCCCCACGTTAGCACCCCCTGAGGTGAGGCCCTCAAGTCCCTGCTCAGGGTTAGGGTGTCAACCTGGCACCTCTGCTCCCCTCTAAATCTCAGAACTGCCCTTTCCAGAATATGCTTCCTTGCTGGGTTTGAATAGTAAGATTTGCAAGATGGAAATGAAGTCCAGAGGTAGGGGTCATGCCAATGGCCCCAGCGTGTCCTGGCTCCCCTCCTGTCCCCCATCCAGCCTGTCTTCCCGACTGCTTCAACCACCAGCAGTCCCCAGGCCACTCCCAGGTCACAGGGCAGCAGCCTCCTCAGACCTCTCCACACACTCTCTCTTCATGGCCCCACTTTGCCAATCTCCCCGCAGGCTTGAGCCCGTTCACCACACCAGAGCCCAAGTCCCAAGGATGTACAGGGACTGAGGGGCAGAGCTGGCCTGTGGCTCCTCCCAGAGAGACTGTGGGTGTAGGGCCAGAATGCGGACAGGCTAGCTGCAGCCCCTCACTGCCCTGCCTGTGGGAGCTTAGCCAAGTTCCCTGTCCCATGCCATTGTTGCCCCATCGAAGTTTTGGATGGTAGTGATTCTCTACAGGGTGTTTGTGAGGGTTTGCGAGCATGTTCTAAAGCTCCTGGTCATGGAAGGTACCCCTTAAATGATCGGTGAGATTACCCCTCGTGTGAACATTCGTATTACTTGTTTTTCTAAAACGTATCCCCTTTTCACCTGAATGTACATTTAAAAAATCTATGTCCTGAATGTACATTTAAAAAAATAAAGAAAAATGAGGTTTTAACTTCAAATATCTGCTGCACCCCACACCCAGCTCCTAAGGGCCTGGTCCCTCTCAGAGGAACCCCTTTGGTGTCTGTGGCTGCTCTGAGGCCTCCTCTACACTTGGGTTCCAGAAACCTTTGTTTTCCTAAATCAAGCTGAAACTGAATCCACATGCCTCCTAAACCTCTTTATAAAGGCCAATTTTGTGTATTTCTGTAGCACCCTATTTTCCACCCCTTTCGTAGATGCTATAGAAAGTCTGATCATATGGTGTGTGGGGATGTAGAGTAGGGCCTGGCCCGTCATCTGGGCTCTGGCTGTTTACGTTGTCTCTGCCCCCTGCTCTGCAGATGACTCTGTGGTCTTCTCTGTCCCCTGCTGCATGGGGCTGGTAGCACTCACAGCTGCTAAAGACCCTGTCCAGCCCCCTGACTCCCACCACCAGCCAATCAAGGCCCTGCCCACATGCAGAGCAGGCATAGGACACCAACTTTTACAAACCTCTCCTCTACTTTCTCAACGGAGTATGGAGAGGCACCCACCATTCTCTATGTATTGGGTTCAGTTCAGTCACTCAGTCATGTCCAACTCTTGGTGACCCCATAGACTGCAGCACGCCAAGCTTTCCTGTCCATCACCAACTCTCAGAGTTTGCTCAAACTCACGTCCATCAAGTCGGTGATGCCATCCAACCATCTCATCCTCTGTTATCCCGTTTTCCTCCTGCCTTCAGTCTTTCCCAGCATCAGGGTCTTTTCCAATGAGTTGGCTCTTCCCATCAGGTGGTCAAAGTATTGGAGTTTCAGCTTTAGTATCAGTCCTTCCAATGAATATTCAGGACTAATTTTCTTTAGGATTGCCTGGTTTGATTTCTTTGCCATCCAAGGGACTCTCAGGAGTCTTCTCCAACACCACAGTTCAAAAGCATCCGTTCTTCAGTGCTCAACTTTCTTTATAGTCCAACTCTCACATCCATACATGACTACTGGAAAAACCATAGATTTGACTAGATGGACCTTTGTTGGCAAAGTAATGTCTCTGCTTCTTAATATTCTGTCTAGATAGGTCAGAGCTTTTCTTCCAAGGAGCCAGGGCACTTTAATTTCATGGCTGCAGAAACCATCTGCAGGGATTTTGGAGCCCCCCAAAATGAAGTCTCTCACTGTTTCCATTGCTTCCCCATCTATTTGCCATTAAGTGATGGGACAGTGCATGAAGTGATGGGACAGAGTGCCTGAAGAACTATGGACGGAGGTTGGTGACATTGTGCAGGAGGCAGTGATCAAGACCATCCCAAGAAAAAGAAATGCAGAAAGGAAAAATGGTTGTCTGGGAGGCCTTACAAATGTCCTGGGTTACCGCCTCTCTGACCCTCAAGGCACTCTGGCCCCAAGGCTCTCTCCCCCCCCCTCCCTGGGAAGAGCCAGGTCCACCCCCTGGATGAACCAAACCTGATGATAGTCCCTGAAACATACAGGGGCTGTTGCCTTCCTTTCCCCAACCCTGGAACTCAAAGTCATGAACTCCCCTTCCTGGGGAGATGGAGAGAGATGGCTATCACTTTCTTCCATCACAAAAGTATGATACTAATTGTTTTCATTAGACGACATATAAGCTAAACTTCCAAGGCCCCTGGGGCCCACCTACCTGCCCAGACTCCTGCTTTCTGGAGAAGGAGCCAGTTCCCAGCTAGCTGGTGCCTAGCCACTCAAGATGGGCTTAGCTCAGACCAGGATTTGCTTTCTGTGATTGGCTAAGAGGAGTGTGCACCAGGGAAGGGGTGAGAAGAAACCACAAAGGCTCAGAAACCTGAAGGCTTTGGAAAACCCACTAAAAGGGAGCCCACAGGTGACTCGTGGCCATATAATTTGCCATCTACTTGGTAGATTATCTATACTTGGTAGTGAGCAAATGATTTATCATTCAAACTGAGATGTGTGTGTGTGTGTGTGTGTGTGTGTGTGAGAGAGAGAGAGAGAGAGAGAGAGGTCATTAGTGATAATGCGAGGCAGCAGGTGTAAATCAGGCTTTTTCCAGGCAGCCTTGGACATATAGTCACACATTAAGTGGAAACTTGGATCTATTATTTTTATCTCATTAGCTCCTGTGAAAGTCTGGGCAAGTTCCTGGTCTCCAATGCAGAAATAAATAAAATGAACTTGGGAGTAGGGAAGTGATGACCCCAAGGCCAAGCAGACCATTAGGGGCAGCTTCAAGCCTTCTACCTAGGCTCCATCCTCTATAGCCTTTGTCACTGGTCCAGCCCCTCATCACGCTGGTTTACCACTCCCTGTCTGTCCAGAGAACCTCCAAGGAGTTCAATCCTAAGGGCAGTTTCCAGCATTAGGGTTAGAAAAGGACACTTCTGGAACTTTGAAGACAGAGGACACAGGTATTTTTATGGTTTAGATGAAGAGAAACCATGGGCTGAGACAGGGGACCGAATAAGATGACCTTTGAGGACATCTGAATCTGGGAAACAGTAACAAAATCCCAGACCCAACCTGGTGCTCGGGTGCTGCCTTGTACTACAAAGCCACAAGAGGGCGCCCTCGCACCAACGAAGAGCTGCCTTAAGCCGTTCTCCCACAGCTGCTGAGCCAAGAAGGGTTTCTCACTTTTTGTTGCTTGTTTGTTTTCACTTTTAATATTTTTCATTTTGAAACAGTGTCCTCCAGACACCAAAGTTGCAAATACTTTAAAGAAAACGTCATCCCCCCCCCCCCAGCCCGGAACCATTAAGAATAAGTTGCTGAAATGATTTCCTAAGTCCACCAAATTCTTTTTTCTTTTTAAAGATTTTTTTTTGATGTGAGCCACTTTTTAAAGTCTTTATTGAATTCGTCATAATACTGCTTCCATTTTATGCTTTGGGGTTTGGCTGCTGAGGTTTAGCTCCCCAGCCAGGGATCGAACCTGCACCTCCCTGCGTTGGAAGGTGAAGTCTCAACCACAGGACTGCCAGGGAAGTCTGAGTATGTATTTCCTACAAACAAAGATACTCTAACCACACTAAAGCCATCAAAATCAGAAAATTAATGTAGAAACATCGCTACTACCTCATCTGTAGCCGCCTTTCATGTTTTGCCATGGTATTCTTCTTAGCGAAATATTCAGAACAGAAGCATGCTTGCAATTCGTTATCAAGTCTCTCCTATTTCTCTGCCTTTTAGGACCACCAGGCTTCTGGAGGATGTCCCTCCATCAGGGGTTCTCCAGTGTTTCTCACGACAAGATTCAGGTCCTGCATCTTCGGCAGGAATTCCATAGTACTCTTCTGCAATGCTGTCTTCTCATTACATCCTACCAGCTAGGAGGATGGGACAGGATTCAATTTGTCTAATTCATGATGACATGCACTTTGATTCCTTGATTAGGATGGTGTCTGCCAGACTTCTCCATTTCAATACTATTCTTTTGCCATCTGTAATTAGTAAGTATTTTGTGGGAGATGCTTTGATATCTTGTAACTGACCTCTTCAATTATTATTCCTTTAAATAATTTTATTTGTTTATTTTTGGCTGTGCTTAGTCTTCCTTGCTGTGCAGGCTTTTCTCTAGTTGTGGAGAGTGGGGGCTACTCCCTAGTTGTAGTGAGAGAGCTGCTCCTTGCAGAGGCTTGTCTTGTTGCAGACATGGGCTCTAGGGTGCGCGGGCTTCCATAGTCGCAGCTCCCAGACTCTAGAGCACAGGCTCAGCAGTGGTGGTGCCCGGGCTTGGTTGCTCTGCAGCACGTGGGGTCCTCCCAGACCAGGGATCAAACCCATGTCTGCTTGCATTGGCAGGGAGCTCTCCACCGCTGAGCCACCAGGGAAGCCCTCTTCATTTATTTCTGTGAGTATGAACTCAGTGTTTGTTATTCTGCCCAATGCGTTATAATCTGTTACCAACATATACGTTGGCACTCAAATTGTCACAGATTTGCCTAGTGGGAATCCCTCCAGGGTGGTCTGCATGTCCCCGTGGCAGGTCCCCATCATTCTTTGAGCGCTTCCTTGCTTTCTGGCACCACAAGTTGGTTCAGGCTCACTTGGTACTTTCTGTGACCCAGTTCATTTCTCCAAGGAGCCCTGAGTCCCAGAGTGGAGAATGGTATTCAGAAGGCAAGACCTGGGTGCTAGATGTACTTGTTGCCATTGGAATGCTGCTGCTCCCGGGCTCTTTCCACGGTTGGAGCTATGATAGGGAATAGCTGTCCTATACCATGGTAGGGAATATGTGTGTATTTCTACATGTTATGTCAGTATACACCTGTTTACATCCATCCATCCACCCATCCGTGA
The DNA here is from genome assembly GCA_007570785.1 of Antilocapra americana. NCBI lineage: Eukaryota > Metazoa > Chordata > Mammalia > Artiodactyla > Antilocapridae > Antilocapra > Antilocapra americana. The sequence goes on along the minus strand of ML661891.1, from coordinate 8,604,119 downwards.
GTTTAATCTGAAACTTCCCATTCCACTCACCAGCACGATTTCATCTAGTTCTGTCCCTTTTCATGGTTGTGACTCCCTTTTCGGATGGTGAGGAAACTACTCCCGTTGTCTTGAATTCTTCTCTATGTAACCAGTCTCCCCCCTCTGCCACCTCCCACCACCAATGCCCTCCTCATCCCACCCAGGCCTTGACACCCCTCTGTAGGTCCCTGCAGCCACCTTCCTCCCAGGTATGCTGTCCTCCCCTGCTCGCCAGGCTGCCCCTCCATGGGGGTACCCATCTCACTTCACATGGCTTTCAACCCTCTGTGCAGCCACCATCCTCACATGAGTGCCCTCCTCATGCCACACAGGCTCCCCCTCTCTGGGCTACCCCATCTCTGACTCCAAGAAGACACCTGTTTTGCAGCTCCACCTAATGGTCTTTGAACTACTGAGGGGCAGAAGAGAAGGGGGAGGAGGAAGAGCTCCTTTTATATCTAATTAACTGTTCTCTTTTACTGTATCCTGTCTTTGTTTCATGATTGTAATCTCATCTTGTGTATTTTATTTCAGAGGGTAGTAATGATGGCTTTTGCTTGTTTTGCAGTTTCTTCTAACTGCAGAGTCTGATTCCTCCAAGTTTTGTTTGTTTGTTTAGTAGAGAGAGGTCTTTCAAGTCAGGGGCTCTCTTTAGTGTCTGAGAATCCCTGTCCACAGACTCACATGTCATGGTGAGGAATTAACCAGCTTACTAGAGGCTCTGAGAGCTCATCAATTATGAGAATCCCTGTGGGTGAGCTACTGGGTCATTTGGTTGGGAAACTCCTGATGTCTGGACCTTTAAGCCACTCTTTTTCAGCAGCTTAGATTCTGCAGAAAAGACTTTTCCAGTCTCTTCCTGGAAGGGGAAGCCTGGCTGCCAGGGCTCCAGGACTAAGGGGAGCAGAGATCTGGGGCGGGGGATGTTAGCATCATATGATACACTCACTCAGTTCTACAGGGGGTGGTGTGTACCCTGCCCTCCCCTTTTGCTGGTGCTCCCCAGGTGGCGCTAGCGGTAAAGAACCCACCTGCCATGCAGGAAACAAAAGAGGTGTGTTGAATCCCTGGGTTGGGAAGATCCCCTGGAGCAGGAAAGGGCAACCCACTCTAATATTCTTGCCTGGAGAATCCCATGGGCAAAGAAGCCTGGCAGGCTACAGTCCATGGGGTCACAAAGAGTCATACACAAGTGAAGCAACTTAGCATGCACCCATTAAGAGACTCTCTGATGTTACCCCTTCAAGAAAACAGCCCAGCTGTTTCGATGTGGAGAGAGAGAAGCTGGATCTGTCTTTTTCTCAGACTTGCCCTCAGTTCTCCTATGTCGGCCCCTCTCTTCTCTGTCTCTCCAGGGCTTCTGGAGCCTGCAGGTCCTAATTCTTCTAGAGATTTGGCGGTGCAAGCTGTATTGGTGCCTGGCTTTCCCCACTACTGTTACCATTCCATTTTCTTGGGTTTCTATCTTCCAGTGTTTTCTAGCCACTGTTTTTTTTTCCTCCTGTCTTCCCAATCTTTGTATTTTTTTTAAAAAGTCATCCTTTCTGGTTTTTGTGGTGAGGACTGAAGGGGCAGCAAAAAGAGACATGGGTGTCTAATCTGCCATGATGAGTCATTCCCCTTCCTCGCCCCTACAACGGACAGACATTTAGGTTGTCATCTGTCTCCACCCCAGCTCCCCAACTGTTCTGTGAGACTCTAGCTGGACATCCAGGAGAAGCTCAGTACACCTCTGATAGACAGATTTGTCCTTCCGGCAAAGGATTTGGCCAAGAGGGGGTCTGTGACATCCTGCCACCATCATTCATTCAGCACTCCACAAATTAGAGTATCCGTATGAGGGCTTCAACCCCAAGGACCTATCCTCTGCCCTAAAGATTCTTCACCAGTTTCAGACTGTTCCTGGACCTTGGGCAGCCCTCTCAAGGGCAGGATGGTGCCAAAGAACGGGCCCAGATTTGCAGTGGCCTGAGTGCATCAGCCTCCAGCCCTGAGACTCCCTCGCATACCCTCGCAGTCTTCTGATTGCCATGCCTGCAAATGTAAGACAGGGTGATGAAAGCTTTTCCCCTGCTTCCAGGTGTTTTTCGGCACCTGTGAGCTCAAGTGGGGCCACGTGTCTGATGTAAGAGTCTCACCCTTGTGGCCCTGTTTTTCCTGCAGTGCCCCTTCAGCCACCTTGACACCTCTCCCCCTTCTTGGTGATGATTTGTCAGCTAAAATGACGTGTGTGTCTTCTGAGCTTGGGTGTACAATCACCGATATAAGGCCTTCCAGAGCCGCCTTCCTTTGCTACCACGGTTCGTAGTATTTCCAGCAGTGGTTGCTGTATCAGTCTGGGTCACAGAATGAGAGCAAGGGTGAAGTGGAACAACTGGTCAAGCTGCAGAGTTTCCAAACTGTAGGCCATGGAAAGCTGAGGGGCTCTTTGTTACTGCCACATAACCTAGCTTCCCTGACTGATACATCTCGCAGAGTTATGAGGATTGTTTAGCAATGTATGTGAGCGTGCCCAGGCTCTGCCTGGCACTCAGCAAGTACTCAAAAGATGTGATCTCAGTGACTCAAGGAGGGCTAAGGGGGAGTGTATGACTCGGGCAGCCTATTCCACATCCAGATACAAGAAGCAAAGTTCCTGGGGGGTTGATATGGCCAAATAAAGGTACACATTTTAAGCTCCAAATTCAGTGTATTGAGCCAGTACTGTGGGGTAGGCCTGGGACCAGTGCTCATATGAAGACAGGGAGTCATGGTCTCGTTGGGGTCTTAGACACAGGGAACCAGCTCATGTGACAGTGATATGAGGTCACAGAAGTAGTTCTGGCACTTTGAGGGTGCTGGCCCCCTTGGATACTCCAGTGAGTTCTGCAGGCCTCCTTTCTGGGAAGTCATAAGTATTTGTACACACCCCCCCACACATTTTGCATATACTTTCTGAAGGGTTCCAGGCCCAGGTTAAAATGCCTACACCAGGGAAGCCCAGAAGCTTGTGCAGCTAATGGGCATTTGGCCACATGTAGCCTCGGGAAGCCTCTTTATGCAGGGCCACTGAGGCTAAGACCCCAGGTCTCTGTCCCCAGGAACTCTCAGTCTAGGCAAGGGGGAGAAAACCTACTGCCCAGTTAAAGAGTGGTGCCCTGTGGGAACACTGGATTTTGGGGAGAATTGAAAGGTGAGAACTAAGCGGGGCCAGTGCATGGGGAAGAATCACCTGAATTTACTTATTACTTGTCAGTCTGAAAGCTCTTGAGTCTCCATATGCTCAGTTCAATGCTGGCTGGGGAGTTGGCACAGTAACTGCCAAGAACCCCACTCCACGGGGGTAGAGGCTGAGGCCCAGGGAGGGGAGCAACATACTCAGTTCCGTTCAATTGGACAAACCTTTCCTGACCAGTGGTGCCCAGCCCTGTGGCAGGCACCAGATGTCTGAGCATCACTGGACCAAACCTGTAAGCGGTAAATTGATAAGAGGGATGAGTGTGGGGCTAGGGATGAGAAGGTTCCTGCTTCTAGCCCCGAACCCCTCACGGTAGTCCCTCTGGGATGAAGGGAGGCTCACACGGAATCAGAGATGGGCCAAGGGAAGGTGTTTGTGGCCAGAGGACCAGAAGAAGCGAGAGCTCAGAGACGGGCCAAGTGTGGGCAGGAGAGGGCGTGGGAGGACACAGGGCAGATCGCAGGGACCGCTGGGTGGTGGAAGATGGGCGGGGCCCCACAGCAGGAGGGTGGTGGCTGCAGAGGCCCAAATGGGCAGCGGCCTCGCCTTTGACTCGGAGTGCGCAGGTAGGGCCTCCCCACTGCCCCCTCGTCCAGGTCTGTGGCCGGGGCTTGCAGTTTTCTATACTTCATTTGTGTGGCCCTGTTTTTTCTGCAGTGCCCCTCTCACCAACCTTGACGTCTCTCCTCCTTCTGGTATCATCACGAACAGAGAATAGGACCTGGAGTTAAGTGCAGGCTTCACCACTAACTGGCCGTGCAACTTTGGGCCTCAGTTCCTTCATCTGTAAAATGGGGGTAGGACAAGCACTCACCCTGCCTACCCCGTAGGAGCCCTAGAAAGCTGACATATGAAAGTGAGTATGAAAGGCCTTTCCAGATGTGGCAGTCCTTTAAGAAGGTAAGTTTATTTCAGAGTTAAATCTTACTCTTCCTAGGGAACTAGGCAGAGCAGATGATTTTATCCCTATTTCATAGATGAGGAAACTGAGGCACAGGGAGACTAAGTGATGCACCCACAGTGCCACAAGCAGTGAGTGGCAGAGCCAGGGTCACAATCCTATGAGTCGGAATCTAGTCTCTGCTTCACCAGGCTTTCTCTACAAAACCCCCATGAAAAGAAAATCCCTCTGGAGTCCACCCAGCAGGAACAGACTTCTCTAGGCCTCAGGGTCCACTGTTCTGGGAGCGAATGAGCAAGTAATCTGACCTCACACCTTATCAGACATACAAGCAGGAGGCTGAGCCTCTAGCCATCCTGACACTGAGATTTAGGGAGGGAGGGAAGCCTGTAATGAGCTGAAGCTGGAGTCTGCCAAGATGCGGCATGAATAGTTAACTTGGCCGCACATCCGAACAGGGTCAGGCCCTTGCCCATCATGAAAGGGACTCTGCCCTCAGTTCCATGTGCCAGGGAGCTGGGTGACTCACGGTGCCCTTGGCCTGTGGCTATTAAATATGTCATCTCTCCATATGCTCCCCAAACTCAGCCCCTGTGCAGCCACCTGTGACTAAGCCTGCCTTAGTCAACAAGCAAGTCAACATGCTGGGGACATTTGGTGGGTGAAAGCTGTCGAGGATATCGGGGGGCTGTGTGTTTTTTTCTGGCATCAGCATCAAGGTGACTAAGACAGGCATGCATAACCATAGGAACAACCCCTCCTACTTATGCAGTCTCGACAATCTTCAGAATGTTTTTGTACGCATGATCTCGCTGATGCCTGCTGCTGGGAGGGCAGAACTATTCGCCCTGGGACTTAGTACAGAGATAACAAACCCCCTGCCCTTAGGCCTCGCTCTGCTATTCCCTTGCTCGTGGCAGACATCATTAATCAATCGCATGGCTCTTTGCAGTTTGGAATCTTTCTCTACACTGCTCTTCAAGTAGTCACTACCAATCAACTGATGATTGCCACTCCTGATGTGGATGCAGGTCAGTTACCTACACAGCTGGGTGACCTGGGCCGATTCTTGTCAGTTTTCCCATCCGAAGAACAGGAACATAGACTAGAAGTCCTGTGTTTCTGTTCATTGATCTTTCTTCCTTCTCTGCTCCCTGCAACACCAGGGAGGTCTGTCTCTTGTTGCCTCTGCAGGGTCTCCCTTTTTAGGTCTTCTCTCTGGGCTCCTGTATGTTGTGGCAACTTGCCAGCATGCTCTTCCTGAATTTCTCAGCTCGAGGTCTTCTGAAAGTCTTCTGCAGTGTTCCCAAGACAGTCCACTCCAGAGTGTCCATGATCTGGCCCTTCTCATCATCTCCAAACTCGGTTTCTAGACTCCTCTGCACTTGGTCTCAGCCAAGGTGAGCATATGTTTTCCCCATGTGGCCCACACTACCCAACCTGAGCCTTTGCCCATGTGGCTCCCTCCACCTGGGGTGCCTGCCTTCACCTTCTCAAAACCTTTTCTGTCTTCAAAGGTCACCTGAGTTAATGCTTCCGCCTCTTTGATGACATCATGATTCCCCACAATAGGGGGTGCTCTCTGCCTCCTCTGTGTTCTAGGGCATTGTTGTTTGTTTTTTTCCCTTATTCTCTCCCCACAGGCCTATCCCTGCCCCTTCCTCCACCTTCTGACTCACTTAGGAAATTCCAGGTGACTCACAGCCAGCTCTCTGCAAAAAAACAGGAGTAGCACCTGGTCTGTCCCCCTTCCGTCCAAATAGAAGTCATGAGGAAGGCATTTTCTTTCTTTCTTTTTTTTAAAAAATTATGTATTTATTCATGGCTGTGCTGGGCCATCATTGGTGCTCATGAACTTTCTCATTGCGGCAGGTGGGGGCTACTCTTCGGCAGTACAAGGGCTTCTCATTGTGGTGGCTTCTCTGGTTGCAGAACACGGGCTTCAGGCATGCGGGCTTCAGTAGATGTGGCCCGTGAGCTCAGGAGTTGCAGTGCGTGCGCTTCTCACTGCAGGGGGAGCGCGGGCCCGAGAGGGCAGGCTTAGTAGTTTGGGTGCCTGGGCTTTGTCGCCCCGTGGCATGGGGGATCTTCCCAAACCAGGGAGTGAACCTGTGTCCCCCGCATTGGCAGATGGATTCCTATCCATCGCACCACCAGGGAAGTCCCAGAGGCTTTTTCTGAGACCTGTTATATGCAAAGTGCTGAGGGGGCCACGGGGGCTCTTGGTGGCCTTGGTTGTTCTTTCCTCCTAGGGCGGGCAACAGGCATGTGAGGGGTAGCCTTGGTTCTGAAGGGAGGTTGCCTTTGCACTGTCTGCACCCTGATGGGGTGGGCAGGGAGAAGAGGAAGACAGGCCAAGCAGGGATACGGGTCTCCCCTCTTCTTCCCCTTCTCCGGGAACTCATTCTCTGTGCTTACTTACTGAACACTTCCTGGCACACTTTGTGGACCCCATCTCTGCCCTAAATGAGGGGACAAGACACTCACAGGCCTCTGTGCTTATGCTCAGGCTATTTCACCAGTTGGACTACACTTCCATTCCCTCCCCCTTGCCCTGTCTGGATTCTCCCAGGGCAGCACCACCTCCTCCAGGAAGGCCTCCCCGATTGCCTCCTGCCCCCCTTGGAAAGGATCTCTGCCCACAGACTCCCTTGGTCCTTTGTAACCGTGCCTCTCCTGGAGTGTTCATCCAGCCCCCTCACCTTCATCAGCTCAGGAGACACCCACCCTTCCTGGTTCAGGGAGGTCTTTGAAGCCAGGGTCTCTTTCTGAATCTGACTGTTCTCTACCTAGGCATGCTGATGGATGGGTGCTCACAAAGATCTGTCCCTCAGAACGAACAATAAGCACTGGTAATTAGCGGAGATTCAGGAGTGTAATTGTCCAGATGCTCTTTTCTGAGAGGCTGACTAACCTGGCACCGTCTCCTGACGAAAAGGGCCTGGAGAGCAGGTCGGGCCTCAGGGTGCAGCTGATGAAGGTTAGGACCCTCCCCCAGCCTCCATGGACTCAATACCTTCATGCCGAATCCAAGGGAGTGATAATAAAAATCAAACTCTCCTTGAGGTGTGTGCAGGCCTGGACCCAGGTGTCCCGGCTTCCCCATCACCGGCCTCGCCTGTGAGGCAGAAGTGCTCACACCTGTGAGGCTGCTCCGAGCAGGGGTGGCTCAGGAGGCTTGGTTCAGTCACAAGGGCGGCGTGGGCCCGTGCCAACGGACAAAGGCGGCCTGTACCCAGGCCCTGGCTGTGTCTCCGAGAAGCTGGTAGGTAAGTGGCTTAGTCTCCCTGGCTTCCATCTCTGGGTTAAAATGGTGCTGGGGAATCACCTAAGACAAAGTCTGATTCCATTTCCATGAGGCGCCTGGAGGCGGCACATGCAGAGACAAAGTAGAGTGCTTTCCAGGGGCTGGTGGGGGGAAGGGGGAGTGGGCATTTAATGACCACAGAATTTCAGTTCAGCAAGATTAAAGAATTTTAGAGATCTGGTACAGAGCAATGTGAATGCTCTGGACACCACTGACCTCTACATTTAAAAATGTTTAAGATGGTAAACTAGTGTAAAGTTTTTTTTTTTAATCTAGAAAAAAAAACACAAAACCAAAACGGGCCAGCAAGAGCTGTTACTTCATGGGGTTGCTGTGAAAATTAAATGAGATGGTCGCCCCATCGCTGTGTAAGTGTGTGAAGTGAAAAGGACGCTTAATAAATCCTGCTCCTCCTTCCTATCCGTTTTCCTGAGAGGGCTGGTCTTTGGGCCTGCAGCCGCAGCGGCTGTTAGATGCAGTTGTAGGGGCTGGAACTGCCCATGGGGTCAAGGCTGTGATGTGAGGTGGTGAGCTTTTCAGCAGAGACGCATGCAAGTGGAGGTCGGCAGCCCAGTGCTGCTGTGGGGGTGGCCTCTGAGCTCCTTCTCTACCAGGGATTTGGATGGAGTCTGAGCCGTGTCCCACCAGCATCTTAAGTGGCTGCGCTCACATCCTGGTCGTTCTGCCCCGACAGCTACGTCCTGTCCACACCGGGTCTGAGCACGGGCCACGGGCCTCCCTGGGCAAGGCCCCCGCCCTGCAGGAGTATCAGGTGAGTTCAGGTGAGCAACAGAGCAACCAGCTGCCACTTTTATCACTTTACCATGGGCCCTGAAGTCCCAGGACGGTGGGGGCGGGTTAGACGGCCCTTCCCTGAGCCGCTGTCTTACTGTGTGAGAGGCTGTGAGAATCGCACCTCTTCCTTGGGGTCAGGGTGAGAGTCAGTGGCAGATGTATGAAAGTGCTTGGAACATAGTGAAGCTTTGACAAATAATAATTTATATAAATTGTTAGTTTTTGAGTGTTTAGTACCTGTGCATAAAGGTGGGGGGTGTCCTGCTGCCATCTTCCTGGGGTGAGGCGCATCCTGCACCCTCTTCCTCTTAGCCCCGACACCCCCGCCCACCTCCACCATCAGAGCAGGGTCAAGAGGCCCAAAGACAGCTCTCCAGGGTCCCCAAAGGACCCTACTCCCTCAGCCAGTCCTCCGTCCCCACACAGAGCCCTGGAGAGAGGCAGGGACTCCCAGGACCCGAGTCTTCAGCTCAGGGCCCTCAGCCCAAGGAGAGGCCCCTCAAAGCCCATTCCCCACACGGGGTCTTCGTCTCTGCCCACCCTTCCAGCTCACTCTATTTCCCAGGCTCTAGGGGAGCTCTTCCAACCGTAGGAGGTGCTCAGTAAAGAGGAGACCTCACCAGTTGTCAGCAAGCAATTTAGAAGTGATGAATTCCTGGGAGTGGTATTGGAAAACACATCCCAGGACAGCCTGGGGTTTTACCTGGCAGGACAGAGTGAAGAACATCATGGGAATCAATTCTCTAACTTCATGTGAGCACTCCAAGAGAGAAAGCTGGAGGCCATGGCCCAGACAGGGCTAGGGTTCCAGTGAGACTGAAAGGCAGGAGGAATTCAGATAGTTTTCTGTTTGCCTGATGACCGTAGTAATTATATAGTAACAACAAGAATCATCATAATTTTTAAAAAGAGCTAATAATTACTGTGCACTTGTTGTGGGTTGCAGCGTTGTTCAAAGTGCTTTGACCTTGATTGCCTTTCTCAATCTTTACCATCACAATTGTAGGCACTATGCCATTTTATAGAGGGTGAGACTGAGGTTCAAAGAAGGGAAACTGAAGCCACAAAGCCAAGTGGGGGGAGGTTGAGATTCACCTCTACATCTCAGCTCTCCTAAAGACCTGATGGGCACAGAATACGACCCTCTGGCTGGGACACTGCTTGTGGGGATCATGTAACCAGTGTGTGCAAAGGCACCCAGCAAACTGTGAACAGGGTTATTTAAAAAATATAGTATCTATTAAAATATATGATTCAGGTCTTAGTTGCAGCGTGCAGAATCTTTTGTTGTGGGGCGTGGACTCGCTGGTTTTGGTGAGTGGGCTCAGCAATTGTGGTGCCTGGGCTTAGTGACCCCATGGTGGGGCGTTTGGGATCTCAGTTCCCTGTCCAGGGATTTTACCCACATGCCCTGCATGGCAAGGTGAATTCTTAACCACTGGACCACCAGGGAAGTCCCTAAATAGGATCATTAATAAAATAACAGCCTCCCTCTCTAAATGATCTCAGAACACAATTCATTCAAGAACAGTGAGCAGGGTCACACCTTCCTCGAGGAGGCCAAGGGAGAGGCTGTGGCACTGAGAACAGCTTTAAAGCAGAAGAAGCGGGCAGAGCTGGACCCTGTCCGCACTCAGTGAGACCAGTCAGCGTTGCCTTGATCTGGACAGCAGTGATTTGATCTAGTTAGATTTAGCCAGTGTGTGCTCTTTACGACCTTATGGACCATAGCCCGCCGGGTTGCTCTGTCCGTGGGATTCTCCAGGCAAGAATACCGGAATGGGTTGCCATGCCCTCCTCCAGGGGATCTTTCTGACCCAGGAACTGAACCCAAGTCTCTTACATTTCCTGCATTGGCAGGTATGTTCTTTACCACTAGTGCCACCTGGGAAGCCCCAGATTTAGCCAGAATCTACTTTAAAAGGTCTCCATTGGTGTGATCCCATCAGATCATATTAGAACCAGTTTTCATCCTGATCTGGTCAGAGTTAGAATTAGCTGGAAGCTGCTTGCATTGGTTAGAAGTGGCTTAAGTCCGTTGTGACGGGTTTGAAGTAGCAGACCGTGACTGTCACCTTCATAACCTCTGGCTCTGGATTTTCAGCAACACGAGCAGCTTCAGGAACATATCAGAAGCTGAGGTGCAGTGGGAGGAGTTGTGGGAACACGGGTAAGCAGGTGGAGGTGAGAGAGCCAGGTCTGGCCCTGCCTGGAGAGGGCCTGGAAGGCCGAGCTGGAGAGCGGGTGATGTCACATCCACAGTCACGCCACACTTAACCCTCCAGAGCGCCGCACCAACCACACGCTTGTAAATCAATTAGCCTCTTGCCCAGTGATTAATGGGAGGGTAGTTTTCATCACTTGTTCTGGATAAATTATTGCATATGGAAGCACATCTTTGATTTTTATGAGTTCTTGCTGGAGCATGGAATTTCTTGGGGGAGGTTCCCTGAGGAATGCGGAGCCCCTGCAGGGCCCTCCCTTCCCCCCACCCCCACCCCTTAACACACGGGCATCCCGCTCCCTGCTTCCTCTCCCCCACCTTCTCCTTGTATCTTCTCAGACCTAAGGACTCATTAGAGCCCGAGAGTAAGGGGGTCTGGGGGAGGCAGGGTTCACCAGGCCCAGGACCGGTTGTGCTTTGTAAACAAGTGTGATGGAGAGGCAGAGATGGTAGAGCTGAGAGACTCACTTGTGGCCCCAAACCAGATATGATGCTCCTAGTCCAGGTCAATTTAAGGACAGGGAGGGGCCGGGCCACACAAGGGTTTTCCTAAGAAGCCTACAAGGCCGTGGGTGGCTCCAGAAATGAGTGCCAAGTAGAAACCCAGATGGTCAGGAGATCTAAGGAAGATCTTTCAGAATGCACATGGGGGCGGGGGGCTTCCCTGGTGGCTCAGGGGTGAAGAGTCCCCCTGCCAGTGCAGGAGACAGGAGTTCGATCCCTGGTCTGGGAAGGTCCCACACGCTGCAGAGCAGCTAAGTCTGAGTGCCACCACAATTGATACTGAGCCTGTGCACTCAAGCCAAGGAGCCGCACCCACTGAGGCCAAGCACTGTGCAGCCTGGGGTCACAAAGAGTCAGACACGACTGAGCAACTCACACACACACACACACACTCCCCGACAAGAGACACCGTTGCGACGGGAAGCCTGTGTGGCACAGATAGAGAGAAGCCCACCCAGGAGTGAAGACTCACAACAATACATAAAGAAGATTATTTATTAAGGAAAGAGTTTATCAGAAACGGATTCACGGACTTAGAGAATGAGCTTATAGTTGTCGGGGGAAGGATAGTGAGGGAGTTTGGGATGGACATGTACACACTGCTGTGTTTAAGATGGATAACCAGCAAAGACCTGCGGCATAGTACATGGAACTCTGCTCAGTGTTATGTGGCGACCTGGATGGGAGAGAAGCTTGGGGGAGAGTGGGTACATTTATATGCAGAGATGAGTCCCTTTGCTGTTCATCTGAAACTGTCACAACATTGTTTATTAATCAGCTCTACTCAAATACAAAATAAAGTTAAAAAAGAAAGAGTTTATTCCTAAAAAAAAGAATACCCATGGGCTAGAGCCTCATTTTTCCCAGAGGCCCTAAGTAGGAGGAACTTGCATCAGGAACTTGCCACATCACTGGTACCAGAGGCTGCTCCATCCCCCCATCAGAGCAGGCCTCCTGCATGAAGCCTTGTTTGACTCTAGGCTCTTCCATCCAGCCTGCCCACACCTGGAGCACCAGCATGCAGCTCTCAACCCCCACCTGGGGGGCAATGGGATCAGATCATCCTGTTGCTTGGGAGCACAGTCCCTGCAGGCTCTGGAAGCTGATGGACCTGGGTCTGAATCTCTGACCCTGCTTTATTAGCTAAGTGACCTTGGACAAGAGTCCTCACCTCCTTAAGATTCAGTTTACTTGTCTACAAAATGAGGATAATACTAGAAGTCAGCTCATGGGATTTGAGGAAGTCTAAATGAACTAATACACAAAATTTATGACACAGAGTCTGGCCATTCACCTAGTGGTAGATTGGTGATACTAACTGTTAGCACTTACAGTAACAGTTACTCGTTTCATTGAGTCCTTGCTCTTGGTCACAGAGGCACTGGAGGACATTGGAGGCCTGGCTTAGAGGACCTGCTCAGCACTGTCTCACTCAATGTGCGGCCTCAGTTTACCCATCTGTGAAGTCAGGTAAGTACTTCCACTCTGCCCGTGTTCCAAGGTGGTTGCATCAAGAGATGTCTAGGTGCTGAAAACTAACTATTCTGGTAGACTCGGAGGTGGCCATCCACTTCCCCGTCCAGGTTGCTGCCAGGAGTGGGGCCAGTGGTCAGATGGTCTCAGCTGCAGAGACTTGCCTGGTTCAAGGTCATGTCCTCCTCAGGGGTGGGTTGCAACCAGGGACGGAGCAAGCTGGGGACATAAAGACCCAGCCATAGGGGTCCATCTGCGACAGTCTGATGGGCACTGGCAGAGCCTTCATCATCAGACCTGTACTGAGGTTACCTCCTCTCTGCCTACTCTCCTTCCGTTTTCTCTCTCACATGTTGATCCTTCATACCATCTTTTTTTTTTTTTTAATTCAAAGTATAGCTGATATACAATAGAAGTTGCAGGTGTACAACATAGTGATTCACAATTTTAAGTTATGCTCCATTTATAGTCATTCTAAAATACTGGGTATATTCCCTATGTTGTACAATATATTCTTGCAGCTTCCTCTATACAAAATATTTTAAGCCTCTTAGTCCCCTACCCTTTTATTTTTCCCTCCCTTCTTTCCTCCACCCACTGGTAACCCCTAGTTTTTTCTCTGTATCTAAGTCTTTCTCTTTCATTATATTCACGCTTGTCGTATTTTTAAAATTCCACATATAAGTGATATGTAAGTGTTTATTTTTGTCTAATTTATTTCACTTCACATAATACCCTCCAAGTCTACCTATGTTGCTGCAAATGGCAAAATTTTTTTCATTTTTGTGGTTGAGTAGTATTCCATTGTGTGTATATGTATATGTGTATATATATATATATATATATAAATATATGTCACATCTTTATTCGTTCATCTGTTGATGGACACGGGTTGTTTCAGTATCTTGGCCATTTTAAGTGATACAGCTATGGACATTGGGGTGCATGTATCTTTTCAGATTAGTGTTTTCAGGTTTTTTTTCTTTTAATGTGTACCCAGAAGTGGAAATGCCGGGTCATATGTTGGCTCCAGTTTTAGTTTTTTGAGAACCCTCCACACTGTTCTCCGCAGTGGCTGCACCCGTTTACATTCCCACCAACAGTGTGCAAGGGCTCCCTTTTCCCCACATCCTCACCATGTTATTTGTGTTCTTTTTGATGGTCACCATTCTGACAGAGGTGAGATGATAACTCATTGTGGTTTTGATTTGCATTTCCCTGATGATTATCAACGTTGAGCATCTTTTCATGTGCCTATTGGCCTTTTGCATGTTCTCTTTGGAAAAATGTTTAGGTCTTCTGCTCATTTTTTCAATCAAGCTGTATTTTTGATGTTGAGTTGTATGAACTATGTGCATATTTTGAATATTAACCCCTTATTGGTCGTATCATTTGCAAATATTTTGTTAATGGTCTTCATAACATCTTGCATAACACTGACCTCTGCTACGCACAATGAAATGAGAAAAATTAAGTTGATAGAGCAAATTTAGGAAAGTGATTATGCTGATAGTAATTTTTTTTTTTTTTTTGCTATTAACATGACTCCATAGTACTGATATCAGATTGTAGGGTTTAAAAAAATATATTTACCTGGCAAAAGAGCAAACAAAAGGAGCTATGCATCTTCAAAATCTAGGTCTGGAGATCACCGACAGGTCCCAAATCACTCAAGCAGGCTCCTGCCTGTGCCTCTGGCCAGGATGCCAGATCATGGGGAATTAGCTGACTGCTGATCTCAGCCTAGCAGTGTACTGGGCTCCCTGGGCCCTGGCCATGTCTGGAAGAGCTGATGGCTTGCTGACAGCCCTTCCTGGGCCCTTGGCCCTTCTGTAGATTAAGCTGTAGGTGGTTGTGCCCACAATGAAATTCTCAGAGAATTTAAAGAGCAAAGGCTGGTAAGGACAAGTCAACCTTCAGCACCTGCTCCTCAACTCTCTTCCTCCTGTCCCACCAGAGGGGGTCAGGAGTGGGTTAACAGTGCCCCCCAAGACGAGCTGTGAGCCCCTGCATCATCACTTCTGGACTAACTGCCGCCCTACCCACCCACCAGTTGCCTGGCTGTGTGTCTCCCTGGCTCTGGGGCTGCTACTAAAGACATGTGGCAGCAGCTTTACGAAGCATGGCTCAGAACAATTTTACACCCCATTTGATTTATGTTCTGGGATTCGTTCCTCTCTGAGGCTCCCTCCCCTTGGAAAGAAGTGTGCATCATCCAACCTGGCTCTCCTGCTCACATAGAGCCAGCGCCTGGGCCAGCAGGGGCCAGGCTGGGGCAGACCCTAGGTCCTTTTTTTTTTTTTTTTGAGCTTCTTTTTTTTAAAAAATTCATTTATTTATATATTTTCTTTACATTATTGTGTTGGTTTTGCCATACCTTGACATGAATCCGCCATGGGTACACATGTGTTCCCCTTCCAGAACCCCCCTCCCACCTCCCTCCCGATTCCATCCCTCTGGGTCATCCCGGTGCACCAGCCCTGACCCTGTATCATGCATCAAACCTGGGCTGGCGATTCATTTCACATATGATAATTTACATGTTTCAATGCCGTTCTCCCGTAAGACCCTAGGTCCTGAGTAAACAGTGCTGTGACCTGGCCCTTCCCTCTGGACTTCTCTCCAGGGGTCCCTGACCCGGGACATCTGTGGCTGAGACCTTCAGAGGTGGGCTCAGCTATGACCAAAAGACTCTCAGACCAGGGAAGTCCTTGGGGGATAGGTGGGCAACCTTCCCATCTCCCCTCGAGGCCCTGCTGAAGGTCCCAGCGCCAGTGTGTGTGGCAGGCACCTGCCTTCCCTCTGGCAGTGGAGAGGGCAGGGTCGGTGTGGGGAGTCCCCAGGCCAGCTGTGAGCCAGTCTTCCTGGCAGCAGGACCCGCTTCACTGGACTCTTTGTCCAGGCAGTGACGTTGACCTTGACTGAAGAATAGGTGAGCTCAGAACCCATTTGGGCCACCTCCTTTATTGCAACGGGGAGGGAGGGCAGGCTCAGAGAAGAAGAATGATTTCCTGAAAGGCGGGCAGCCAATAGGATAGTCAGGGCTAGACCCCTGGCTTCACAACTCCAGGGTTTCATCACCTTCACTCTAAGAGGCAAGATCATTTACAATCACAGCCTCTCGTCTATTCAGTCTCGAATGAATGCCTCCCAAGAGCCAGGCTTGGTGTTCAAAGGGCTTCTAGGTTGGTAAACCCATCCCTGGACCTGGATGTCCACATGGGGAGAGATAGAAATACCTGCTTTGGGGTCCCTTCTGGACTTCATACTATTACCTGCTGTTCCTTGAAATGGCACCAGTAAATTTAAGTGTTTCCCCAAATTCTATGAGCTGTGATAGCAAATTATTGACACTAGGGAGAGAATCATGGGAACCCCTGATTTGTAGCCAGGTCAGACAGGACTGTGGGTCATCTGGACACCTGTCACTTGTGGTTAACATAGGAAATAGGGGCAGTCTTGTGGGACTGAGCCCTTAAAATGCGAGGCCTGCATTAACTCCAGGTAGTTAATGTCAGGATTGAGTTAAATTGTAGTACACACAGTCAGTGTCCACAGAAAATTGGAGAATTTCTTGGTGTGGAAAATCCACACTTCGTGTCAAGAGTATTGTGAGTAGAGAAACTGTTTTTCTTTCACAGATTGCCCTTGCTTTTGATGACCTTGTCAGTTTTGAGGAGTACTGGTCAGGTAGACTGCAGGAGATCCCCTTGCTGGAATTTGTCTACTGTTTTTCTCACAATTCACCTGGGGCGATGGGTTTCAGGAAGGTGGCGTAGGTGAAGTGCTGTTTTCGTCGCTCCATACCATCACCGTGATTTACTGTAGTTGACGTTGGCCTTGATCACCTGGGTGAAGTAGCGCTAGGAAGGTTTCTGCACTGTGGAGTTATTCATCTCCCCACCCACCCCTTCCACAGTGTACTCTTTGGAAGAAAGTCTGTGTGTGCAGCGCACATGGAAACTGTGGGGAGTTCTGAGCCTTCTTTAGACTGGAGGATCTACGTAATTTATTTTAAAGCAACTTCCAGACATCCTATCATTTCACTCTTGAATACTTCAGTATATGTCTCTAACAGATACAGACCTGAAAACCACACAAATAGCTCTATTTACCACCATGCCAACCTATACCACCAATAGCGATTCGTCAGTATCATTTAGTACCCAGGCCCTATTTAGTCTTCCCTAACTGTCCGAAAAAAATATTTCTATGGTTAGTTTATTCAAATCAGGATTCAAACAATATTCACCCGTTGTATTTGGCTAACATGCTGTTGAATGGATTTCCATCTGTAAAGGTTTTCCCTCCTTTTTCTGGGTATGTGTGTGCTGGAGCGGGGAATGGTGATTAGGCCTCTTATTTCCTGAAGAGTTAGGGTCAGTTTTCCTAGAGAATTTTGTATGTGTGGTCTTGGCTGATTGCTATCTCATAGTTTTATTTGACATGTCCTCTGGCCTCTGGACGTCTAGGAAATCGGTCGTTGTGTCAGGAGCTTGATCAGATTTGGGCTCATTATTTTGGCGAGAACACATCAGAGGTGGTGCATCTGACCAAGACACATAAACGTCCAGATGTCCCTCTTTCCTTGGAGCTGAGAGTGATCAGGGGTTGGCATGTTGTCAGCATTTCTCCTCATGGGCTTAGAGCTGCTGGTGGTTAATGCCTGAACAAATAGCCTCTACATACATCCCTTTCCTCCTTAAAGAAAGAGGTCGGTTTCTATTACTTGCAACCAAGAACTCTGATAGATAAGTCCAAAGTACACAATTTGGTGCTGGAAAATGCCTGATTAAGTGCCTAACCCTGAGGTAGGAAGCTGGGAGAGGACTTTGGAGCCAGAATTGCCAGAGTTGAGGTCCTATCTCTATGATCTGAGCAGGTTTCCTCAATTCCCTCATCCATAAAATGGGATGCTGCTGATGATAGCAAAGTCTAGCTCACAAGGTTATAATCAGAATTAAAGTACTTAATATTTGCAAAGCCTTTAAAACAGTACCAAGCACACAGTAAGCATTTGTTAACCGATATGAGAATACCACTAATTTTTTATTTTATCTTATCTACTAGTTCTGTTTCTTTCCTACCGCCACGTGTTCACCTTAGGTAATGTCGCCCATTCCCATGACTTTGGCTGTCATGTTCCGTAATACCTCAATGCCAAGAACTAAACTTGACTGAAAATAGTCAGCATTGATATAATAGCCTTGATTTTGTTCCTTGGGGATTCAGGGAACCTAAAATAAATGCAAGCACTGACTAAGACATACCTCAATTTCACAATTGATAAAGTGGTGGATGGTGGAATTTGTGCATAGAACTGAGAGAATAAGAAATATTCTAACAACTTCCTAAGCTACACTAACCAAAACAGCTCCACCCTGGAACTTAGGGACGTCTTAGTTGTGACTCTTCCTCTTGATTAGCTTGATTTGCATAAAGCTCTATGACCCAGTGAGAAAAATATGTGAAAAGGACTTTCTGCTGAGTGCTCTGGTTGCTGGAAACCAGATGCTATCAGGACTGGGAGCTAGATTAGTCCCTGCCACCCTCAGGGAACATCTGTAATGAAAACACAGCTCATTCTTATTTAAAAGAGCTCAGTAGACATGGTCTCTGGCTTAAGTCCACCAAGATGAAGCTGAGAGCAGCCCAGGGCTGGGTCACTGAGCGGCTGTTCCCAGGTACAAATCTGAGGGGTTTGGACACATTCTACTCTTCTATTATAATTGCCATTAGGGAGCTCATTAGGAATTCCAGTGTGAGGGCATGTGGAGAGAGGTCCATGGGTAAAAGATGGAAGAGCTGTTCTCAGCCTACTGGTGGCCGCTCTCTAGCACTGTAGCTCCACTCAGGGATTCCCTGAAGGACAGTAGTGAAGGGACATCCTCTGTCCTCTGTCCATGAGATTCTCCAGGCAAGAATACAGGAGTGGGGTGCCATTCCCTTCTCCAGGGGATCTTCCCAACCCAGGGATCAAACCCGCATCTCCTTTATTAGCAGGTGAATTCTTTACCGCTAAGCCATCAGGAAAGCCCCTTGAGCAGGACACCTGGATGTTTATCTTGCCTGGAGGGAAAGATGCCTAGGGGTTTGGATCTGTGTTCATTCATGGGCATGGCTAATGGTTTGGTCAGGGACTTGGAAAGAATACAGTTGGAAATTTGATGACAAGAATGTCTGAGAAAGAGATATTTGGATAGGCCTCTCCAAGTGGGCTCAGAAGTGAGGATATCTGAATGCCAAGTGAGTGCTCATCAAAGAGCAATTTCAGCACAGAATAATCTTCATTATAAGGGTGACCCGTTCTGTGTGTGTCAACGGCTCATAAACAAAATAGCCATGACAGCATGGATGGAGATGTTGCGTTGACCTAGCAAACGGGCTGTCACTCACCAAGACCAATCTGGTTGTGGTCACTTCTGAATACCCACTCTACCTACAAGAGCAGAGACCAATACAGCTCTAAATATGGTGCCACCATTTGGAGAGGCCAGCCAACCGCCCAGTGGCAGATCGGTTACACTGAAAGGCTTCCATTTTGGAAGTACTTCTTTTTCTTCTCCTGGGGGATATGAATATTCTGGATATGGGTTTGTCTTCCCTGCCCACAATGTTTCAGCCCGTATCCATAGACTTACCAAATGTTTTATTTACTATCATGGTATTTCACAGAGCGCTGCTTCTGACCAGGAAACTCATTTCACAGCTAATGAAGTGCATCCATAGCCTTTTGCTCATAGAAGTATCTGGTCTTACCATGTTCTCCATCATTCTAAAGCATTAAACTCACAAGATGAGGGGGATACTATTTGGAAATCTGGACCTGGAGTCAGACAAACCTGGGTATGCATTCTGCCTCTGACATGTACAGTTGTGTAGACTGGGTAATCTACATTCTGTTTTCAGATAACGTAGAGTGAACACGAAAAACATGGTAGCTATGATCATTACTCTTTTCTTGGTTTGTTCTCACTGCTATAGTATATTGTCATCACTCTTAACAACTCCCAAAGATTCAGCTGTGTGGATGTTCATCATAGTGTTGCCCATAGTAATAAGGAATTAGAAACTACCTAAATATCCATTGAGAATTGTTTAAAAAATTACTATGCATCAGTTGCATAAAATACCCTATAGCTATTAATCTTCTGTTGCTGTTGTTTAGTCGCCAAGTTGTGTCTGAGTCTTTGCAACCCCCCTGGACTGTGGCCCACCAGGCTCCTCTGTCCATGGGATTTCTCAGACAAAATATTGGAGTGGGTTGCCATTTCCTTCTCTAGGGGATCTTCCTGATGCAGGGACTGAACCCACATCATTAGAGGTGTACTTATTAAATAGATATTCATGATACACTATTAAGTGAAAAAAGCAAGTTATAAAATAGCATATACTGGATGATTTCATTTTTAGTATTTTTTAAAAGCTATATATCATGCATAAAATAATGCTTGAATTATATAAAGTATAATATATTTATTATTATCTCAAGGAGATGGGAAGTTGGGTGAATTTCATTTCCCCCTTTATCTTGTCTATAGTTTCTAAATTTGTTTTGGAGACTGTGCATCACATTTATAGTATAGGAAAAAGAACCCTGCCTCCCCCACCCCCCCAAAAAAAACCCAATGTTTTGAACATAGAGCAGCAGAGGAAGAGACCAGGTGGACTTTGCATGCTCCATCCTAGACAGGCCTCTCCTACATCTGGGAGGATGCTGGGAGAGAGACTTCAGCCACATCATTTCTGTAACCTCCAGGGCACAGCCCTTCCTTGGCATGACTCCATCCTTATTCTGGCAGCCCCTGGCCTCCACATAATGACTGGGAGAGATTTTTCTTAACTCTGTCCACTCATAGAATAGGAGAATGTCACAGCAGTTGCCTCTGGGACCAAGACCAGATGTGCCCTATTCAGGACACCAGACTGGAATGTGGCTGCCTGGAAGAAACGGGCCTGGATCCATCACCTGGACTGCATGTATTGGCTGAGGTTCACAAAGGCGCAGGACTTCAGTCTGGCAGATTGAAAATATTTTTCAATGGAGCCCCAGTATTTGACTGGAGAAACAATAATATTCCTTCTCTGGATGTCAAACATCCGGATAAATAGAAGCCTTTTTTTCCACCTTCGCTCTTCCCCAAGTGTTACAAAGGATGCTCTGACATAGGTTTTTGGAAGGGACTCACCTTGCTAGGGTGAAGGCCAATTTGAGCCACAGGGAATGCTTATTTTTAAAGGAGAGGGAACCATGTGGCCCATCACAGGTTTGCTCAGAGGGCCTGGCTTCCTCAGGAGAGAGGGCGTGGGCGGGCAGGACCTGCCTTCTTGACCGTGGAGGACTCAGTGAGGGTGGTGGGTGTCCAAGCCCCTTCCCTGGCAGGAGGCTAGGGCAGGACAGGGCAGGGCTGGGGAGGGGTCTGGCAGGGAATGCATCCCACCCAGAGTTGAGCCATGGATGCAGCCAGAGTCAGGGGGCTGTGTAGCAGTCAGGAGAAGAGAGGGAGGTTGAGGACAGACATTAGTTGAGGAACTCCCATTATGTTCACTGAACTGGAACCCAGGGACAACCCAGCCACAGAAAGCCAGTCTCATCCAGCAGCTGGGCAAATGCAGTGGATTTGGCTAAAGTCAGAAACTAAACGAAGACATTCCTAACAAGTCTTCCCCCAAATATGACCGGCATTTGGGGTATCCAGTGGGGAATTTATGGGAAAGAAGGTAGAAGAGAGAAAACACTTAAACCTTTCTCAAGCTGGAAAATGAATCATGAAAACATTCCCAATTCTTTGGGTTCTGTTGAGCAAACTCTTAACTCTGTTTAGCCAGTGACCCCTGGGCTGGGCTTTCTCTCCCCTAACTCACTGCTTATCTCCACATCACAGGCACAGCCTGCTTCCTGACCCAGGGTCACTCTGCCTGGATATCTGAACCCCTCCCCGGGGCCAGGATAAAAATACCTCCTTCCAACCCTTCATCCTGGTCCAGCTCATCCTGAGCCAGCAGGCAGTCTGTGGGGCAGACCCACTGGTCTGCCTTTTCCTCTGATGAGACGTGGAGACCCTACCCATCTCAGAGTCAGGCCTTTACTCTGTAACAATCACACCTTTACAGGGAGAACTAGCACTCCCTTGAGTACGCTTCTCTCACAGAGGCTCAAACGGAGGGCTCAACGGCCTTGATTTGATTGGATAAACTTGAGCCACCTCATCAGGAGTTTCTGGAAAATCTAGTACAGGGCTTCCCTGTTTGTATAGACTGGATTCAGCCACCCCAGCCCCCACCCCCCACCCCCCAAGCTTATATGGAAATTCTGACTCCTCTGCCAAGGCTCTGATAGTGGAACCCGCTTGATTCCGTTGTCTGTCTGCCACTTCCTCTCCACCTTCATTACCTCTCCCTGGTCAGACCACCTTTCTCTCTGCTGGATTATTACAATAGCCTCCTTCCTCTTTCTACTCTGGTCTCATCCAGCCCCCTCACTGCACACATAGTCCCCCTGCTTAAAGCTCTTCCCTGGTCCTCCACTGCACTCACGCTCCGCAGAAAACCACCCAGGATTCTCGGCCAACGCCCCTGACCTTTGTCCTTGCTCACAGCTCATCTTCACCTGGAGTCCTCTGTGCCACGGTATGCCACATTGGCTTTCTCTGTTTCTCTCTGAACCCACAACGTTCCTGTTTCAGGGCTGCCCCGGTACTGTTCTCACTGCCTGGAACACCTTCTCCTCACTAGGCTGGCTCTTTCGTCAAGTCCTAGAGAGGCTTTCCCTGACCATCTGAGCTAATGAGCCCCTCACGGCATTCTCCTCTTTCCCTGTGGCACTTACTGTCCTTAAAGGCGGGTCTCTGACTGTGCCTTCACTTGCTGAATGTCCGCCGTGACCACTGGACCATGTGTTCCTTTAGGGCAAAAACTACATCTGTACTGTTCACCCCTGCCTGGTCTCTCCCATGTAATAGACACTCAGAAATATATCCTGAGTGAGTGAGTAGGTAAAGGAAAGAGAGAGACCCGGATGTAATCAGCAAAGGGGCCCAGGGGGCAGTGTGATGCAATAACAAAGGGTGTCCCTGGAGTCAGATGGTCCTTGACTGTGTGATGTGGGGCAAAAAGTACTGAACTTCAGTTTCCTCGTCTGTAAAATAATGATTGTAATAATTTCCTTGCTGGGTAGTTTTGAAAGTTAATGTATTTAGAGCATCTGACCCAGATGCCTGGCAATAAATAGGCCAATTTATCCAAAAGACCCCCCACATAGTGAAAGTATGTGTTCATGCATGCTTAGGCACTTTGGTTGTGTCCGACTCTTTGCGATCCTATGGACTGTGGCTTGCCAGGCTCCTCTGTCCATGGGATTTTCCAGGCAACAATAGTGGAGTGGGTTGCCATGCCCCCTTCCGGGGGATCTTCCCCACCTGGGGACTGAACTGGCATCTCCTGCATTTGCAGGTGGATTCTTTACCTACTGAGCCACCTGGGCAGCCTTATTGAAAGTATATGTATATATAAATAGGTAGACAGCAAGGACCTACTGTGCAGTACAATATCTTGTAATAATGAACAAGAATCTGAAAAAGAATATATATATGTATATGAAATTGAATTCCTTTGCTGTATAACTGCAACATTGTAAATCAACTATACTTCAATTAAAACAAAAGCAAATATAGAGTGGGCCAGACCTGAGCCAGGGCCAAGGGGCTCCACAGTCTCTGCACTCAAGGAAGATGCCATTTAGAGGTTCTGTAAATCTCAGCTATTCAGGTAATCGTCCTACTGCTATTACTACTAATAAACAGAATGTTAGGAAATTCTCTAGCCAGAGTGCATGAGCCAAGCCCCATGGAAGCCCGCCTGGGAAAACCAGGATATGAGAGAAGGGAACAGGGCGTGAAGAAAAAAATACAGGAGCGAGTGTGTGGTTTACTATAAATCGTCCTTTGATCTTTCTTTCATAGTTGGCTTAGATTTTTCCATTTAACCGGATTCAAGAATTCTGTGACTAAAGTATTCATTCACTCAATGGATATTTGTGTGTGTGTGTACATATGTATATAGATTCAGGAGGGAGAGATTCAGAGGTGAAATTGATATAGTCTTTGCCCTCAAGAGGCTTACAGAGGAACATGATATGCACAAAATATCCTATCACAAGGTTGACTTAGAAGAGTCACAGAGGAAGGCCAATGGAGATTCAGACAGAAGCAATAGGCTTTATGGGGAAGCGGCATTTGAATAGACTTAAGGACACATAAGTGAGAGAAGGAAGGAAGAAGCATGATACAGGGAGAGAAATACAGAACATGAAGTCAGATGACCTGTTTTCAAACCCTGGCTTACAATTTGCACCCACAAAAGTTGGTTTCTCTGAGCCTCAGTTTTCTCATCTGTGAAATGGGGATAATGCTTCTGCATTATTGTGATTATTTTGTGTGATCATCTTCACATACACCCAGCACACAGGTTTCCCTAGAGAGGTCAGAGCCATGGGCTGAGAGACACCTCCCAAGGTTCTGATGAACCTCGTCCTCACTGCTCTCCTCCCTGCAGGAGACACTCGATTCCTTAGGCCTGGAAGGCATGTGGTAAATGATGCTGTTTGGAGAAGGTGATGGCAGTGGTGCCACATCCTGCCACTTAATCCACCTGAGAGAGAAACAGCACTTCCCGAAATCCCAACCCACTCCCATTCCCAGAGGGAGGACTTTCAGGAACCCTGGGCTGGGCCCAGCATCCAAGCCAGCTTGAGCCACAAGCCCAGGTTTCGAAGATCCCAGAGGGCTAAAGTCAGGCATGGCAGAGACCAGCCAGCTGTTCACCCACCCTACTCCCTCGTCTTCCTGGGCTCAGAGCAGACTCCATCCTTGTAGCTGGGTGAGGCCATGCAGCATAGTTGTAATCAATGCCAAGTGATAATGTGTCTTCTTTGCAGATCTGACCAATAAAACCCTTCTGTACTCTTTGCCTTGGTCATCAGATGGTGATCCCCCAACATGAATTTGGAAGCTGTTTTAAAGATGACATAGCTGCCTGGAGAATGGCCCCGTCCCCATTCACCACCCTTGAACGCCAATCTAGGACCGCCCTGAACTATTAGATGAGACATGAAATAAACTTCCTTTCTGTTTATCTATTATACGTTGGGGTCTGTTTTCTACAGCAGCAATGCCTAACT
Organism: Antilocapra americana; assembly: GCA_007570785.1. Classification (NCBI taxonomy): domain Eukaryota; kingdom Metazoa; phylum Chordata; class Mammalia; order Artiodactyla; family Antilocapridae; genus Antilocapra; species Antilocapra americana. The sequence goes on along the minus strand of ML661891.1, from coordinate 8,579,499 downwards.
AATACACCAGCGTAGGGTCTCTCCCGCCTGAGGAAGACTGAAGCAGGGAGGGCTGAAGGAGCAGCCCTCCATCAGCGTCCTTGGAGAAGGCAGGATGCTGTGACCAAGGTGTCTGCATATGAAGTCTAAGCTCCGCAGGCTGTAAATGGAGTTGAGGGTTAGAAATCAGACGAAGTAAGGTCAGAAATGAAGGGGGGTGGGTCGCAGCGGCTATTGAAAGCAGTGTGGTTGGGCCTCCTTGTTCCCCTGAGTTGAGCTGATTTGAAGGTTGCAGCTGTCGCTCTTGTAGTTGGGTCTGCCTCACCCCTGGCTTTTACCTCCTGCCCTGGACCCAACCCCTGTCTCAAGCCCAGGGCTTGGTCACTGGGATCCCCTGTTATCCCCCTGGGCCCTGACTGGTACCCACTGTGTAGCCTCATGGTCCAATCTGTTTTCCAGATGAGGAAAAGCAGACCCAGAAAAATGAAGGGACTAATTCATAAAGCCCAGATTGATCTTTCCACCTGGCCTTGGCCAGCGAGCACAATTTCCAGCCAAGTCCTGCCTCTTTAATGCCCTAGCCAGAGTCTCCCCAAAGGACAGCTTCTGGCAAGCTGGATTTCCAAGCCTGGCCATTGAGAATGAAAAGGAGCTGGTTTCTTCTGGTCCCAAAGATAAACAAGCTGGTCAGTTTTCTGTCGGTCCCAAGGCAGCTCTCTCCTGCCCTGGAGCCAGGCAGACACTGGGCCGTCTGTGCGCGGGGCCGAGGCTGCAGCACCCACCGGCTTGTAATGGCTTCGCAACTTCTCGGAGGGAGCTGGCATCCACTCAGACCGCTTGGGAGGGAGGAGAGGAAGCTGAAGACACAACTGCGCTTCTCGTAAAGGTCTGTCCTAAAAATAAAGGCAGAGTTAACCTAGCGAGGGTCTGCAGGGATGTTGGTCTGAGTAGAGAAGTGGATTAGTCTGAATTCTCCGGTTAAACAGAGCTGATAGAATATATATGTTATAGATATCTACATGCAAATGGTCTTCGTGTTTCTTATTTCCTTGGCTGTTATGGGTCTTAGCTCTCCAGTCTTTGATGTGGCATGTAGAATCTTATAGTTAAAGCACCCAGGATCTAGTTCCCTAACCAGGGATCAAACCTGGGGCCTCCTGCATTGGGAGCTTGGAGTCTTAGCCACTGGAGCCCCAGGGAAGTCCCTACATACATATGTTTATACAAGATATTCATATAGATGTATGTAACGTATGCTTTGACTATGTAATATACCCAGGCTTCCCAGGTGGCACTAGTGGTTAAGAACCTGCCTGCCAGTGTAGGAGATGCAGGTTCAATCCCTGGGTTGGGAGCATCCCCTGAAGAAGGAAATGACAACCCACCCCAGTATTCTTGCCTGGGGAATCCCACGGACAGAGGAGCCTGGCGGGCTACATAGTCCATGGGGTCATAAAGAGTCGGACACCACTGAAGTAACTTAGCACTGTGTAGTGAACATGTAGATATAGAGCATCTATGTGTGTACCTGGTAGCTCAGCTGGTGAAGAATCCGCCTGCAATGCAGGAGACCCCGGTTTGATTCCTGAGTTGGGAAGATCTGCTGGAGAAGCGATAGGCTACCCACTCCAGTATTCTTGGGCTTCCCTGGTGGCTCAGCTGGTAAAGAATCTGCCTGTGATGTGGGAGACCTGGGTTGGATCCCTGGGTTGGGAAGATCCCCTAGAGAAGGGAACAGCTACCCATTCCAGTATTCTGGACTGGAGAATTCCATGGACTGTATAGTCCATGGGGTCACAAAGAGTTGGATGCAACTGAGTGACTTTCACTTGCACTTCACTCACTTCATAGACACTCAGCATATATAGATACATACACACTGATATGCATATACAACTATACATGTGTATAATGAGGAATTGGTTCATGCAGTATGGAAGCTGAGAAAGCTCATGATCTGCAGTCAGCAAGCTGGAGACCCTGGAGAGCCCATGGTATGATTCCAGTCCAAAAGGTCTGAGAACTGAGAGAGCCAGTGGTATAAGCACGAGTTTGAGTTCAAAGGCAGGAGACGATCAATGTCCCACTTAAAAAAAAATATGGTAGAAACCAACCACAATATTGTAAAGCAATTATTCTCCAATTAAATTTTTAAGAGGATTAAAAATAAATTTTCAAAAGGATAATTGCTTTATGATATTACATTGGTTTCTGTCATACATCTACATGAATCAGCCATAGGTATGCCCATGTACCTTACCCCTTGAACCTCCCTCCTACCTCTCACTCCATCTCACGCCTCTAGGTTATCACAGAGCACCAGTTTTGTTTTTTTAAATGAACTTATTTATTTTAATTGGAGGCAGTTAATTTATAATATTGTGGGTTTTGCCATACATTGACATGAATCAGCCACGAGTGTGCATGTGTCCCCCATCCCGAGCCCCCTCCCACCTCCCTCCCCATCCCATCCCTCTGGGTTTTCCCAGTACACTGGCTTTGAGTGCCCTGTTTCATGCATCAAACTTGGACTGGAGATCTGTTTCACATATGATAATATACATGTTTCAATGCTGTTCTCTCAAGTCATCCTACTCTTGCCTTCTTCCAGAGTCCAGAAGTCTGTTCTCTGTATCTGAGTTTCTTTTGCTTCCTCACATATAGGGTTGTCCTTGCCATCTTTCTAAAGCCCATGTATGTGCATTAATATACTATGTTGGTACTTTTCTTTCTGACTTACTTTGTGTGAGAGGCCCCAGTTTCATCCACTTCATTAGAACTGATTTAAATGTGTTCTTCTTAATAGCTGAGTCATATTCCATTGGGTACATGTACCACAGCTTTCTTATCCATTGATCTGAGGATGAACATCTTTGCTTCCATGTCCTGGCTTTTGTAAACAGTGCTGTGATGAACACTGGTGTCTCTTTCAATTCTGGTTTCCTCGGTGTGTATGCCCAGCAGTGGGATTGCTGGGTCATATGGCAGTTCTGTTTCCAGTTTTTTAAGGAATCTCCACACTGTTCTCTATAGTGGCTATACTAGTTTGCATTTGTACCAACAGTGTAAAAGTGGAGAAGGTTCCCTTTTCTCCACACCCTCTCCAGAATTTATTGTTTGTAGACTTTTTGATATCAGCCATTCTGACCAGCATGCGATGGTACCTCATTGTGGTTTTGAGTTCATTTCTCTGATAAGGAGTGATGTTGAACATCTTTTCACGTGTTTGATAGCAGTCTTTATGAAAGAGCACCAGTGTGAGTTGTCTGAGTCATACAGCAAATTCCCACTGGCTGTCTATTTTACATCCAGTTCAGTCACTCTGTCTGGACTGCAGCACTCCGGGTTTCCCTGTCCATCACCAAATCCTGGAGCTTACTCAAACTCCTGTCCACAGAGTCGATGATGCCATCCAGCCATCTCATCCTCTGTCGTCCCCTTCTGTTTGCATGCTACTCTCTCTATTCGTCCCAGCCTCTTCTTCCCTCACTGTCTACAAGTTTGTTCTTTGTGTCTGCATCTCCATTGCTGCCCTGCAAATAGGTTCATCAGTATCATTTTTCTAGATTCATATATATGCATTAATACATGATATTTGTTTTTCTCTTTTTGACTTATTTCACTCAGTATAATATACTCTAGGTTCATCCACCTTAATAGAACGGACTCAAATGCATTCCTTTTTATGGCTGAGTAACATTCCATTGTATAGTCCCACTTAAATAGAGGCAGAGAGAGCAAATTCTCCCTTAGTCTGCCTTTTTGTTCTATTCAGTCTCCCAGGGATTGGGTGAGGTCCACACATGTTGAGGAGGGCTTTACTAGCTGTACTAATTCAAATGGTAATCGCATCTGGAAATACCCTCACAGAATAATGTTTAATCAAATATCTGGTACCCCATGGCCTGGTAAAGCTGAGACATAAAATTAACATCATCGAAAGGAGTGGAACCACACAGAGGTTCCTGACTAGGGTAACCAGACTAACAAAAGGGTGCAAAGCAAGCCTTCTCCTAAGGAAATCTGCTTCCCAATAAGATGAAAGCTTTCAGCTTCTGATCAATCTATTAAGGTAAGGAAGGTTCTGAGGAACTGACAACTAGATGTAAATCTAGTTAAACAACAGAAAGAACATATTGGTTTTTGTACCTGGAAATTTTAGAAGTGTGAGGTTCAGACAAAGCTTCATCCAGTGGTTCAAATATGGCACTAAGAATCCAGTTTCTTTCTGTCTCTCTTCTCTGCCTTCCATGGAATCATTGGGTTGTCTGAATTAGCAAGAAAGAACTACAGGCTGTCTACTGAAATTTGAATTTCAGATTAACAATGAATTTTTTTTTTTAGTATAAATATGTCTCATGCAACATTTGGGACCTATTTATACTAAAAATTATTTGTTGTTTATCTGAAATTCAAATTCCTCAGGGTGTCTTATATTTTATCAGACAACCCTATCCAAAGCCTTGTCTCTCCGTCTCCCACCTCCCGCCCCAGCTTTGTTTGGTAGCTCCTATAAATAAGAGGGGACAGTTCTTTTCCAGAGCCTTAAGCAAACACCTCCTTGTATCTTCTTGGCCTGAAATGCCTGTTTCTGAACCAGTTTCTTTTCTGTGGCTGGGGAATAAGATAAACTGATGGGCTTAGTGAGGAGGCCAGAGGGTCTTTTGGGAAAGAAGAAGAGGAAAACAGATGTTTTGGTGGCACCCAACAGATGACTACTACATTCGGCTTTCCACTTATCAGTCACAGAATCCAAGCTCCTCAAGTTTGGATGGGACCCTAAAGATCACTTAGTCCAACCTGTGACGTGACGCCTGAATCCCCCCACAATATCCTAGTCTTTATGTTCATATCTCTATTGACAGGGAACTCACTTTCCTCCATGGAGCTCCTTCCATCAACAGCCTTGCCTGTTGGAAAGTTCTAGCTGAAATCATTCTTTTCTTGCATCTTCCATTCATTGGTTTCAGTGCTAACTAGAAGCATTTACAGGGCTATTTTCTTTTTCTTTTGGCTGTGCTGGGTCTTCATTGCTTTGCAGGCTTTTCTCTTGCCGAGACGACAAGCTGCTCTTCATTGCAGTGCTCAGGCCTCTCGTTGCAGGGGCTTCTGTGGTTGTGGAGCACGGGCTCTAGGGTGCGTGGGCTTCAGTGCTTGCAGCACATGGGCTCAGTACAGTTCCTGGGCTCTAGAGAGCAGGCTCAATAGTTGTGGCTCAGGGACTTAGTTGCTCGCAGCACGTGAGATCTTTTTGGACCGTGGATCGAACCCACGTCTCCTTCATTGACAGGCAGGTTGTTTACCACTGAACCACCAAGGAAGCGCTACAGGGCAGTTTTCTAAACCAGCTTGGAATGAATGAGTACCTAGTATGCACCATGCACTTGGCTTGTGCTTCCACCTTTCATCTCATTTCATTCTCCCAACACCCTGGAAAGCTAGTCCTTTCTGATGGAGCCAGAAGCTTGCAAACTAAGCCCCTTGCCCTGATTACGCAACTACTGGCCTAGCTGGATTTCATCACACCTTAGCCCTGGTGTGCCCAGAGGAAGCTCAGCCCTGGCGTCCCACCCACCTGCCCCTCCACGAAGATGAGGAACCTACAGCCTTTCACATACTTGATGACAGTGTCCCAGCTCCCTTGTTCTCTTAGGACCTTGTTTTCAGGGACTCTCACTCCTTAAAGCTGGTATCCCAGGCAGAACACGCTGCTCAGATGTGGTCAAGGGTCAAAGAGTTGCGGAAGAGGAGATACAAGTAATCCAGAGAGCTTCATATGCAAACCATTCATTGGTTGATTTCATTCACTTGTCTACAGAAGCCGAGTGCCTGGTATGTGTACACACTCTGTGAGGCACGGAGGATGAAGACAGCAAGAGTGAAAAAAGAGAGAGAGGGAAAGTGAGAGAGAAGATATGATCTGTAGCAGGAAGGAGCTCATGGCCTAGAATGGGAAACAGATGTGAAATCAACAATTACAGTAAAATGAGATATATACATACTTGGCTGGATCAGCATGGGTAGAATGCTATGACTCTGATCATGGGAAGTCAAGGGGAAAGGCGCCCTCCAGGCAGGAGGAGGAGCCTAGGTGAAATACAGGATGGTGAGTCCCTGCCTTCAGACAGAAGGTGAAGGGAGACCCTCGATGGGAAGGTACTTGGCTGAAAGACCACTGTGTACATAAACCAGTGGGATTCTAACAACATGAAGGAGTTTTACTCCTGGCCAGGGCCTGCCTTCTTGAAAGCCCATACTGCTTCTGCAGAAAACTCTCTCCATGCATTTTGATAAACTGGAGATTTATTCCCACAGAGGAAACTGGGTTTTGGCATTTTAAAGCATCATAAATGGGCCAAGGACACAGGCAGTTCAACAAAAGGAAATATGGTTAGTAAACAAACATGAGGAAACACAGTCAACCTGGCCAGTAATCAAAGAAATGCAAATTGAAACCACGGAGGTGCACATTTCCATTGATTAAATGAACAGTCATGGCCAAAAGGTTCAGATGCTTATGCTTCATCCTGGTGAGTTCTGGGGGAAAGGAGTGCCTCCCACACTGTGGGAGGCATGACCAGCTATAAGATCTCCAGGGCTCAGTACAAACTGCAAATGCGGGGTCTCTGGTTCAAAAATTATTAATAATTTTAAGACAACAATAGTAGAGCATTAAACCAAATGCTGGACCCTACTAAGTCCTTGTTGAGGACATAAATGTGTACAGCCCTGTTACAGGAGAAGAGCTGTCCCTTCTCCCACCCAGTGTCAGTCCCCTTACCTGTGTTTCCAACCTCATCCCCTCCAGTCTGCTCAGGGTCTTTATTGTCTGTTGCCACTTCTCCCTTGAAATTCATTCTCTTGCTAGTGACCAAGTTTTCTCACCAGTGTTCAACATACACACAAGCCCTCCTTACGAAAATAAAAAAACAGAAATAAAAACCATACCTCAGGCTTCCACCCCACTTCCTCCAGCTATTCTCCCAGTCCCTTGTCTCAGCCATGCTTCTAGAAAGGTCTGTATGGACATGCTCTCTCTGTGTCCTTATTTCCCATTCATTTATCCACGCTGTTTTCCCCTCCATCACTACAGGTCTTGCCAAGGTCACCATTGATTTGAATCATTTGCTAGGACCTTTTGGCGTTGTTTGACTCTGGTGACCCCTCTCTCCTTCCTCTACCACTCTTCCCTTGGCTTCCGTGACATCATGTCCTCCTGGCTTTCCACCCATGTTCCCTTCAGTCTCCTTTGCCAGCTGTCTCCCTCCATCTGAAAGTGAAAGTTCCTCCCTTACCTGGTCTAGACTTTGCTCACCCTCAACCTTTCTCTTTGGGCAAGCTCATCCATACCTGTGGCTTTGGTCACCATCCATATTTGGAGGACTCATCAGTTCATGGCTGTAAACCAAACTCTGTTCTGAGCTTCAGACCCACAGTCCAGCTGCTCACTTGACAGCTCCTCTTACCTTTCTCAAAAACACCTTGAACTCCTTATATACAATATCACCTAATACTGGTCCTCTTTCGTTTTTCTCTGGATCTGTGAAGGGCACCACAGTTCATCCTATTCCTAACACCAGAAATCGAGCAGTTGACCTTCATATACCCTTCTCCTTCCTCTTCCCCACACATCTTAAATCAACTACCAAGTCTTTTCAATCTTACCTCTGCAATATTTCCTTAATGTGTCCGCTTAAGCTCCATTTCTCTCCCGATTCACATTATCTAAGCTAGTATCATCCTTCAGCTTGGCCACCACAACAGCTGCTTGTTGGTACCACCATCCCTTGTCAAAGTCCTTCCCCCTATATACTACAGCCGACATTAGTGTTTCAAAGTCCACAGCCAGTTCAGGGGTCCAAGGCTCTCAGGATAAATACCAACACCTTTCTGAAGGCTCACAGGCGCTGCCTGGTCTTGCCTCAGGCTATCCCAGTTATTTGAGCTCGAGCCTTTGTGGTTTCCTTTCCTTACATCTGCCAAAAGGCATTTATACTTGCTCCTCTCTCTGTCTAGAACGTTCTTTCTTCTCTTTCATTCAAATTAGCTCCTAGTCATCCTTACTTCCCAAATCAATTGCTTTTTCCTCAGGAAATCCTTCCATTAAGCACCAAGCAAAGTAGGATTCTACCGTAAAATACTTTTATAACTTCATGTCTTTCTCTTTAGTAATGCTTAGCATGGTTATTATTTTATCCATCTGTGTGATAACCTGATCAAGTCTGTCTCCCTAACTGGAGGGTAGGGCTCATGAGTGTAGATTGTATGTTCTTTTTCACTGTTGCATCCCCAGTGATCAGTGTCTGACCAGAAGAAGGTGCTCAATAAATATTTGGTGAGTGAATGGAAATCCATTTAACAGTATATTTTGAGAACTATGGAAATGTTCATGTTTTGATCCAGTAATCTCACTTCTAGGAATTTATCCCAAGGAAGTAATCAAACAGAGAGAACATTTTTTATACATGAAGATATTACCACATTCTTTTTTAGAACATTTTTAAAAGACATGTAGATGTCCATCTGTATGAGAAATGTCATAGAGTAGTAGACCCACGAAATAAACAACACAGTCATTTAAAAACAATTGTGAAGACTAAGTAGCAATATGGAAAACAGTTTTCAATATAACAATTGCTTTTCGAAAGCTGAATGCAAAATTGCAGTTTTACAACTATGTAAAAATGTTTTATGCATGCAGACAAGTACCAGATGGGAACAAGGAAAAATAAATGAGTTGATTTGTCAGAAAAAGTGGATCATGATTGAATTTTCCATTTCATTTTGATTCCTCTTAGTGTAGTTATATTGTTTTTGCTCAAATAATACTTTAATATATTCTGTGAGTTTCATTTACAATCATAGGCTGAATGAAATGGCCATATTAAGCTGAAGATCCATCAAAGCACAAAAGCCTAATAGTGTTATTTTAGAACAATCTATTAACTACTATTAAAATAGATCCCATGATTATACCTAATGTTCATAATGTTTTATGTGTGGACATATGTTTTGTTTCCCTTGAGTAAATATTTAGGAGTAGATGAATTGCACTATATGGTAGGTGTGTGTCTAACTTTTAATTTTCCTTGTTTATTTTTGGCTGCGCTGGATCTTTGCAGCTGCTTGGGGTTTCTCTAGTTGTGGTGAGCAGGGGGCTACCCTCTGGTTGCAGTCCTCCAGTTTCTCCTTGTGGCGGCTCCTCTTGTTGGGGAGCATGGCCTGTAGGGCGTGCAGGCTTTCACTGGTTGCAACACGTGGGCACGGCGTGAGGGCTCAGTTATTGCAGCTCCCAGGCTTTAGCAGGCTCGATAGTTTTGGCATGCTGGCTTAATTGCTCCATGGCATGCGGGATCTTCCTGAACCAGGGATCAAACCCGTATCTCCTGCGTTGTCAGGTGGATTCTTTACCGCTGAGCCACCAGGGAAGCCCAGGTGTGTGTTTAATGTTTATTTTCCCTAGTTCACTGTGAACCAGTTGTTGTTATTCTTTTATTTAAAAATAACAATTGTATATATTTAAGGTGTACAGTATGATGGCTTGATAAACATATACATATATTTAAAACTATTGAAATATAGCTGATTTGCAATGCTGTGTTAATTTTTGCTGCACAGCAAAGTGATTCAGTTATACTTATGTATATATATTCTTTTCGTGTTCTTTTCCATTATGGTTTATCATAAGATATTAAATATAGTTTCATATGCTATAACGTAGGACCTTGTTATTTATCCATCCTCTGGATAAGAGCTTGCATCTGCTAATCCCAAACTCCCAGTCTTTCCCTCACCCCAATCCTCTCCCCCTGGGCAACCACAAGTCTGTTCTTTATGTCTGTGAGTCTGTTTTGTTTTCTAGATAAATTCACTTGTGTCATATTTTAGATTCCACATGTAAGTGCATGCAGGCATGCTAAGTTGTTTTAGTCACGACCAACCCTGTGACCTATGGACTGTAGCCTGCCAGCCTCCTCTGTCCGTGGGGTTCTCCAGGCCAGAATACTGGAGTGGACTGCTGTGCCCTCCTCCAGCACATACAAGTGATATCATAAGATATTTGTCTTTCTCTTTCTGACTTACTTCTCTTAATATGATAATCTCTAAATCCATGTTGCTGCAAATGACATTATTTTGTTCTTTTTATGGCTTAGTACTATTCCATTGTGCATATATACTTCATCTTTTTTATCCATTCCTCTGTCAGTGGACACTTAGATTGCTTCCGTGTCCTGGCTAATGTGAACAGTGTTGCTGTGAACACAGGATGATATATATGTACATACCAAAATGATTACTGCAGTCAAGCTAGTTAACATATCATCTCATCACATAATTACCTTTTTTTTTTGGTGTGACTAGAGTACCTAATATCTACTTTTTGGGCAAATTTCCAGTATTCAACACATTATTATTAATTACAGTCATTATCATGCTGTACATTAGAGCTCTTGAATTATTCATCTGACATAACTATAACTTTGAATACTTTGACCAACATTTCCCCATTTCCCCTACCTCCCTGCCCACTATTCTACCATCTGCTTCTATGAATTTGACTCTTTTAGATCCAGTATATAAGTGAGATCATGCAGTGTTTATCTTCCTGTGCTTATGTTTCACTTTGTATAATATCTCCCAGGTTCATCCATGTTGTCACAAATGACCGAAAAGCTGAATGGTATTTGTGTGTGTGTGTGTGTGAGTGATCTTTATCCATTCATCTGTTGATTCACGCTTCAGTTGATTCCTCATATTGGCTATTGTGAGTAATTCTACAATGAACGGGAGAATGCAGATAGTTCTTCAAGCTTCTGGCTTCACATTTTTTGGTATGTACTCAGAGGTGGGATTGCTGGATCATATTAGCTCTATTTTTAATTTTTTTTTGAGGGGGAGACTGCCATACTGTTTTTCATCATTTAATTTCCCACCAACAATGGACAAGCATTCCCTTTCTCCACATCCTCACAAATATTTGTTTTATTTTTTTTGATAATGGCCATTCTAATAGTAGTGATGTGATATCTCACTATAGTTTGGGTTTTCATTTCCCTAATTAGTGATGTTGAGCATCTTTTCATATACCTGCTGGATATTTGTATACCTTCTTTTGAGAAATGTCTATTCAGGTTCTTTGCCCATTTTAAAATTAGGACATTTATTTCTTGCTGTTGAGTTGATTGAGTTCCTTATATATTTTAAATATTAACCTCTTATCTGACATATGATTTACAAATGTTTTCTCCCCTTCTATAGGTTGTCTTTTCACTTTATTGGTTGTTTCCTTTTCTATACTGAAGGTTTTTAGTTTGATGAGATCCCACTTCTCTATTTTTGCTTTTGTTGCCTGTGTTTTTGGGTCATATCTCAAAAAAAATCTGCCCAGGCCAATATCAAAAAGCTTTCCTTATGTTTTCTTCTAGAAGTTTTAAAGTTTCAGGACTTACATTTAAGTGTTTATTCCATTTTGAGTTGATTTTGTATATGGAGTGAGATGGGATAAAATAGGGAACAATTTCATTCTTTTGCACATGGATAGGAGAAGGCAATGGCACCCCACTCCAGTACTCTTGTCTGGAAAATCCCATGGATGGAGAAGCCTGTAGGCTGCAGTCCATGGGGTCACGAAGAGTTCAACACGACTGAGCGAATTCACTTTCACTTTTTACTTTCATACACTGGAGAAGGAAATGGCAGCCCACTCCAGTGTTCTTGCCTGGAGAATCCCAGGGACGGGGGAGCCTGGTGGCTGCCTTCTATGGGGTCACATAGAGTTGGACACGACTGAAGCGACTTAGCAGCAGCAGCAGCAGCAGCACATGGATAACCAGCTTTCACAACACCCAACAGTTCTTTATTAAAGAACTGTCCTTTTCTCATTGTGTGTTCTTGACATCTTTGTCAGTGCCAATTGACCATGGATTTATTTCTGGGGTCTGTAGTATGTTCTGCTGGTCTATGTATCTCTTTTCATGTGTTTTGATTACTATTGTGCTGTGTTATATTTTGAAATCAGATAGTGTGATGCCTTCAACTTTGTACTTTTTGCTCAAGATTACTATCACTATTCACAATCTTTGGTGGTTCCATATTAATTTTAAGATATTTTTTCTATTTCTATAGGAAGATGCCATTAGAATTATGTTTGGATTACATTGATCCTGTAGATTGCTGTGGGTAATATTAATATTCTAACTATATTCATTTTTCTAATCCATGAACATGGGCTATCTTATAATTTATTTTTGTCTTCTGTTTCTTTTATCAATGTTATATGGTTTTCAGGTATAGATACTTTACCTCCTTGGTTAAATTTATTGTAAAGTACTGTTGATGCTATTGTCAACAGGATTGTTTTCTGTTTCTGTTTTCTTAATTTTTTTTCTGTATTGTTCCTTAATTAGTATATGGCCTTCCCTTGTGGCTCAGCTGGTCAAGAATCTGCTGGCAATGTGGAGACTGGGGTTTGATCCCTGTATTGGGAAGATCCTCTAGGGAAGGAAAAGGCTACCCCCTCCTGTGTTCTGGCCTGGAGAACTGCATGGACTGTTTAGTCCATGGAATTGCAAAGAGTTGGACATGATTGAGTGAATTTCACTTTCACTTTAATTAGTATATAGAAATGAAGTGATTTTTCTTGATTGTATATCCTGTTAGTTCAGTTGCTCAGTCATGTCCAACTTTTTGTGACCCCATGGACTGTAGCATGCCAGGCTTCCCTGTCCATCACCAACTCCCAGAGCTTGCTGAAACTCATGTCCATTGAGTAGGTGATGCCATCCAACCATCTCATCCTCTGTGGTCCCCTTCTCCTCTGCCTTCAATCTTTCCCAGCATTAGGGTCTTTTCCAATGAGTCAGTTCTTCGCATCAGGTGGCTAAAGTGTTGGAATTTCAACTTCAGCTGAATATTCCAATGAATATTCGGGACTGATTTCCTTGAGAATTGACTGGTTTGATCTCCTTGCAGTCCAAGAGACTCTGAAGAGTCTTTTCCAACACCACAGTTCAAAAGCATCAATTCTTCAATGCTCAGCTTTCCTTATGGTCCAACTCTCACATTCATACATGACTACTGGAAAAACCATAGCTTTGACTAGACAGATCTTTGTTGGCAAAGTAATGTCTCTGCTTTTTAATAGGTTGTCTAGGGTTTTTTTTTCAATACCTCTTTTTTTAATTAATTTATTTTTTTTGAAGGATAATTGCTTTACAGAATTTTGTTGTTTTCTGTCAAACCTCAACATGAATCAGCCATCAGTATACATATATCCCCTCTCTTTTGAACTTTCCTCCCATCTCCCTCCCCACCTCACTCTCCTAGGTTGATACAGAGCCCCTATTTGAGTTTCCTGAGACATACAGCAAATCCCTGTTGGCTGTCTATTTTACATATGATAATGTAAGTTTCCGTGTTACTCTTTCCATACATCTCACCCTCTCCTCCCCTTTCCCCATGTCCATCAGTCTATTCGCTATGTCTGTTTCTCCACTGTCCAACTGAGGTTTTAACTGGAATGGCACTAAATCTGTAGATCAGCTTCAGGAAATTCACACCTAATGATGCTGAGTCTTCTGATCTCTGAGGAGGTGTATGTTATCTCCACTTATTTTAGTTGTCTTTAATTTCTCTCAGTTTTTGGCATTAAGTCTTGCACAGTTTTTGTCAAATTTACCTGTATTTCTTATTTTTGATAACACATCGTTTTTAAAGAATTATATCAGCAAAAATACTACCAGTTCAGCCTGAAAGGGACAGAGACAGTAAAAAAACAAAAAGAAGTTTTTGCACTTCTAGAATTCTGCTGGTAGGGAGCAGGCTGATAAAACGGCTCAGCTGCAAATATGTGCTTCCTTTCATTACTTTCTAAGATAATTGACTAATTTTTTTATTGAAGTATAGTTGAATTTACAATGTTGTATTAATTTCTGATGTACAGTAAAGTGATTCAGTTATACATACAGATACACATATATGTGTATATACACATTCTTTTAATATTATTTTATGGTTTATCATAGGATAGTGAATATAGTTCTCTGTACTATACAGCAGCACCTTGTTTATCCACCCTATATATAGTAGCTTACATCTGCTAACCACAACCTCCTGCTCCACCCTTCCCTCTTGGCAACCACAGGTCTGTTCTCTATGTCCATGAGTCTGTTGCTGTTTCATAGATAGGTTCATTTTTGTCATATTTTAGATTCCACACATAGGTGATAGGGTATTTGTCTTTCTCTTTCTGACTTCTCTTAGTAGGATAGTCTCTAGTTGCATCAATGTTGCTGCATATAGCATTATTTTGTTCTTTCTTATGGCTGAGTAGTATTCCATTGTGTATATATCTTACATCTTTATCCATTCATCTGTTGATGGATATTTAGATTGCTTCCATGTCTTGGCTATTGTGAATAGTACTGCTATGAACATTGGGCTGCATGTATCTTTTTGAGTTACAGTTTAGTTTGGATATATGCCCAGAAGTAAGATTGCTGGCTCATAGTGTAATTCTATTATTAGTTTTCTGAACAAACTCCATACTGTTCTCCATAGTGGCTATACCAGCTTACATTCCCACCAACAGTGTAGAGGGATCAGGAAGGGTAGATTCTTGATATCTAATTGGAGAAAGCATAGCAACACTTTCACCTGAAGTTTATTTGGAAAGTAGAAAGTGATCGTAGTGAACTGGGTATTTGGGCTAAGGAGATTTCCACCCAGATTGTTGAAGGTGCCCCCTGGTTTCTTGCTGCCTTTAGCAAAATGCTAGAGGAGAGAGATAAGCTAAAAGAAAGACTTTTTTAAAAAGAGAGAGAGGACTTGCTGTTTATGAAGATCCCCACCTCTCCAGATAAGAAATAATGTTAAAATTTTTTAAAAAATGAATTCTGAGCAAAGATCCAGGACTCTCTCAGGAAATCATGGTCTAAACCTTAAGCTGAGGGGTTTCCCTGGTGGCCCAACAGTTAAGACTCTCCACTCCCAGTGCAGGATGCCTGGGTTTGAACCCTGGTCAGGGAATTAGATCCTACATGCTGCAACTAAGACCTGGTGCAGCTAAATAAAAACAAATAAATTTAAAAAATCTGAAGCTGAGGGGAGGTATGACCATGAAACCCTTTGTTAACACTTCAGGAAGGTCAAAGGTGGTGCCTGGAAGCACTGTTCTGTCACACTGCACCTCTAAAGACTTTAGGGGTGTGGCTCACCAGAAACGTCATGAGTGGGAGAAGATTCTGGAAGAGGTGACAAGTGGCACCGAGAGGGGTGTATGGGACACTAAGAATTTACAGGAACTGCCAAGAGATTAGAGTTTGTGGCTGAGGACATGGACTGTGGTTTAAATCCTAGTTCTGCCACTTACTGGCTATGTGACATTTGGACACGATATTGTCTTTGTCCCTTGATTTTCCTCAGCAGTAAGATGCGGATCATGGTACGTCCGTCATAGACTTGCTGTTGGGTTTAAATGGCTTAGCACAGGTAGGCAGCTAGAAGCATGCCTGATACGTGTGGGAGTGCATGCTGAGTCACCTCAGTCAGGTCTGACTCTTCGTGACCCTACGGCTGTAGCCCACTAGGCTCCTCTGTCCATATCGACTGTGATAAGTAAGTGAGTTACTGTAAGATGTAATGGAAAAAACCTGAACTTTTTGGCCAACCCAATATTTAGGGAAGGAGAAGTGAAAAGGCTGTACTTCTTACAGCAAAGCTGAATGCGGCCTAAATTATAATTTGGGTGACAAAAGAAACTATAGCCTTAATTTACTGTCAGAGGCTGTAGAGGCTATCCCAAGGTGTTCAGACATGGCAAAGACCCAGGGGCCAATGTGAGAGTGGGTCCTTGAGCTGTTAATTTGCAAGTGGCAAATCAGTGACACAAAGAGCTAAAAAAGTGAAAAGGAGAGAGAGATTCGCTGTGGTCTAATAACACTTAGCATCAGCTAATCAGAGCTAGAAGAGACCTTTATGAGTTTGTCCAATATTATAGATTTTGTCAGAGGAAGAAGCTTGGAAAGGAAACCACACAGCTAATAGTGGCAGAATTCAACCCAGCACTGAGAAACCCACAGTTTCCTGGTGCCTCCAACACAGAGTGGGCATCAATACCACCCGCCCTCTCTGTACCAGTCTAGGCAGGGCCTAGTCAAAAATGACTGGTACTCATTGTTAAGAGAAGGGCTGAAATAAAAATTAATGTTAATTCTATTTTTTTATACTTTTAACTAGCATTTATTAAACACTTACTGCATGCTCATCACAACTGCATGAGGAGAAACCATTTTTGACCAAGAAAAATGTTGACAGTATCATATAGATCAACCTAATACATTATTTAATTATGATAAAACACTATAAAGGGTATACTATTATCAGCTTGATTTTATAGATGAGACAGAGGCACAGAGAGATTGACTTATCCAAGGTCACACAGCTGGTAAGTGATGGAGCCAGTTTACAATTTCAGGAGGCCTGATTTCAGAGCCCATGCTGTGAACCCCTTTTCCAGACACCAATATGAATGTGCCCACAGTCTCTGGGGGCTGGTCCGGCACCTGGGCCCTACCCTGACCCCCTGAAGTTAGGAGACCAGCTTCCCTTGGGGAATTAAATCAGTGCAACCTCCCAGGGCCTATTCAGAAGAAGCACACACTGGCCCAGCCTTGTGATCTCATGCTGGCGGGGCTTTGAGACAATGGAACGACTTCGAGCACCAGGCATCACCGTGGAGACAATGTGCTTCTCCAAACACCAACCCCCAGAATAACAAACACGGCTGACTTCCATAGCATCGAAGTCTAAATATTGAAGTGGAGCATCCGTGCCTTGCCACGTGTGGTGATCTTTTAGTGGAAAAAAGTCGGCAGTTCCTATTGTCTGGATTCCCCAGGGGGAAGATCTGAAGCTGTTTCTCTAGCTCTGCAAGACTTCTGCCGCCTCTCTCGAGACCCCAGTCTGAAAGAGGGCTTGTTTGATGTAAGCCAGGCTGGGGGACCCCTCCACATTCCATTGTGATCCTTACTGACCTAGAGCAAATGAAAAAAGTCAGGACAATATGGAGAATTTTTCCTAAAGCTAAAAGTATTCTAGTTGCAGAACCCTCTTTATGCTGCTCAGCATCCTTTTTGGGGCTCTTGTGCTCTGCTACTCTATCCATTTCTCTGCACTCACCGGCTGCCCCCTCTTGTGTGTACTCAGCATCACAGAGGCCCTCATCATGGCTTCTCCAGCCCCAGCTCTGCTTCATGACTTCAGTCTCCACTGCTCACTGCCTCATCCTCTCACTATTTCTTTGCTCACAGTTTCTAGAGAGAATCTGATTAACTTCATGCTTCTTTTACACCAGACCATGTCACTCATTGCTGGCCAGCCCACCAGCCAGCTGCCTTGGGGCCAGATGGCTAACACTGGCTCAATCATCTGGCATGGCCCAAAACACAATTGCTCTTTGAACAGGGAGCAATAGTGGGCCAGTTCCCCTTGAAAAGGGCATAAAGGGCAGGTTTAGTGATTAATATGGCTGGCATGAAGTCCAATTTGGAGATTTCACACCAAAATTGAATTTGCAGTTCTCCACTTAGGAAGGTTTTGGAGTCATGGAATGGGAAGGTCTACCTGAAACATACAAGGAACTCCAGAGCAGCCTGGCTCTGGGAGATGTAGCCGGGGAGGACTCACACCAAATGGTCAGGATTTAACCCAAGGGGGTGGTTGCTGAGGCAGAAAGGAAGACACAGATTCAGACATAATTTGGAAGAAAATAAGTAAGTGTTGGTGAAAAATTGGGTATTGGGAACAAACAAGAAGGTAGATAGATGGTAGCATCAGTCACTGGGCCAGAACATAGGAGAACACAGTTTGGGGAGATGGAGGAGCAAGGGCCAGTTCCATTCTGACTTGCTGAGATGTGAGACATCCTGCTGGGCTTACCAACAGGAAGTTGGCTGTTCAAGTGTAAAGTTTAGAAAAGAAGTCTGAGTTGGAAGGATACAGGTGAGGACCTTCAGCATGTTGGTGGTTCAAACCACGGAGAGGATGATTTCACCCTGGGGGAAGTGGAATGCATAACTGATGCTTGACAAACATTTGTTGGAGAAATGAATGAGCTGGCCAGGTCTTGGGATTTACTCTTGTTTCACGCCTTTCCAGGTGACAGAGTAACTCACTGAGACCTTGCATTGTGGAAAAGCATAATGGTGAACGGAAAGAACGAGGGCTTTGAAGGCAACACCAAGTTTAATGGCAGATTGAAACTTACTAGTTGTGTGCCTTTGGGCTTCATCCTTAACCTCTTATAGCTTTAGTTTCTTCATCTCAAAATGGGTGTAATGATAATTACCTCATTAGGCTGTCGTGAGGATTAAATAAGACAGCAAGACTAGGGCTTCAAGCACAGGTTTTGGTACATATAGTTGGCACTCAACAGAGGTTTCAGACTCCTGCTTCCCCTAAAGGAAGCTTGACAATATCGAAGACCATTCTGAGTAATAACCTAACAGAGATTCCGAGGATGTCATTCCCTTAGCCAGTGGTGTCTCAAAAAACCCCCCTGATAATGTCAATAATCTCATTTGGAGCTAACATTAGGAGCCTACAACTGGACTTTTCTGGTGATACAGTGGTTAAGAAGAATCTACATCTGAGGCCTGGATCGAAGAGTCCTCCTGCTCCCCACTCCTGCCTCCTGCGTGGGTCCTCTGTGACAGGCTGTGCCCGTTCATGTGGTCACACTCTCCTGTGGATGCTTCTCACTTTCAGGACTCCCACAGGATGTCCGCTCATCCCCAGCCCCAGGGAACCTTCCTCTCACTGCTAGCAGCTGTCCAGGACCTTGTCACATTCCAGCATGGGTGCCCAGTGTCCTAGTCACTGACAGCTTCACTTGAGCCAAGAGCTCCCATTCTGGCCCATAGATCAGGCCTATACAGATAGGAAATACACAGCAAAGGGTGTTCCCTTCATTTAATCCAATATTCAGTACTTGAACATTAATCTACTTTAAGTCATAAGATTTTTTTCAAAGAAAGTCATAGAACCTTATTGGGAGAAAGAGCAAGATCAAAATTAATGGCAAGCCCACCCATACCAGGCTAGAAGAGTAAAGATAGGAAGGCAACAATTTTCCTTGAATTTCTATATAGATTTAGTGTACTACCTATTAACACTCCCAAAGGATAATTTACAAGAGCTTGAGACCCAGACAGCATATTAAAAAGCAGCATATTAAAAAGGTGCGTCTAGTCAAGGCTATGGTTTTTCCAGTAGTCATGTATGGATGTGAGAGTTGGACTATAAAGAAAGCTGAGTGCCAAAGAATTGATGCTTTTGAACTGTGGTGTTGGAGAAGACTCTTGAGAGTCCCTTGGACTGCAAGGAGATCAGCCATTCCATCCTAAAGGAGATCAGTCCTGAGTGTTCACTGGAAGGAGCTGAAGTTGAAAACTCCAATACTTTGGCCACCTGATGCAAGGGGCAATTCATTTGAAAAGACCTTAATGCTGGGAAAGATTGAAAGTGGGAGGAGAAGGGGACAACAGAGGATGAGATGGTTGAATCGCATCACTGACTCAATGGACATGAGTTTGGGTAAACTCCAGGAGTTGGTGATGGACAGGGAAGCCTGGCATGCTGCAGTCCATGGGGTCGCAAAGTGTCGGACATGACTGAGCGACTGAACTGAGAAATGAATAGTGATGTTCAGTTACCGAGATTAAATGGTTAAAAGGACTGAAGCCTCTTTTTTAAAGGGTATGATAGTAAATTTAACTTACCAGATTTCGTAACATATTACAAAGAGACAATTATCCAAACCATATGGTAACAATGGGAAAAAAAGATCAGTGGAAGGGATTAAACGATCCAAAATTAATTCAGTATATAGTAAAACTAGAAATAATCCAACAGTGAAGAAAGTAACTGTCATATAATAAATGTGAGGGAAAAAACTATAATTAATACAGAGTAAAGTTATACCTTCTACTATTTACTGAGATAAAATACAGACTACATTTTGTGCATTGTCTGAAAAACAATCCATAAAGACAAGGTATAATTCCACATTTATCATATTGGAATAGAACCCACCACTGAAGACAAGAAAGATTTTCGAGGTAAAAAATAAGAATGTTTTATTAAAGAAAATATAGGCAATTAATTGCAAGAGGAAAATAGCCTGGAAAAGATAAACCACTGATACATCTAAAATATATTAACTTTTGCTTTTTCACAAAAAGCTAAAATCAGTGCCCAGATTCTACTCAGTAAGCAACAAAAAAGATGAGCCCACAGTTTACACAGGAAGTACAGATGGTAAATCAAAACATGAAGAAGTACATAACTCTACCAGAAATGAGAGAAATGCAAACAATCAGCTATGAGGCATCAGCACATGCTTATCAAACTAATCAAAATACAGTGGCAAAAGCCTGTGTTGGTAGAGCTGGGAAACAGGCCAGATGGTACAGAGACCTTCGGGGTGGGGACGCGGGCGCCACATTGCTGTTTATACCAGCTCCTCCGTGGGCCGCTTCTGAGACCTGCCATGAGAGACTTCACCTCTCTGGCCTTGGTTTCCTCATCTGTCAGATGAGGTCTTGTTGTTGTTTAGTCACTAAGTTGTGTCTGACTCTTTTGTGACGCCATGGACTGTAGCCCACCAGGCTCCTCTGTCCAGGCAAGAATACTGGAGTGGGTTGCCATTTCTTTCTCTAGGGGATCTTCCCTACCCAGGAATCAAACCCAAGTCTTCTGCATTGGCAAGCAGATTCTTTTACCACTGAGCCACCAGAGAAGCCAATATATGTATATATAAGGAGCTTGAAACAGTCCCTGGCACATAGCAATTACTGTATACATGTTACTGTTATTATTTATAGATGGGGTGCCTTTCCCATCAAATTCTCTCAGTTGGAGTAGAAAGGGCATGGACTCTGGAGCAAAAAAGATCATTCAGTTAACAGCTGTTTACTAAATGCCAAATCCAGGTGCAAATCTCAGTTCTATTAATTATGAGTACTGATCAATTAACTTTGCTTCACCGGGTCCTCAATGTGGTACCCAGGCTCTTTGTTGTTGTTCGCCAGCTTTCTCTAGCTGAAGCAAACGGGCTACTCTCTAGCTGCGGTAGTTTCTCTTGTTGAGGAGCACAGGCTCAGTCATTGTGGTATAATGACTCCTTAACTGCCCCCACGGCATGTGAAATCCTGGTTCCTGGACCAGGGGTCAAACCAGTGGCCCCTGAAATTGGCAGGCAGATTCTTAACCATTGGACCACTAGGAAAGTCCTCCATTAATTATTAGTGATGTCACATTGTGAAAATCACGCAGGAATATTGAATCTCAGTTTCTTCCATCTGTAAAATGGAGTAACAAAATCTGATGCTTAGTCTGGCTTTAGGGAATGACATATTGCTCAAGAAAAGAGATAAGGTGGGGCTTGGCATGTAGAAATCCTTAATCCATCTTTAATTCCTCACTTCTCCTCCTAGAGCTTCAGCTCAGCCCCTATCTGTGGTCATGGAGTTTGCTCTCAGCTACCTGCCAGTTAGACTAGATTAAGATCTTCAGATGGCCCCAAATTCTGAAGCTCATGGTGCAATTTACCTCCAAAATGCATGAATCACAATAACAGCACCAATCCACAAAATCTGGTGTTTTGATGCGCCACAAAGCCTCCTTGTATGCTGCAAATGCAATCGCTATTTCTGTATTTACTCTCCCATTCTTATTTGCTTTTTGGTTCCCCTGTTTGCTATTGGCCTTTTTCCGGTAGTTTAGCCAGCCTGGTGGGAGATCTCAGACCGCGGCCAAACCTTCCCCATGACATAGGGGCCATAAGGACTTCAGATTTCTCCCTCCCCAGGAGTATTTGCATCCCACCCCCACCCCACCCCCCGCACCGGGGGGAGCAAGAACTCCTGGGGAGCAAGAACTCCTGGTACAGAAGGGGCACTCAGTAAATATCTGTGGAATGCAAGAATGAATGGATACGTGAAATCTCTGCATGATAGAATTTCAGCTGTGATGGGCGACAGGAGAGGGGGCTCTCTTTAATGCAGAGACAGTGACCAGAATTCCTCAGGTGCCCTACATGGGTAGAGGGTTGATGCTGAAAATATTTAACACAGAGAGCAGCAAAAGCACTGACAGCGCACCTGGAGACCCCCGCTGGGGTTAAGCATCACCTCTTTGCTTGTGGGTTACTAGAGGCTCAGGGCTTCCACAGGGAAGAGCTGAGGAGAGGGTGGGAGGTCGAGGGCCTCCCAGCAGCTGGCTTCCCAGGTGGCTCAGTGGTACAGAATCCACCTGCCAATGCAGGAGACATGGGTTCAGTCCCCAGGCTGGGGAATCCCGGGGTAGATGAAATGGCAACCCACTTCAGTATTGCCTGGAAAATCCCACGGACAGAAGAGCCTGGTGGGCTGTAGTCCATGGGGTTGCAAAAGAGTAGGACACGACTTAGCGACTAAACAACACATGAAAGTACTCCAGTGTCCCAGCAACCAACACGGCTGTATCATACACACATGGGTAGAATCCAGGCTCAGTTAGAAGGTTGTATAGGAATCAAGAGGCTTCTGTCACTCCCTTCTGTGGGCCCCAGTTTCCTGTCTATAAAAGAAAAATCAGACCTTTTTTCATATTTATTTATTTGGCTGCGTCGGGTCCTAGTTGTGGCACTTGGGATCTTCACTGTGGTCTGCACGGTCTTTCCTTGCAGCTCATGGGCTCTAGAGCACGTGCACTCAGTACTTGCAGAGCATGGGCTTAGTTGCCCTGAGGCAAATGGGATCTTAGTTCCCCACCCAAGGATTGAATCCACGTCTCCTGCTTTGGAAGGTGGATTCTGAACCTCTGGACCACCAGGAAAATCCCAAAGTCAGATTTTCTAACCTTTCTGATCCACTCCCCTCTGATGGCCTTGATTTCAAAACCAATTTGTAAAAGGCCATGGTATAATAGAGAAAAATGGATGCTCTGAAGCTGAAAAAAAACCAGCTGTTACTTACTATGTGACCTGGGTCCAAATCAATGAAATTTTCTGAACCTTCAGTTTTCATTTTTCTAAACCTTCACTTTAATTAACCAGTATTTAATGAGCACTTTTTCTGTGCCCCATTGTGAGGACACTCTGGTTAACAAGACCTGGTCTTTGCCATCATGAAACTCACTGTCTGCTTAAGGCTCCTTGGATGCAAGTGACAGAAAGCATCTCAAGCCAGCTTCTGCAAAACCAGAATACGTTATAAGGATGTAGGAGAATCTGGGGACCAGAGCGTAGGAAGCACCACCAACCACGCTATTGCTCCCAGCAAACCTGCTGCACTGTTGGTCCCCTCTCTCCTCCAAGACCTGATTCCTGTAAGCCTCAGTTAATATGACATTCCAATTCCAAATCTCTCAAAGAATCTGATCATCGCAGCTCGGGTCATGTGTCCATTCCCAGTCCAATCTTCTGTGACAGTGCGGCTGGGCCAGTCAGTACAAACATGGCCTCAGGGACTTGTTCATATGGATGGGGGAGGGGTCCAAGTCCCAAAGAAAGAGGGGATTGTGGATCCTGGAGTCCACTCCACAACCTCATAGGGTGGTTGTGAAATTAAATGAAATTCCATGGAAAGTGGCCTGTGTGCAGCCAGAGCATGGACGCAGCACTGTGACACCTGGCCCTGGTCGTAGCTGGTGCTTAACTGAGAGGGATTACTGATAATGATAATATCTTTCTTGTCTCTGGCTGCCTTGTGTTCATTTCCTCGGTGACTGCCTCTCTTTGCTTTGGTCTCAGACCCCACCTAACTGAGCTGGCTTGTAAGTCAGCTGGGCACACATGGGCCCCAGGCTGACTCTACCCATAGCTCAGCATTTGGCCCACACACCTGGTGGGTCCCTGAGATGCTAAATGAATGAAAGAGTGAATAAGTGAATGTTCTCCCACCCAGCCCTCAGTGGTCCAGGAGGGGCAGATGGCTGAGGCAAGGGGGCGGTGTGGGGTTGGTGGGGGTGGGGGGAGGTGTCTTTGGAATTTGTCTCCTTTCTACCCAGTCTTTGTCAGAGTACGTTTCTTTCTCCCTGTACTTAGTATCCTTAGGACCAGGAGTTCAGCTCCTCTTAGGAATTCTAGGAGGGATCAAGGGCTGAGTTCAGGTCTTCCCCACCAAGTCTAAGTTGTGGAATTACATTGAACCCCTGACTTCACCTCTCGTCACTGTAATCATTACCTCTTGTTACTGACTTCCCCTCTCACTGGGCCTCGGTTTCCCCAATGGCAAAATGTATGGTTGTAGATGTAAGGACTGGCTGAGGTCAGAGATGAGAAATGGCTTCCCTGAGGCCAGCCTGAAGGGGAAGATGGGCGAGGCCTTCAGCCCAGCTGCTCCGTGCCCTAAGGAGCACCTCAGCCACTGGCCCTTGACGGATGACTTCACCGGCTGTGTGGCTGAAACCTGAGCCCTCTCGCTAGGAGCTGAGCAGGAAGTTTTTTCCTGCTGTGGGAGCTTTTGTTCTACTAGCCTTGATCGTTGGGTAGAGGAATTTCCAGCCGGCTGACGTCAGCCCAGACTCTGGCCAAGCCCATCAGACCTGCAGGGGGCCTGAGGGAGGGTTGTGGTCAGGTCAGAAGGTGTAGAGTTTCAGGCACCAGGAGGTGTCCCTCCTCTCCCTCCAAAAGCGTTGACTGAGGTCGGCTCCCCATCCATCACTCAGGAGGAAAGCCCAGGGAAAGCTCATTCACCCTGAGAGTAGATAGAAAGGTGGGTGAAAAGTGGGTTCTATTTCTGGTTCAACTACTTACTGCTAGCTCAGTGCCTTGGACACTTGACCTCATTGGCACTCAACTGCCTCATCTATAAAATGGGAATAATACTGCCTCAGACCTCCTGGTAGTGGGTATTAAATGCAAAGCATTAAAAAATTCCTGATACATAATAAATGCTCAGTAAAGATGAGTGACAATTTTGATTATTATTATCTTTTCAGCGGAGAGGAAAGGAAATGCCATGTGGGGGTACCTAGTGAAGGGACCAGTTCAAAAACAGAGGCTCCCTTTGCTAAAAAAGCATCATGCTTTTCTGCTGTGTGAATCCAGCTGTGCTTTCCTTCCCAGGATCTCAAGCCTCTGCAAAGGTGACTGCATTAGTTTCCACAACAGAAGTGTATTGTCTTGTAGTTCTAGAGGCTAGAAGTCCGAAACCCAAGTGTCAGCAGAGTTGGTTCTGGGGGCTATTGTGTGGTTGGCTGTCGTTTCTCTGTATCTATTTACCTAGTCTTCTCTCTGTTTATCTATGTCCAGATCTTCTTTTATTAGGACGCCAGTCACATCAGACTACTGCCCGCCCTCAAAGACCTCATTTTAATGATTACCTCTGCAAAGTCTCCATCTCTGAGTAGGGTCAAATTCTGAGGTACTGGGGATTAGGATTTCAGCATATGGATTTTGGGGGTGTACAGTTCAACCCTAAAGAATGACCTAGGGGGAAAACATATTGCTAACTGAAAGGTAGTTTTCATATCTTTCAACACCAGAAAGGATGAGAGAATTTGGAGCAGAAAGGCCTTCTTGAAGTCTGTCAAATGCTCGCTGGGACATGGCTATTAATTCTAGTAGTGTCAAGCCTTAATAGTATCAGAACCTAGTTGTGGAGCCCAGATGCTTAAGTTACCTATTTTCTACTCTAAACTTCCTGCTATCCATTCCTAATTTCATCTGCCAAAATTCCATGTGAAATCCAATATTCGCCCAAGAAAGCTATGCCATCCTTACTTCCCTTCGCAACAGAGTTGGGTAAAAGGAACACTGACTAGGGAGTTGATGGGCCTAGATTCTAGTTTATGTGATTCTAGCTTATGTACTTGCTGTGTGACCTTGAACATGTGACCTCCCTACTCTGAGCCCCACTCTCCTCAACTGTGAAATTGTGTGTGTGTTCATGCAGATATAGGGAGCTGGAGGCAGAGGGGTCAGACTGCTTCTGTAACTGGGGCTAAGTGAAAGTGAAGTCACTCTTTGCGACCCCATGGACTGCAGCCTACCAGGGTCCTCTGTCCATGGGATTCTCTAGGCAAGTATACTGGAGTGGGTTGCCATTTCTGTCTCCTGGATAGACCCAGGGATCGAACCCAGGTCTCCCACATTGTGGGCAGATGCTTTACCATCTGAGCCACCAGGGAAACCCAACTTAGCTATGGGATACCCTTGTAACTGGGACTGCTGTGGGACAAAGCTGGCACATCTTCCTTGAGGATCAATTTAACATAAACTTTTGACTTTAAAACTCCAAAACACACACGTGTATCACAGAGGAGCATGCAAAGCCATGTGGATTTTTAACCATGAGGCTTTGGAAAAACTAGAGAAACTCTTGGCTTGTGGCTGTTGTTCTATGTTCCACTTTGACTCCTAACCCCTGGTGTCGGACCTCTTTCCCATGTACCAGTGGGGATCCTTCACGGGAAAAATTTGAGATACTTTGGACTAGGTGTCAGCAAACACATTCCAACTTAGAGTCCATGTGGTTTGGGGTCTGAACTCACTCGAGCGCACTGAGAATCCCAGGGCATCTTTCATTCATCGCCTAGTTTGAGCTGCCTCTTCACTATGCACTTGAAGGCCAGGCCAGGGTGAGAGGTCGGTGCCAAGTCAGAAAAGCCATGGTTGGGAGAAGAGCTGCACTAGCAGTGGATTTGGTAGCAGAAAGTGAAAGTGAAGTCGCTCAGTCGTGTCCGATTCTTAGCAACCCCCATGGACTGCAACCCACCAGGCTCCTCCGTCCATGGGATTTTCCAGGCAAGAGTACTGGAGTGGGGTGCCATTGCAGAGGAAGTGGAATTAACCGCTGGAGGAAGCAGCCTCTGGCAGCTGTGTGGGGAACTATCCCGGGGCTTCCCCGTCTTCAAGTTCCTCTGATGGTCAAGTGGCAGGAATTTGAAAGTGAGAGTCCACCTTTCCCTCAAGCTTCGCCCTCTCAACTCTCTTTTACAGCAAAGCTTCTTTAAAAAAAAAAAATCTTTTTTGATTTTTAAAAATTGAAGTTTAGTTGACTAACAGTGTTGTATTGTAAAGTGATTCAGTTATATATATATATATTTAAATATATACATATAATTTTTCAGATTCTTTTCCATTATAGGTTATTACAAGATATTGATTGTAATTCCCTGTGCTATGTAGTAGTTCCTTTGTTTATCTATTTTATGTATAGATATTTTGTATACTTTTTAATACACAATTATTTTGTGTATCTGTTAATCTTGAACTCCTAAAGACAGAGCTACCATATGGTCCAGCAGTCCCACTTCTGGGCATATATCTGAAAAAGATGAAAACTCTAATTCAAAAAGATACATACACCCCCCAGTGTTCATGGCAACACTATCTACAGTAGCCAAGACAGGGAAGCAACCTAAATGTCCATCGACAAATAAATGGCTAAAGAAGATATGGTATATATACAATGGCTAATCACTTAGCCATTAAAAAGAATGAAATCATTCTTAGCAACACAGATGGGCCTAAAGATTATCATGCTAAGTGAAATAAGTCAGGTACAGAAAGACAAATACCACATGCCATCACTTATATGTGGAATCTAAAAAAAAAATGATACAAATGAACTTACTTACAAAACAGAAAACAGACCTAAAAAGCGAACTTACGGTTACAGAAGGGAAAATAATTGTAGAGGGATAAATGAGGAGTTTGAGATTAACAGATGCACACTACTATAATATTAAATAGACCCACACAGTGAAGCTTCTTGAAGGGGGACTCTGCACTCACCTCCCACTCCCCTCCGTCTGCTATATTCTGGCTTCTGCCCCAGCCCCCACCTACACTTGTTCTTGATGAGGTCCTGAGTGCCTCCTGGTTGCTAATGACAGTTTGTCCTCTTCTGTCCTCACCTCACCGCCTCCTGGCAGGACACTCCAGGTTTGGGGTCACTGCCCGCCCTGGCCTTTTCCCCTTCATCTCCAGCTACCCCTTCTCCATCAATCCGGCAGCATCGTCTCTCTCAGAGCCTTCCTTCTTCTACAGACCCTCCCTATGCCTCCTCATCTACTCCTGCAGCTCAGTCCTTCTCCATCTCTAAACTCTCCAATCTCCATCTCGTGTCCAGAATTCTTCTGAAGCTTCTGACCTGGCCACTGGGCTTTCCCCTGGGTATCCCATGGGGCCTGCACATCAGCAGGGCTCAAATGGAGTCATCACCTCCTCCTGCACCCTGTCCTTCCACCTGTGTTCCAAAGCTCCAAAACCACCTCGGGGGCTACCCATGGTACCCCCTTCCCTCCCTTCCTTTTCTCATTTTATCTAGATTAACTACTTGGCTTCTGTTCAGCTCATTACCAGATTCATCTCCTGGAGGCCAGGGTTTGCTAATTGTACCTCTTGGCATCCGTCACAGGGCGGGGCAGAGTTGGGTCCACAGTAGGAACTCAATAAATAATGTGTGATCTGAAACATCCTCAGCGGTCTAGTGGTTAAGGCCTCTTTCAAAGCAGGCAGAGCGGGTACAATCCCTGGTCAGGGAGCTAAGATCCTACATGCCTCATGGTCAAAAAACCAAAACATAAAACAGAAGCAGTATTGTAACAAATTCAATCAAGACTTTAAAAATGGTCCACATCAAAAAAACAAAAAACAATGTATATGATTCTATCTTGAAGGGAGGTGAAGTCCAGGGCTTCTGTTTGAAGAAAGGAGTCTTCAACATTCTGAGAAGACCCACCGATGGGCATGGAAAAGAGTGATCCAGAGACCTGGAATTTTTGTCCTTGTGCCATCACTAATTACCTGGGTCGTTCTATCTATCACCAATTGCCTGTGTGACTCTGGGAAGGACACACCTGTCTCTCAGCCTCAGTCTCCATACAGTAACCTGGAGGTGGGGGAGTGGGTTCCTTGGCAGGGAGGGGAGGCCAAAGGGTACTGACAGGGTAGTATGTGGTGGAGGAACAGATTAGAAGTAGGGACAAACAGTCCTGCTATGTCTTGGGCCAACCTGGCCAGGAGACTCACCTGCCACACAAGGCAGGAGACAGGCAAGCCCTCCGTGATGGATTCCACAGAGGAAAGCTAGCACAGAGCAAAGAACCAGAGCACAGTGAGGAAACCCAGCCCCTCCTCCATGCTCTCCTGCTGCTCTAGAACTCAGTCCCCTGCCCAAGTGAATGTCCTGTGTGATCTGCCAGCCAGCTTCCCCATCTGCCCCCTCCCCTGTGATGCAAGAGTTAAGAATTGGTTTGTCCAGCTGGCTTGCAAGCTGCTAGAGGATTGTTTTCCCTGAGACCAACCGATTCTAGATGACCTGATAAATGCGATTTTTAAAACTGAAAGCCCGGGACCCTTGTGAGGATTCCCCTGGGAGCCCTGGTGTGAGTAACCACCCTCAGGGTCCCTCCTAGATGAATCTCCGACTCCACATCCAGACCCATTCGGTTTGCTCTGGTAGGCGATGCTTTGCGGTGAACGGTCCTGGCTGTAGAGCAGTGGTTTTTAACGGGGAGGGAAGTCTCACAATGCCTGAAGACACCTTGGGTGAGGGTGGAGGTGCCCCTGACATCGAGGGGCCTGGGTTGCTGCTAAACCTCTTCCAATGCACAGGATGGCCCCCCTCGATAGAGAATTACCAGAAGTCTCTGTTGCAACACATCAATGGTGCCAAGGCTGAGAAAGCTTAAAGTCGGACTGCTTAGCTTGACTGCAGACTCTACCTGGAGCATCCTACCTGCCTTCTGGCTGCCTCAGTTTCCTCAGCTTTAAAATGAGTATGATAGGGAGCTCACTGGTCCAGAGGTTAGGACTTGGCACTTTGGCTGCTGTGGCCC
The DNA here is from genome assembly GCA_007570785.1 of Antilocapra americana. NCBI lineage: Eukaryota > Metazoa > Chordata > Mammalia > Artiodactyla > Antilocapridae > Antilocapra > Antilocapra americana. The sequence goes on along the minus strand of ML661891.1, from coordinate 8,549,691 downwards.
CAGTTCAATCCTTGGTCTGGGAACTAAGATCCTGCAAGCTGTGCAGTGCAGCCAAAAAAATTAAAAAGAGTATAATATCCATATTTACCAGTATGGTTGTTGTAAAACATAAATGGTCTAACTTGCATAAAGCACTTGGAACCATGCTTGTTGCACAGTAAAACATTCAGTAAAGGTTTATTGTTACTGTTGTTATGTAGGGGGATGATCTGGGCCTTAATTGCATAGCTTTTTAAACCAGTGTGGATGCTAGTCCATTCACATATAGTAACATTTGCATCTTGTTATCACATGTGATGGAATCAGGAAGTCCCATGTCACCTTGGCCTTTGACAAAGGCACAGTGCTTCGCTGGGGCCAGCTTGCTGAGACATCTCTCAGACTTGGAGCCTGGTCATCCACCTGCACAGACTTAGCACCTCACCTTTCTGGGCTTGCTTCCCTGTCAGCCTCTGCAGACTCAGATCCCAAAGCTGCCGGTCCCCTCCTGGCAGAGTCCCAGGCTGCTCCAACTCCACCTTTATCTGGGCTCCCTGCCCACTCTCTGCTTGCACTCCGGCCTCAGCTCACCCCAGGATTGCTGCTGGCTATCTGAGGGGCCTCAGTTAACTTCCTGTCCAGCGAGGACACTGGCAAACACTGGGAAGTAGTACCTTCCTATTATACTAGTTTGCAGATATACCTGACCTGTTCCTGGAATCTTCAAAACACTGGAAAAATAATGGTAGCAGTGGTGGAAGATTGTGAGAATGAAAAGAGATTCCAAAATCTGTGAATTAGAAATATATCCAGCTTATTTTTATGTATATAAAATTGTGCTGAAGTATATTGGTTAAATATAATTCTCTCCCTCCCCCACACAACATGCCTTAATTATTCAAGAAGAAGGGTTGGTAGGGAAGGCAAGGAGGAAAAAAAAGAATATTTTAAAAATCTAGAATTTATAAAAAGGAAAACCAATACTTTCATAGAAAGATTAGCTAGACTTTCCTTTTAAGGAAAAAGATCTGTCTTCAAAAGGAAGAGATTAAAATGTGCTATTGCTTCGGGAACAATCAGCTTTAAAAAGGATCCCCAGAGGAACCACCTCCTGGTACTCTAGCGGTGCGGTCAGTCGGGGGGTCAGCCAGCATTCTCCCAGCCAGCTGCAGCTTTCAAGCGCTTGCCAGTCAAGTTCAGGGAGCGAGACAGTCCTTCTCGAAACCTGCTCCTCCACTGGACAGACAGATGGGAGGGTGCAGGACTGGTCATAAAAAAAGCTAGTGTTTTTCTCGCAAACTGATTATTCTTCTTTTTAGGGAAATGGGCATTTGAAGAAGCTTCTCTCACCTCATCTGATTCTGATAACAGACTAAGTGCCCATTTTCTCACAAGCAAACCATTAGTGTGATGTTAAAGATGCAGTCATCCACTACATGATAAACTGATGCTCTGTTTTATCAGACTGAGGTTTCAGACTAGCTAGGAGAGAGAAGTGGTTACAATTTCCTCCATGAGACCATGGCTTCGAAGGTCCTAAGACCTTGGCCTTAGTGGGGTCAAGATGCTAGAACTGAGGCTGGTCCTTTTAACTGTAGGATAACAGTACTAAAGACCACTTTATTTGCTTACTATTTCATTCATTCAGAGGATATTTATGGAGCGTCTTCTCTGTGCTCCTAAGCATTCTACAGGCACTGGGGTTACAGCAGAGAACAAAATAGAAGTTCTACCTTCATGGAGGTAGAGGAGGTAGTGGAGGGAGGAGACAGAGTGTGTTGGGAACAGATGATACCTTGTATGTAGGGAGATCTTGAAAGACTTCACTGAGATGCTGATGGTTGAACAAAGATTCTGTGGCTCCAGGCAATGCAAACAGCCAGTGCAAAGGCCTTGAGCTGGGAAAGTGAAAGTCGCTCTATTGTGTCCGACTCTTTGTGACCCTGTGGGCTATACAGTCCATGGAATTCTCCAGGCCACTGGAGTGGGTAGCCTTTCCCTTCTCCAGGGGATCTTCCCAACCCAGCGATAGAACCCAGGTTTCCCACATTAAAGGCAGATTTTTTACCAGCTGAGCCACAAGGGAAACCCAAGAATACTGAAGTGGGTAGCTATCCCTTCTCCAGGGGATCTTCCCGACCCAGGAATTGAACCAGGGTCTCCTTCATTGCAGGCGGATTCTTTACCAACTGAGCTATCAGGGAAGCCCCCCTGAGGTGGGGGTGGGGAGTGAAGCCAGATGTGTTTGGAAAACCAGGGGTGGAGCAGGGCAGGGTGGAAGGTCAGGTCCAAGGAGCAGTAGGAGGGTGGGGCAGACCACACAGGACCTCCTGGGCAGTGTGAGCCCTTGGGATTTTTCCCCAACTGAGATGAGACGCCATGGGAGAGTGTCAAGCAGAAGCACGACACCACACTTATTTATTTGAGAGGTCAAAAGTTTAAGAAGACTAAACATATTGGCAAGGATATAGAATTGGAAATCCCAAACTCTTCCGGTAGGAATACGAAAGGAAGCAACCATTTTAGATCGTAGAATATGCTGATGTTCTCAGTCACTCAGTGGTGGCTGACTCCTTGTGACCCCATGGACTGTTTGCCAGGCTCTTCCATCCATGGAATTTTCCAGGCAGGAATACTGGAGTGGGTTACCATATTAGTCTCATCTTAAAAGTGAGGAGACTAAGGTTCAGAAAGGTTAAGGAAATTGCCCATATGTGCACAGCATGAGCGGCCAGGATTCTAAGCTGGACTCTTCTTCCTTCTTTTTTTTATTTTTAACTTATTTTGTATTGGAGTATAGCTGATTGAGAGTTATGATAGTTTCAGGTGGACAGCAAAAGGACTCAGTCGTACATATTGCTGCTGCTGTTCAGTTGCTAAGTCGTGTCCGCCTCTTTGTACCCCATGGACTGCAGCACGCCAGGCTTTCCTGTCCTTTACTATCTCCTAGAGTTTTCTCAGACTCATGTCCATTGATTCAGTGATGCCATCCAACCATCTCATCCTCTGTCACCCCCTTCTCTTGCCTTCAATCTTTGCCAACATTAGAGTCTTTTCCAATGAGTTGGCTCTTCACATCAGGTGGCCAAAGTACAGCTTCAGCATCAGTCCTTCCAATGAATACTCAGGGTTGATTTCCTTTAGGATTGACTGGTTTGATCTTCTTGCAGTCCAAGGGACTCTCAAGAGTCTTCTCCAACACCACAGTTCAAAAGCATCAATTCTTCGGCACTCAGCCTTCTTTATGGTCTAACTCTTATATCTGTACATGACTACTAGAAAAACCATAGCTCTGACTATATATCATGCATGCATTCTCCCCCATACTCCCCTCCCATCCAGGTTGCCACATAACATTAAGTTCTCTGTGCTATACTGTAGGCCCTCACTGGTTTTTCATTTTAAATATTTCAGTGTGTACATGTTAATCCTTAACTCTCTCCATTCTTCCCTGCTAACAACCATAAATTCATTCTCTAAGTCTGTGTGAACTCTTCCTTCTAATCCAGGGCTCTTTCCTCTCTCATGTGTAAATCTCTGCTCCTGCTTGAGAGCTGGGAAAGGGGCAGACAGGGCTGACTCTTCCTGCACATGAATTGCTGGGTGGATCTGGACCTGTTCTGTGGCATCATTTGTGAGCAAGTACAGAAAGTGCTCTGGCAACAATCAAGTATTGTGCATATGGTGAGCACTGGAGTAACTAAGAAGTTCCTAAAGAGTCCTCTTGACCCTACGTTCCCAATGCCAGATGGCCTTCATTTCAGCATTGGGTTGAGCACTGCTGATAGCTGTTTTTCGCCTAGGCAAGTTTCAGCTCCTGTTTCCATCTTTCCCACCACTCAAGTGGATCTGCTGGTTTTACCTCTAGGTTCAACCTTGCCTTGGTTCGCAGACCCATCAGCCTATATAAAAAAGTGCTTATATAGCTGTGTATCAGATCACCCATGCTACCAGATAACCCAGCACTGTGTCTGGCACACAGAAGGTGCCACATACCCATCAGTCATGTTGACCATTGGGCCTTGCCCTCCTGCATATCCCACTGCATCTAGGTCTGCCATGCTCATCCAATGAGGGCTGGGGACTGCCCCCAGGGCTTCCCTGGCTCATGGCCACTGGGTTCTACTGTAAGCAAACAACGAGCCTCAACACATCCAGGAAACAGGCTTGTGTAAGGAATGTGAAGGGCACAGCCATAGTTGGGGAGGCTCATCTCCGATTCTGCTGTTTCCCCAGCAGGCTTGCAGTGGAGAAGGTGGTGGTAGCAGCTGACCCAGGGGAAGGAAAGCCCTGTGTACCCGGAAAAGAATGCCCATTTTTCTCATGGGTCAGCTCCTCATAAATATCATCACCAGAGGGTTTTTTCTTCCCCATGTAGATTTCACAGAAAGTAGACGAACTTATAATGGCAAAAACAGAGTGGTCATAGTTTTGAAGACCTCCAGTATCCCTTCACTCATACCCTCAAAGCAAAAGACTTAGAGATGCAAAATTAGAAGAAAAGAGAGAAAAGACTGTAAAAGTTAAACAAAACCACCCACAAATAGCCTGGAAAGAAAAAAAAAGAAGAAGGACTGTACCATATCATGGCAATTGTGGACAGTTTGGCAGCTGAGCCAGCAATGACTCATTCCTAGACTCTGGTTGCATAATCCACCCCAGCCCAGGCGGGAGAATGAAACTAGGAAACTAATGCAGTGACATTTAGTAGCAGAAAGGAAGCCCACACAACATTTGTGCAAGGCCATCCAAAAATAGCGGGCTCCTCCATGCTTGGGTTTGGAAACTATGCATTTCACTTGAAATGCCTGAGTTGTGGCACATTTTTCTTGGACCACCCACACCATAACCCAGTTCAATTGAGCAAATACTTGTTGCAGGCCTACTGTGTGCCAAGGCCTGTGTAAAAGGATGTAGGGGTGGGAAATCCAGGGATGTGGGAGACTGGATGAGGAAAATGTGAAGGAGGAATAAATGGGTTTTTGAGCCAGAGGGTGATGGAGTCCAACCCTGGCATGGTCCCTTGGTCCCTCACCAGCTCCAAACCTTGCTTTCCTTGTCTTTGAAGTGGGGATACAGCCTCATTACCTTGAGTGAGACGTCAATGAGTTGAGGCATGTAAGTCACCAGCATGCTGATGAGCACATAGTAGAGCTTCACCATATGGCGGCTGCTCTTGCACCCTCTGCAAGAATCCTCGGGGCGTGTGTGTGCGTGTGTGTGTGTGTGCACACATGTGTGCACTGCTGTACTAAAAGTGTCTGCCACTGGAGAAGCATAAAGACATGAAAGGAGCTCTCTAGTCTGGCTGGGGTTGGTCAGGGGGTCCAGCAGTGAGGACAAGGCCTTTGAACTGAGCTTTGGCTCATTTAAACTGAACTGAACTGCCAGGCTGAACAGTGGCAGTGGTTTTCCTTCAGTGCTCCCTGGGTGTCCACCCTGGTGCCAGGCCCTGAGGGTACAAGGACAAAGGAACACATCTATCATCAGTTTTTCATCATTGTAACAATAAAAATGGAAATAATAACACAGGGAAGCGGTTTGGCATAACAATTGTGGGTGTGGGTTCTGAAAAGATTCCCTGTATGCATCTCAGCTCTTTCGCTTCTGGTAGTATGGCACAAGCAAGTTATTCTCTGCCTCAGTTTTCTTTTCTATCAAATGGGGGTGCAAATAGCAGCTCCTTTATAGGGTTGTAAAAATTGGATTGAAATAATGCTTGGAAAGCACTTAACACAGTGCCTCGACCATAAGAAGAGGCTGATAACCGTAGACTACTGCCATCGCCATCACCGCCGTCACTACCGTCCCTCATCTCAGAAGGGAGTGTGGTGCAGAGTCCTCCAGCGCAGAGGGAGACTCGCAGAGTCGGGGAATGCCCGAGACAGGAAGTGAGTTTTAAAGGACACGCAGGCATCTGCCAGGAGGATTCTGGAAGGAAGAAGTATTCCAGGCAGAGGGATGATATGAGAAAAAAGCATAAAAGTGCGGGAGATAAATGTTCAGGAAACAGGAAACGACTTGGGCAGAAAGCCAGGCTGAGAGGATGACCTGACCAGGGGGAGAGAGGGCAGGCGGGAAGGGAGTGCAAACCCTTCCTTTCCTGGCTCAGGTCAGGCGGTCAGGAAACTTGGGGCCTGGGTGGGAGCACCGGCTCTCTCAGAGCCCTTGGCATCTTGCCAGGAGAGGTCTGACACAGGCTCGCTGGCAGCCAGGGTTACTGTCCCATCTCCACTACAAATATTAGCCCTTATGTCGCTTGTAGCGCTTTCCATGAGGAAATCTCAAGATATATTCATTTTAGAATTTAGCCAGGAAAAAGTCTTGATGAAAATGATTTCTAACTTGTGTTGGGAGTTGACGGCATGGCAGGCTCCGAGCCCTTCGCAGGTATTAGTTCATTTAATTTCTCACAAAGGTCATAGGAAGTAGGCACTGCTATTTGGCCTGTTTTGTAAGTAGAGGGATGACTCACGAAGAGGTGAACTAATTTGCCAAAGCAACACAACTATGAATACTGAAAAGGGGCCGGGACCAAATCCTGGGAGTCAGGCACTAGTCCTTGTGCTTCTCACACCTTTGTATATGGAAACCTCGTTTCCTTTTTGCATTTCTCTCTCTCTCTAAAAAGTATTTATTTGGCTGTGATGGGTCTTAGTTGCGTTGTACGGGATCTTTCATTGTGCTGCACGGGCTTTCTAGTTATGGCAGGCTTAGTTGCTCCACGGCTTGTGGGATCTGAGTTCCCTGACCAGGGATCTAAGGGAACCCGTGACCCCTGCCTTGCAAGGCTGATTGTTAACCGCTGGGTCACCAGGGAAGTCCTTTGCATTTCTCTTGTTGCGTTGACTACCAGGAGCCTCAGCTAAGTTTTGTGATAAAGTGTAGTATCTTCTTTAGGCCAGAGTTTCCAGCATAATTCTTTTTTTTCCTTTAAGGCCCTCTAGTCTCCAGATCCAAGTGACCTATCCAGGTTTTCTTCTCACTATATTCTCCTTTGTCATTTGTGCTCCTGCTACTCTGGACTCCTCACTTTTTTCAGGCTTGTTTTTTGCATTGTTATTCCTCCATGCCTCTCTTCATGCCAGTCCTCCTACTTACAATGACTTTCTTTTTCTCTCTTTTTATTTTTAATCACATGGGAGTTTTATAATGTAGTGAATGAAAAGAGTAAGTTACAAAACTACATGTATAGAAGTACAGTAGGTTCTGATCTTTAGTAAATAACCATCAGAACATATGTATGAAAACAACCCCAGAGAGTTTTGCATTAAAATGACATATCTGAATAGGGAAATAACAAATTATTTAATTTATTTTTTTTGCTTGATGATCTCTATCTTCTGAATGGTCACAGAAAATACCTTTATCACTAAAGTTGTGACTTTTAAGAAAATTGTACATTTTTATTTTTAAAAAATATTAATTAGCATATCAATGAATTTTAAGTGTACAGTTCTATGGCATTAAGCACACTCTCATTGTTCACCTGTCTGGGATGACTTTTTTTTAGCTTTTAACATATGTATTAAAAGCATTTAAAGCTCGCAAGTAGATTTTATTTAAAATGTTGTATTTATTTATTTTTTTAAATTTATTTATTTTTCTTTACATTATCATGTTGGTTTTACCATACTAAAATGTTGTATTTAATTCCTGCTGTATAGCAGACTGATTCAGATATATATATATATATATAGTATCCTTTTCCATTCCATTATGGTTTACCATAGATTGTTGAATATAGTTCCCTATGCTATGCGGTAGGACCTTGTTGTTTATGTGACACATATATAATAGTTTGCATATTCCAACCCCAAACTCCGAATCCTTCCCTCCCCCTTCCCCTCCCCCTTGGAAGCCACAAGTCTGTTCTCTATATCTATAATTGTTTTTGCTTCGTAAATATGTTCATCTGTGTATTTTAGATTCCACATATAAGTGATACCATATGGCATTTGTCTGTCTGACTTGCTTCGCTTAGTATGACAGTCTCTAGGGCCATCCATGTTGCTGCAAATGGCATTATTTCATTCTTTTTTATGGCTGAGTAATGTTCCATTGTAGATATAGATATATATGTAGCACATCTCCTTTATCTATTCATCTGTCGATAGGCATCTAGGTTGCTTCCATATCTTGACTATTGTAAATAGTGCTTTTATGAACACAGAGGGGCATGTATCTTTTCAAATGACAGTTTTGTCTGGGTATAGGCTCAGAAGAGAGATGCTGGATCATACGGCAACTCTAGTTTTAGTTTTTTTGAGGAACTGTTTTCCGTAGTGGCTGCACCAGTTTGCACCGACCCCACCAACACTGTAAGAGATGCCCCTTCTGGAGTGACTTTCTAACTTCTTCCTCAGCCACACGCACTGTCTCTCCAGGACTAGAGCAATGTCCACCTTCCATTTCAGGCTCTCCCCATCTCCCCCAACACTGCCTGCAGCAAAGATGGCTCCATCCTCTCACTTCCTCATCGCCGGGACCTCTGTGTGTCCCTCACGCCATCCTGTGGCAGTGGTCAAGCGAACAGGCTCTGGAGCCTTCAGATCCTGTGTTCGACCCTGCTAGCTGTGTGATCTAGGGCAAGACACTTAACCTACCTATGCCTTGGTTTCCTCACCTTTAAAAATAGACATTATTAGTCCCATTTCACCGGAGAAGGCAACGGCACCCCACTCCAGTGTTCTTGCCTGGAGAATCCCAGGGACAGGGGCGCCTGGTGGGCTGGCGTCTGTGGGGTCGCACAGAGTCGGACACGACGGAAGCGACTTAGCAGCAGCAGCAGCGGCAGTCCCACTTCACAGATGAGAAAATCAAAGCTTATAAAGGTTAAGAAGTTTACCCAGGATCCCAAAGCTGGTAGGTGGTAGCGTGCATTTAAAGCCCTAGACTACACGCACTGAGTCTGCTTCCCTAAATAATAACACTCCCACTTATGGATCACATATTATGTGGCAGGCTCTATGCTAGGCACTTGATATAATAACCCACTGAATCCTTACAACTAGTCCCCTGAGAAAGGTTGCTATTATCCCACTTTACAGATGCAGAAACCAAGGCCCAGAAAGGCGGTGTCATTTGCCTGAATCCCTCAGCAGAGTCAGGGTTTAGTGACTATAAATAGTGCCTTCTTTTTCATCACATTATGCAAAGATGATCGATTTCCAGAGTATACAACTCAGGACTAAGATGAGGGGGTGCAAATTTTACTCAGGCTTCAAGAGTCCAAAGAAAAGGGTTCAGTGAGGACTTGAGAATGTGGAGAAGCCTTCACAGAAGAGCTGGATGGTACTGAGCCATAACGGCTGGCAGTGGAGGGCCTGTCCTACCTCAGGTCCTTAGTGAGGCTGTGGTCCTTCTAAGTAGTCAGCTCCCCGTTAAGACTCGTGAAGCGAAAATGGGGTCTGGGCCTGGGTCTCCTACCTGGGAGAGGAGGCTGAAGACCAGTGCCTGCTGGAGATGGCCGATACTGAAGATGAGCTCCATTCAGGAGACACCAAATTAGAGTGAGGGGGACCCTAGGGTCTGGATCCAGGGGTACACCTAGAGGCATCTGACCAGGTGGCCAGATTGGGGGGCAGGGGGACCATGGGAAGAGATCCCATATGAGACTCTCAAGGGGCCTCCCTCTTGACATCACAAGGCTTCTTTCCTGCAGGTCACCGCCCCCACCCCTGCATGCCCCTCTGCCAGCCTTTATAACTGAGCTCTCCAACAGGATGGGATAAAAAGAAGCATCCCAGAGCTGAGAGGTGAGCAAGTGTGCAATAGAGAGAGACTGAAAGATGCAGACAGAGAGGACGATTTAGGCAGAGTCTAGACAGTGTTATCTCTTCCTAAAGCCAACCCTCCAGGCCCTGCTTGTCAAACCTTTGCTGGTTTTGTTCAGGGTGTAGGCTGGCAAGAGATGTGGCTACCCTTCTGAGGAAGGGCTTGGTAACTCGAATCCCTAGAGAACAAAGCCTGGCCTGCCCACATGCTGTCCCCTCTTTCTTTTCTAGGGGCCACTCTTTGGGCCCCACATTCTGCTAGCTCTACAGCTGGCCCTGTATATTTATTTTCCAAAAGGCAGAGGATTGACCATGAATACCAGCAAGTACTTTTACAACTTTTTGAGCATAACTCTGTTCTAAGGCTGGCTTCAACTACTTCTCACAGCAACTTCATGAACTAGATATGATTATTAACACATTTTAAAGAATCTTGGGTCACGCAGTTAATAACCGGCCAAGCTGGGATTTGAACGCAGGCCCACTTGACTCCAAATCTGTTGCTCCAGAGTCCTCCCTGGGGGATATGTGGGGTATAAGGTGGGATATCATCTTTCCTGGTTTCATCCCCAAATATACCCACTTGTGATTTACCCCATCATTCCCTTTGTACTTTTTAAAAATATTTATTTATTTATTTATTTATTCATTGGCTGTGCCATGCCTTAGTTGTGGCATGGGGCCTCTCCAGTTGCAGCGCACAGACTCTATAGTTGTGGCACTCAGGCTTATCTGCCCCGCTGCATGTGGGATCTTAGTTCCCTGCTGCTAAGTCGCTTCAGTCGTATCCAACTCTTTTTTTTTTTTTTATTGTTTTTGCCATACAATGTCATGATATCACCATGGGTTTACATATGCTTCCCCTCCAGAACCCCCCTCCCTCCTCCCAGTCGTGTCCAACTCTGTGCGACCCCATAGGTGGCAGCCCACCAGGCTCCTCCGTCCATGGGGTTTTCCAGGCAAGAGTACTAGAGTGGGGTGCCATTGCCTTCTCCGATAGTTCCCTGACCAGGAATTAAACCCACATCCCCTGCATTGGAAGGCGGATTCTTAACCACTGGACCACCTTGTCCTTTTGAAAATTGAAGCATAGTTAATTTACAAGGTTACAGTGTTAGTTTCAGGTGTACAGCAAAGTGACTCAGTTTTATATATATTTATATGTATGTGTGTTTTATATTCTTTTTCAGATTATTTTTCATTATTGGTTATTATAAGACATTGATTATAGTTCCCTGTGCTATTCAGTAGGTCCTTGTTGTTTACTTATTTTATACTTTTGTCTTTCAAGCAACGAACTTTACCAAATCTAGAGGCACAGAGAAGTAAAAAAAAATCGATAAATCCAATAGCATGTGTTGACAGGGTGTTATGGGGACTCTGAGCAGGTGCCTGATCCAGATTGAGGGGAGGATTTTAGAGCTGTCTGGAAGGATGGAACATCTAAGATGAAACGAAGGGTGAGTAAGAGTTAACCAAGCAGAGAAAGAGGAAATGGATTTAGGCAGAGATGAGAGTTTGTTCAGGACAGTGGTCTGGCCGAAGAGGAGAATTTGGGCCCTTGGCATAGATGAGGTTCGAGGCCAAGAGGCTGGCGGGGTGGCCTGGGGAGTGAGTGCTGTCACTTTACCCACCCTCTGAAGTGGGTCAACAAGTGAATCTTCCTCATAAGATTGTTGTGGGGGTCGAATGGATGACACAGGGGTGGGAAACATCTGATCAGTGTCCAGTTCGAATGGGAGCATGTCAGGCAGGGAAACAGGAAGCTTCCAGCAGAAGCAAGGCAACCACCAGACAGTAGCTGGAGTAAAATGAACATGAGGCAGGCAGGGTCTGGGTTTTGTCCTGACGGGGCTAGGATGTCTAGGCTTCCTTCTAGCTGGGTGCTGGCTGCATGGAGGACTGGTCGGTAAGACAGCCTAGATTAAAGGATTAGGGTCCAGAGGGCTCCTGGGAATCTGATCTCTGCAGAGACGGCAACCCATTCTCCCAGGGGTGGGGGTTTAGGGCCCACCATTAATAATCTGCATGTAATTTACCTTTCCCAAGGTCTCTGCTGCTGCCCACAGTGACCCTCCCTCCCCGAGCCTTCCTGTACCAATCTGTAACAGCTGAGTATCAAGCCCCAGGCACCTCAAGCTGTCAGGCTAAGCATCTCACATTCATCATCCCTTTTCATCCCCACAATAAAAGAAAGATTCTCTTGTTACCCCACTTAAGAGAAGAGGGGTAAAGTGCCACACTCACACCCTAGGCCACCCCATCCAGCCCATGGCTTTGTATATCATCTATATTGAGGACTTCCAAATTTCTCTCATCAATCAGATCTGTCTTCTGAAATCCAGGCTCATACATTCAAGGGTCTTCTGAGAAGGCTCACAAAATACGTCTAAAGTGAAACTCTGGATGTTCACTGCCACTGTGTCAGCCACATCTTCCTCATCTCAGTTAACAGCAACTCCATCCTTCTAGTTGTTTAGGTTAAAAAAAAAAAAAAAGTGAGCATCATCCTTAATTCCTTTGTAGCTCTCAGACCCCATATGCATTCAGCCTCCCTCTTCTTGCTGTGGGCTGTGCTCAGTTTTAATGGCGCCACCTATGAGGTCACAGGGGCTGGGCGACAGTCTTCTGGGAAGACAGGGGAGGGGTAACTGTGAAGGGATGTTTCACTTCCCTCAGGACCTCAGTATGAAGGACCCCCAATGAAGAAGCAAGGCGAAGTGAGGCCGGGGTCTCCCAATCTTTGAGAGAATCTGGGACAGAGAAACGTAATGGAGGGACGTGGGAAAAGGGAGAACCAGGGAAATCAAGAAGTTAGAACAAAATAGGGCAAGAAAAGACAGCCCAGCTCTGCAGATGTTTTCCGTGGAGGAAGTGCACGCTCAATGCGCCACTGGGCACAACCATCTACTCTCCACCGGCATGCACAGCTGGGCCCGCTGCCCCTGCCCCTCTGTTCACTTGTGCAGCCCCGGTGCTTGTGACCCCAGCCTGACTGGTTGCGGAGTGCCCCACCTCCCTGCAGATTCCGGGACCCTGTCTCTGTCTGCAGCACCAGCACTGGCATCACAGATGGCCATGCTCCATGTGACAAAAAGCTATCTGCTGGCCAGGACCCTGGGGACCTCTGACTTCTTGGGGGAAGAGGGTGCCTCTCTCCGTCCTCCAGACTCCAAAGGGCAGAGGGTCTGCTTGCTTCTCCGCTTGGTGAAGTACATGTGCACAGAGCTGGGGGAGAGCGGCAGCCTGGAAGGAGGTTGGGCCACCGGATGGTCCATTGTCTCTCACTTGCTGTGTGACCTCAGACAGGTTACCCACCATCTCAGATGTTATTGTTGTTGTTCAGTCGCTAAGTCATGTCCAGCTCTTTGCGACCCCATGGACTACAGCACTCCAGGCTTCCCTGTCCTTCACCATTTCTCCCTGAGTTTACTAAAACTCATGTCCACTGAGTGGATGATGCCATCCAACCATCTTATTCTCTGTCACCCCTTCTCCTCCTGCCCTCAACCTTTCCCAGCATCAGGGTCTTTTCCATGAATCGGCTCTTCCCATCAGTTGACCAAAGTACTGGAGCTTTAGCGTCAGTCCCTCCAATGAATATTCGGGGCTAATTTCCTTTAGGATTGACTGCTTTGATCTCCTTGCTGTCCAAGTGACTCAGAGTGAGCAGTGTTAGATAAAATGACCCCTACCAGTTCCCCCCGGACAGGGCGTATGTCTTCTCTATTGGTTCCCATGGTCCCTGAACTGAGAGCAGGAGAGTACATTCAGTTTGAGAGCGCTCGTCTCTACTGTAATGTGTTCCTGTTGGGGTATGTGTGTGTGTGTTATTTGAACCAGATGTTCTCATTCCATGTGCAAAGTTATAAATGGCCCCCTTTGTCCTGCAGCTGGGGGCACAGAGCAGAGATTTTACACAGATGCCAAATGTGTCTTAAGGTTCTGTTGAACTCCAAGCTCAAGGGGCCAAACCGCAACCTTCTTGGCCAAAGTCAGGCTCCCTCCAAGTTCTGTTTCCCAAAAACCTCCCTGTACCTTTGAGGAGTGATGATGTCCCTGAATTATGGATCTGTCCCAACAGCCTTCATGAGAACGGCTGAGCCTCAGCTTCAGAGCCAGAGGGAGTGAAGAGAAGGTGTGGGAGTCAAAGTGGACCTGGTTGCGGTCCGGTTCTAAAGGTGGGGTCTGTGTGGGGATGGGGGGTGGGGGGCAGTGGGAGGGGACAGGTATTCAGAGCTTTGGATGGAAGCCATTCGAAACACAGGGCACTTCACAGCTTTGCCTGCATCTGATGTTCATCAGTGCCTCTCCAGTGCTGGGCATTGTCCAGTATAAGGGGCACGGTTAAGCTCACTGCTGTGGACACGGAGGGGCTCGGCTCAGTTGGAACCTCCTGAGAAGCCTACGGAAAACCTCCCAGATTTGTCTGAAAGTAAAGTTCAGCGAAGTTAAATAGCTTGCCCAAGAGCACACAGCTGGTTGGGGAGTCTGCCCAACAGGGATTAAAACCCTCTGTTTTCAGTGCGTGGGCTTTTCCCATAGTACTCTGGGGAGTTCAGTTAGGGCTTGACTTGCCAGGGGGCTTGGAGCCCACCACCTAACCTCTCTCTGGAGGTGGCTTATTTTCTCATCTGGACAGAAGCATGATGAAGCTATCTGCCTGCATACCCCCCAGGGAGGTGCTGAGGACCTGGGAGCAAGGGGAGTGCTTGCAGGATCACAAGGCATAAACATGAATGGGGGTTGGGAGGGGCTCCTGTTGGGTGCTGAGACTGAGGAGAGCTGGGGAGCCCTGTTTGACAGGAGATTCGGAAGGCCAGGCTGTCCACTTAACTTCCCTTCCTCCTCCCTGAGGCCACAGTCTCCCCAGACCCCCTTCCTTCAGATCTGATCATACTGATACCTGGTTTGCATTATGACATCCCTGACTGCTGAGGGGAGCCTCTTGTGGAGAACTTAATCTCTCCCAGTGACATAGGGCTTTATAGCTTACCAAGGGTTTCCACACACTTTTTATCTTGATCTTGCCATACCTCCCTGAGGTGAGTGGGAAAGGCTTTACTATCCCAACTTTCAGCTGCATGGATAGAGATCCTGCAGACCACAGCCCAGCCCCCCTCCCTTTTTAGAGACATAATGAGGCCCAGAGAGGAGAAGCCACTTACCCAGGGCCACACAGCTTATGAACAGCAGAGCAGGACAAGAAATAAAACTCTTCCAGCTCATGAGTGGTGTTCTTCCTAATACCCAGGATGTCCAGACCACCCCCTGGCCCCAGACCTCCCCTAGAAGTTGCCTCTGAAACCACAGCATTTCCTCCAACATCTGTCTTTCTCTCGTGAAGGTCGGGGCAAGATGAGGCAAGAAACAAGATTGTGCCATGACTCTAACCCTACTTGTCCTGCGGGTGACAGGAGGGGAGGAGGCTGCTGGAGGGACCTGTGAGGGATGTGGCCACAGCTGACCTTCAGTTCCCATGGTGCCCTGTGGCCCCGTGTTCTCCTTTCTCATCCCCTTCTCTAGCCCTGGCCTGTGGTTATTGATGACCGCACCACTCCTCCGTGGCTGCAAGAATCCTCTTCAGCAAGAATCCACTTAATTACAATTGCAGGGCAGAAAAAGTGAGTCAGACATTTAAAAAAAACCAAAAAACCAGCAGCCAGAAAGAAGGGTAAAACAAATTGAGTTTTATCAATAGATCCCTCCATTACCCAGAAAATTTCATTACCCTGCACCTCCCACTCCCTGAGCTTTCTGCTGAAGAGCATATTGACCAAGTATACATTTCTGAAGTCTGGCCTGAGAGGAGTAGAAGGGGAAACCCCCAAATAATTAGAACTGCAAGAGACCTCTTCCAGAGAAATGCAAGAGTTCTTACTGAAGTTTAACTCCCCCGGATAGATTTGGGAAAGATGCTGGGGGTGGGGGAGGGGTTGGAAATTAAGTAAGTAACAGGCTGAGGTCCATCCTGAAGCAAAAATTCTGTAGATGAGCCATACAAATAAATGGTTAAGTGTCTAAGAGTTGATCAAGAAAAACACAGAAGAATTTTAACCAGTAACTCAAATGGATGCTGCTTTAATTCCGCAGTTATGTGCCAGGTGGGTATTGGGTCCCAGCAGGGAGAGGATGTCTTTGCCGTCTAACTCAGTTGAGAAATGCCTCTTCCACTTTGTAATTTGAAATCTTAATAATTCACCCCTTCCTTCCTCTTTGCCTCCTATTCCCCAAATTAGCCATATGTGTGAACAGCCTTCATAACCAACTCATCGTGTCAATGCTGTATGAGGGATGTGAGCTATTGTCTTTTGGAGTATGTATGCAACCATCTTCAGCCCAATCTTCCTCCTCAACATGACCACTGAAGTGACTCCCTGTTGCCTATAAGAAAAAGCTAATGGGGACCCAAGTTATCTCTCCAGCTCTATCTCCATCAGCTTCACATCTTATACCATCAGTCCCAGCCAAACTACCTTGGCATTAGCCTTGGCTATTTTCCCACCTATTTGTTCAAATTTTCCCCTAAACATATGAGGGCTGGGCAAAAAGACAACAGTCTCAATGAAATCCCGTTCCTTCCCCCGAACATAGTGATATGTTCCTGTTATGCCTGCAACACGATTCTCTGGGGTACTTTTTTTTTTTTTTTCAATATTTATTTGGCTGTGCTGGGTCTTAGTTTCAGCTTGCAGAATCTTTCATTTTTGTTTTGGCATGTGGGATCCAGTTTCCTGACCAAGGATGGAACCTGGGCCCCCTGCATTGGGAGCACAGAGTCTTAGCTACTGGACCACTAGGAAAGTCCCTCTGGAATACTTTTTTGATGATATATAAGTATGGCCAATCTAATCTATTAATATCATCTGTGTGTATCATTTCTTCAACTATACAGTAAAAATACTGAACTTTCTGTGTAAATGAACGAATGAATTTGCAATTAGCCCTTCACACTCACTGCATGGCAAGGCGGGGACAGAATGATTTGCTCAAGGCATCTGTAGTTTAATGTTCCATACACAGAAAAGGAAACTGTCATAAGAATCTATTAGTAGCCTAGAGGTTAGCTCATTTAACTGAGCAACTTCATTAGGGGTTGTTAGCACATCAAAGCAGTGTTTATTGAGCCTGGAAAAGTGTCAAATTGTGCTCTGGTTCCGCAAACCTCTCTCAAGGTAGGTGATAACATCTGCTTTCTTTTCAGGAGAAAAATAGTTTCCTTTCCCTGAACACACAATATCTTTGTTCCTTCTGTTGACTAAGATGTCAAGCTGCCTTGAGTTATTTAAAGAGACAGAAAACGTCTTTGTTCCTCAGTGATATTCCCTTTGGATTCCTTTCACTGACGATAAACAGCGTCACTATTATAAGATGTCTCTGCTTGCTTTTAAAAGGACACCACTCTATCCACCTCCACTCCATTTTTCTGGTTGTTGTCTATGTGGAGTTGCTCTGGTCCCTTTAAAGTCATCTCTCTGGATATCACACTTCTTTAATGTTGATATAAAGGACCCCAAGCTTCCTGTCCTCTACCTCCCCCTACTTTCTTAGGGCTAATAACTCCGTTTTGCAAACATGCCATTTAAGCCCCAGCAGTTGGAACCCAGGAATACAGCTCTTTGGCTGAAACAGATAAATGGGGTGGCTGCCCTGGTTGCCATGGAGACAAAAGCCAACTTCCTAGGATAATGAGGGCCATATCTGGGAGCCTCAGACCCTTGCCCTTCCCCCTTACTGAGGCCTCTTGCTTTCTGTTCAAATAGAAATGGAGAAAGAATAGCTTCTACTTCTGACTTTGGGGGGCGGGGTGTGGGTCTCAGAGGTGAGCAGAGAAGGGGAAAAGCTAACCTAAGACATGTCTGGCCTAGTGGGTAGGGCCCTAGGCTGGGGCCCTCAGGCCCAGGCTCAAACGCCGACTCAACCAGCTGTTTGGTGACCATAAACAAGTCCCCTTCTCCTTTCCAAGCCCCAGTTTCTCCAGCTATAAACTGAGGGAGGTTCATTAACTATCTTGGCTTGGTTTGCCCCAGAAGCTGAACTTGGGTCAGAGATTCAAATTTAAGTAGTTTCAGGAAACTCAGATTGAGGGGCTGTGGAAGTGAGACGAAGGAAGGAGGGAAGGGAGCCAATACAAGGTGTGCTGTGGAGCAGGCCATCCCCATGGCAACCGTGCCTCCATCCAGTCGGGCAGTTCTGGGAGACAGAATTGAAGCAGACCGCAGAGTTCTCCTGCCCAAGCTGGGGGTTAACCCACCACATCTGCATCTCTCTTTATAGAGGGCTGTTTCCAGAAGCGTGTGTTCATGGCAAACTCAGACTTTGCCCCACGGTGGCCCACCATGCTTGCCCATACTGGAAGGAAGCAGCCTCGAGTGTCAGGGTTAGTAGCTGAGGAGGTAGAGGGAAGGCACTGACACCATCTCTATAATAACTGACCTTCAACTCTTCCCTCAGCCCTGAAAAACTGTAGGCATACACAGGGGCAAAGTAGGGGGAATTTAAGGCCTTGGTGTGTTGTGCAGAGTGCAAGGACTGCATCTTCTGCACTCAGTGACCCCTGCCCCATGATTCTAGGACCTCTAGATGGTTCTCAGAAGCTGAGACCAGAGTTCATCTCTAACTGGTCAGAATGGTGAGCTCATCCACTGGCCAGAGGAGGCGGTGATAGTCTTACAGTCTCCATCCCACCTTCTTCATAACCCCCATCCCCATCCCAGTCTCCAAAGCTTTTCATGGTCTTCTGAAATACCTTATCTTCCAACACAAACCCTCAATACTGTCAGGCTTTCTCCCTCTCTGCTTCTACACTGGCCACTCTACAGATACTCTGAGAGCACCTTTCACTGAATTGAATTTGAGGCCCAACCCAAACTTCACCTCATCCAGGAAGTGCTTCAAGACCATCCCAGGCCTGGAAAGTTCCCTCTTCTCTGAATATCTGTTGTCGCTGACATCATCTAATCTGACCACACAAGACTCTGGCATTTCACAATGACACATCTCACCGTCTTCAAAAGAACATTCTTCTTTCCACCATTTAGCTGTCTACCTGCCAGGACCTGGCTAGTGTTTGAGAGACAGGAAATAATTGAAGTAAAGAATTAGTCAATCAGTTCAGTTCAGCAAGTATTGATTGGGAATTTCAGTATACAGATGCTGTCAAAGGAGCAATATTATTATTCATTTGCTCAGTGTGTCCAACTCTTTGTGACCCCATGGACTGCAGCACTCCAGGCTTCCCTGTACTTCACTTCTGGAGTTTGCTTGAACTCATGTCCATTGAGTCAGTGATGCCATCCAACCATCTCATCTGCTGTTGCCTCTTCTCCTGCTCTCAGTCTTTCCCAGCATCAGGGTCTTTTCCAATGAGTCAGCTCTTCCAAGCAGATGGCCAAAGTATTGGAGTTTAAGCTTCACCATCAGTCCTCCCAATAAATACTCAGGGTTGATTTCACTTAGGATTGACTGGTTTGATCTCCTTGCAGTCCAAGGGACTCACAAGAATCTTCTCCAGCATCACAGTTCGAAAGCATCAATTCTTCAGCGTTCAGCCTTGTTTATGGTCCACCTTGCACATCTGTACATGACTACTGAAAAAACCATAGCTTTGACTATATAAACCTTTGTTGGCAAAGTGATGTCTCTGCTTTTTAATATACTGTCTACATTGTCATAGCTTTCCTTCCAAGGGGAAAGTGTCTTTTAATTTCATGGATGCAGTCACTGTCATGGAGCAATGGGGTGACTCAAATAAGATGCCATGTGACTGTGCAGAATTTCAGAGTCAAAATTGTCCAAGGTATATGGGAGAATGGCATTGAAACATGTAAATTATCATATGTGCAATGAATCACCAGCCCAGGTTTGATGCATGATACAGGGTGCTCAGGGCTGGTGCACCGGGATGACCCAGAGGGATGGAATCAGGAGGGAGGTGGGAGGGGGGTTCTGGAAGGGGAACACATGTATACCCGTGGTGGATTCATGTCAATGTATGGCAAAACCAACACGATAATGTAAAGAAAAAAATAAATAAATTTTAAAAATTGTTCAAGGTAATAGAAAGTCAGAATGTGTAAGGATGGTCCTTGGAGATCACCAAATCCAACCCTTTCCCTTCACAGATAGGGAATCTAGAAGGAAGGTGACTTGCCTCAAGTCACATAGCTGATGAGTAGTTTTACATGTATTTATTCATCACAGGGGGTCTTAGACTTTCTTTTTATCATTTGTGTGAGTTCAGAGACAATCTTACTTTCCTTTTCCTTTTTTCTCCCACTTTGAAGGAAAATGAAATTTAATGGCTTCTCTTTCTGAAGAGAATGGGCAAAGAATAAAAACATCAGTTATGTAATAGTCATTTGCCTTAGTCATGCAGCCCTGCAGAGCGCCGTTGGAACAGAAAGATGATTAAGTTAAACATGGCATATTTATTCCCCGGCGGTCACCCTAATTGGCTTTGCCACTGTAATTGATTTGACAGGTTATTTTTACTGAGAACGAGCTAGGTTCCTCTGCTGGCTAGCAGATTTGCTGTTGTTCTCAAAGTCCAGCATGGCAAGGGTCCAGATGCCCAGATGTGCAGATGTGGGCTGGTTTCCCCTTGAGGATGGGTAGGGGGATTCCCCAGCTAAACCTGGAGGGAATTGAACTCCCAGTATACAAATGTGAGAGTTTTTAGGGGGTTCCCCGGGAAAGAAATGGGTAGAGAAGCTCAGTGTAATTTGCTTCAAGGCATCAAATGGAGGGATCTAGGAAAAATGGAAAGTGACATGCATCCATGCGATGGAGTTAAGGACTCCACCGTGAGGGCAGAGGAATAGGGGACAACTTTTTGCCAATGGAGCTTTCTGTACTTTTTGTCTATTTCTAACAGCCACCCCTTCCCACCTCTGCAAACGGCTGCACAGAGTACAGAGAACCAGCATTCCCTGGTAGACTGTAGCACCAGCCGCCTACACAGCCTACTCTATTTTTGCACACAGCTCAGTGCCTCCCCCTGTGTGCAGGATGGGAGGCTGTGGGCTGGCAAGTGCTCAGAAACCCATGGGAGGTCTCCAGGGTGAGAGGGGACCCTTGAAGGAGCTGGCACCTGCCATGAAGTAGGGCCATTTCAGTCACCAAGTGACCTTGGATATCATCTCGCCTTTGAATTCCAGAGTCCTAGCCATCCATCAAGACGGCGTAACCAAAGTCTGCCCCATCCCTGCACTAGTCTGCGATGTGAGTAATCACAAGTGATAATTACCGAGCACATAAAAACATCCCGAGCTCTGGACTCACACTTCCCATACACCATCACATGTGGTCTGTGTAGTGTGATGCAGAAGGTGCTATTATTACTGTTCTTCCTTAGAGATACAGACATCAAGGTTCAGAAAAGTAACTCTTTTATGAGCACACGACCCATAAGAGGTAGAACTCAGGCAGGCTGACCCCAGCGCTTGTCTTTTAACACCGTACTACTCCATTCAGTATTCTGCACCAGCAAAAAATAATCTGAATTTACAATGGCTGAGGGGCATAGTCACGCAAGAAGGTTACCATATCCAGAATAGCATAATGCTATGGCAAGAACAAGTGAAAAATGTATCTCCACTGCTTGCTAGTTTTCTAATTCCTAGGGCATCTCTCCTTCTCTTCTGTAAAATGGAAATGACAATATCCACTTCAGGTGGCTGTTCTCAGGAGTGTAGAATGGCCCACGGAAGGGACCTAGCACCGGACTTAATATACAGTAAGTGCTCAATAAATGACAGCTCCTTTCCTCCCTTCTCCTTAATCTGAAAGCTGAGCCAAGAGAACCCCACCCCAGCCCCAGCTCTCTTAGAACGAGGGCATTTCCTCTGTTCATTTGCCTTTGAACAATGGCACGGTATGGGACACTAGAGCAGGCAGTGAGTGATGGGTGGCCATGGCTCCCCAAGCCCGCTCAGCAGCCTGCAGGGATCTGACCGCATCTGAGCCTGGCAACCACACAGCATCCTGGCCAGCCAGGGAGGAGGCCTGCGCTGGAGCGGGCTGAGGAAGTGAGGTCACAGCCTCTGACAGCAATTCGGAAGTTGGGAGAGGCCTGCCAGGTCCTACCAGTAGAGGGGCCTTCACAGAGCAGTATCTTGGTTCGGCTGGAATTTCAGGCAGGAATGTTTAACAGAAGGCCGTGGGGCAAGTGTAAATTCCAGAGGCTGAGGTTAACGCTTTGCAGAGGAGTTTCCCCGCTGTCAGCCTCCAGCCTGGAGCAGGCCCTTCCTAGGAGTGGGAGGGGGAAGCACCTCTTGGGTTGGAACAGGGCCAAGGGGGCCTAGGAGGCAGCTTCTCCCAGGTCCAGGGGAAACTGGAGGTGCACTTCATGTACCCAGCACTTTATACTCATGTGGCCGCTTTACGGTTCCATCTGGATTCAATATGCAAACAGAAGTCAACTGCACTTTTTTCCCCCTTGTCCTTTTTAAACCATTCTCTTTCTTTCCATCTCTAAATAAAACCCTGGGTCTTATAGCTTTTTCTGGGCCTTTTTAGTCTCCAAGAGAGTTTCATTTCAGTAAATTGAAAATCTGGTTTAGGATAATGTCAAAACTCCAAGCTCCAGTTCCTCAAAAAACTGAAAATAAAAGTACCATATGATCCAGCAATGCAATTGCTGAGTACGTATCCAAAGAAAATGAAAGCAGTAATTTGAAAAGATACATGCGCCCTACTGTTCATCACAGCATTATTTACAGTAGCCAAGATGTGGAAGCAACCTAGTTATCCATCAAAATATCAGTGGATAAAGATGTGGTACATATATACAATGGAATACTATTCAACCATAAAAAGAATGGAATGTTGCCATTTGCAACAGCGTGGATGGATCATAGGAAAGTATTATGCTTAGCGAATTAAGTCAGACAGTGAAAGACAAATACTCTATTATCACTTGTATGTGGGATCTAAAAAAAATAAATGAATGCGTATAACAAAACAGAAACAGAATCACAGATACAGAAAACAAGCTAGTGGTTTTCCTGAGGAGAGGGAAGGAGGGAGGGACAAGATAGGGGTAGTGGATTAAGAGGTATAAACTATCATGTATAAGATAAATAACATACAAGGATATATTGTAAACACAGGGAATGTAGCCAATATTTTGAAATGACTATAAATGGAGTATAACTGTTAAAAATTGTGAATTACTATGTTATACACTTGAAACTTATATAATATTGTATGTTAACTATATATTAATTTAAAAAGATGCAGTGTATATATGTAGAATGGAATACTACTCAGCCATGAGAAAGAAGGAAGTCCTCTGATCACCCCGGAGGTGCTGGCAGAATGTTCCAGAATCTCTTAGCTTGTCCCAGACACAGGGCCCAGCCCTTGCTTTAAGATGTGAGGGTTCTTGACCCCGATTGTGTTATCTCAGGCTTCTGGGGTGATGACTGAGATGAAGACAGCAAGTGCCGACTCTAGCACCTGTCAGCAGTTTCCTGGTATAAAGATTACGATGGGAGCGTGCCTGTTTCTTGAGTACTATGGGCCAGCCACTGTATTAAGCAGCCTAAATGCATTATTTCATAGTGATTCCCTTTTGGGGCTTCCTGGGTGGTTCAGTGGTAAATAATCCTCCTGCCAATGCGGGAGACGCACGTTCACTCCCCGGGTTGAGAAGATCCCCTGGAGAAGGAAATGGCAGCACACTTTGGTGTTCTTGCCTGAAAAATCTCATGAAGAGAGGAGCCTGGTGGGCTGTAGTCCAGAGGGCCACAAAGGGTTAGACACGACTGGGCGATTGAGTGCAGTTGCCCTTTTACAGAGGAAGGAGTTGAGGCCCAGATGGGTTATGGAGTTAGGATTTGAACCTGGACTCCAGACCCAAGTCTCCACTGCCCTGCCCTGAGTCCTCTGCTCTAACCACATTCTCTTTCTCCCTGCCCCTTAAGCACATCTAATGCTTTTTCACTGTTCAGTCTGCGCTTCTGGGATGACCCCTGCCCCAGTCATATTCTGTAAGGTCAGTTAAAGGCCTGTCTTTTCCACCGAAGCTGTTCAGAGTGATTTCTCCCTCCCTGCATAGGAAGCACTTCCGAATGCAGCACCTGTACTGAACTTACTTTCATCCCCATACATGTCTTTCTGTTTTGTAAGTGTTTGATCCATGAATCACCTACATTAAAGACACAAGTCTTTTTCTAATGTATTTTTATTGAAGTGTAGTTGAATTACCATGTTGTACCAATTTCTGCTGTACAGCAAAGTGACCCAGTTATGCATATATATATATATACATTCTTTTTTCATGTTCTTTTCCATTTTGGTTTATCACAGGATGTTGAATATAGTTACCTGTAGTATACAGTAGGACTTTGTTGTTTATCCGGTCTATATATACCAGTTGGCATCTACAAATCTCAAACTCCCAATTCAGTCCTCTTCCACCCCTATCCACCTTTGGCAACCACCCTTCTATTCTTTATGTCCATGATTCTGTTTCTGTTTCATAGATAGGTTAATTTGCGTCATATTTTAGATTCTACATATAAGTGATATCATATAGTATTTGTCTTTCTCTTTCTGACTTACTTCACTTAGCATGATAATCTCTAGTTGTATCCATGTTGCTGCAAATAGCATTATTTCATTCTTATGGCTGAGTAATATTTAATTGTGTGTGTACATATATATATATATATATATATATATATATATATATATACACACACACACACCATATCTTCTTTATCCATTCATTGGTTGATGGGCCTATGGGTTGTTTCCATGCCCTGGCTATTATGGACAGTGCTATAAGTATAGGAAAGCATGTATATTTTTGAACTACGGTTTTGTCTGGATGTATGCCCAGGGATAGTATTGCTGGGGTAACTCTAGTTTTCTGAGGAACCTGCATACTGTTTTCCATAGTGACTGTACCAACTTACATTCCCACCAATTATGTAAGAGTACTTCCTTTTCTGCACACCCCTCCAGCACTTGCTACTTACAGACTTTTTAACAATGACCAGCATGAGTTGGTGCCTCATTGTAGTTCTGATTTGCATTCTTCTCGTAATTAGCAATGTTAAGCATCTTTTCATGTAAGTGCACATGACTTAAAGGTACAACTTGATGCATTTTAAAAGCGAACATCCCTGGGTCATCATCACTGGGATAGAGGAACTCGAGAGATCTCCTCAGACCATGTCATGGTCAGCCTCTGCCCAAAGTACCACTAGTCTGAACTCTATCACATAAATTCATTTTGCTGGTTTTTGATCTTCATATGAATGACATGCAATATATCCTGTCTTATACGGATTTGCTTCACCTGTATGATTCTCCTGTAAGACTGTGGTGTATAGCAGTACTTCTTTCTTTTACTATTGTGTAGTATTTCACTGTGTGGCTCTACCATAATTTATCCATTCTACTGATGATGGACTTTTGGGCTATTGAGAATACTGTGAATATATAACATTCTTGTACATGACTTTTGATGGACTTAATTATTCATTTCTGCTTGGTATATGATCAGAGATAGGATTTCTGGAGGATGTTTATCTTCAGTCAGTACTAAATAGTGTCAAACAGTTTTCTAAAATGGTCATACCAGTTTACACGCCCACCAGCAATGTACAGGTGTTCTGGTTGATTCACATCCTTGATAATACATGGTGTCATCAGTGTTTAAAATTATATTCATCCTAATGAATGTGTAGAGGTATGACATTCTATTTTAATTTGCATTTTCCTAAAAATGAATGTTGAACATCTTTTTATATGCCTAGTGAGTGGCCTTTAGATAGCCTCTTTTCTAAAGAACCTATTTTTTCAAGTTAGAATTTGTAATAATCGAATTGTCTTTTATAGATTTGTAGCAGCTTATTATGAATTTTGAATTTGGTCCTTAGACATATGTATCACAAGTATCTTTTCCTACTCTTGGTGTTGCTTTTAAATTGTGTTGCTTTTTTTGTTTCTTTTCCTTGCCTCTTTTCATGCAGTTCTCAATTTTAATGCAGTCCAATTTGTCAATTTGTTTATAGTTAGTGCTTTTTGTGCCCTAAGAAGTCTTTTCCTACTCCCAGGTCATGAAGATATTCTCCTAGAATTTCCACCAGAAGCCTTATTATTTCTCATGCACATCTTCACACTCCAATTCCATGTATATATATCATAAGCAAATATGATGTTCTTTTGTATATTTTTAGTTTTATATAAATAATATATAATAACATATTATAACATAGTGATATAATAACCCTGGTGGCTCAGTGATAAAGAATCTGCCTGTCAATGCAGGAGACACAGGTTTGATCTCTGGGTTGGAAAGATCTCTTGGAGAAGGAAATGGCAACCCACTCTAGTATTCTTGCCTGGGAAATCCCATAGACAAAGGAGCCTAGAAGGCTACAGTCCATGAGGTTGCAGAAGAGTCAGACACAGCTTGGTGACTAAACAATAACAGCAAATATGATAACATTCTACAATTTCCTTTTTGCACTCAATAGTACATTTAGGAGATTAATCTTTGTTGATATGTGGCTTCCACTCATTTCCTTTCGCTGGAGCAGACTTAATTAGACTGTATACATATAAAGCCATCTGTATACCCTTTCTCCTGCTTATGGATGTTTGGTTGCCTCCAGCATCCATCACAAGTAACTCTCCTGTGAGTCCACACACAGGTGCCTCCTTGTGTGAGAGTATCTGTGGGGTGCCTGCCTCCCGGATGAAGCTGTGGCTTTAGAGCTATAGAGACTCAGCGCTCAGAGGAGGTGCTTCAGGGCTGCTGAGGAACAGGGCTGAGGAGAGAGATGGTGAGTGGATGCGGGCGGTGGGGGGCGGTGCCAGGTAGTCCTGGCTCTGGGCCCCTACCTGTTTCAGCCAGAACAGCTTTGCTTTCATGTGTTAGGATTCACAGTTCTGTTTAACACTTTGTTTGGAAAATGGACTCTGCTATAAAGAACAAAAACAGCATGAAAACCGAGTGAAAGTATTGTTCACACAGTGTTACAGATACCACTGGGCTGTGTGAGCTCGAGGCGGCAGTTGGCTCCCCCTCCAGCCCAAGCTGGTCCACTCCTCTGCGGCCTCGCTCTGCCCTGCCCCCCTCTTCTCTGCAGCGAGGCCCTAATTCTGTAGCTTCAGTGCAGTAAGCGTTTGGTGATGGATTGACCAGTGGATAAACCTTTTAATAGCTTAGCACCATTGTCATCTCATTGTAGTATGTTTTACAGTACACAAACAAAACACTTTTATTTTCTTATTTTGAAAAAAAAAATTGTTGTTTTGGGAACTTTCCTGGTGGTCCACTGGTGAAGACCTCACCTTCCAGTGCAGGAGGCGTGGGCTCAACCCCTGGCTGGGGAGCTAAAAATCCCACATGCCTCATGGCCAAAAACCTGAAACATAAAACAGAAGCAATATTATAACAAATTCCATAAGGACTATTAAAAAAAAAAGAAATTTGTTAAAAAATTAAAAATTCTTATTTTATATTGGAGTATAGTTGATTTACAATGTTGTGTGTTTCAAGTATATAGCAAATGATTCAGTTATTCATATGCATATATCCATTTTTCAGATTCTTTGTTTATATAGGACAAACCACTTTTATATCTGTCTTTGCCTTCAAATCAACCTGGAGCTTTCAGGGTTACCAACTTCACAGAGGTGAATACCGAGGCTCAGGGAAGTGAAGAAACTTGAGGTCACATGATTGGTAGGTGGCAGATTCGAAACTTGGATGCAGGCCTTTGAATCCTGGCGTTGGGCCCGTTCCACTAGTGTGTATCGCCTGAAAACACGGCCTTAATCCAGACGTCAATTAATAAGTAACCTATGTGTTACCCTCCGCAATTTCCGAGTACTCTCCACAGCCCTTCTGGGGGTGGAAGCACCCCACCTTTTTTCAGAGAGGGGGAGACTAGCACTAAGAGGGTGGAAGTATCTCACCCAAGGCCGAACACTGTGGACCAGCTGAGCTGTGTTCGCTGCCCAGCTCTGCTTCCCTGACCTGCGCTGCTCCTTCCCTCACCTTCACTCCTGGGCAGGGCCTGAAGGCATCTGGGGACAGGCTTCTGGCAGCCCTCCAAGTCCAACCTCCTGCAGCCTGAAGGCCTCACCCTCCCTGGCAGGCCCAGGAAGCGGGCTGGCTCTGAGCGGCTGAGCAGCCCCTCCCGTGAGGCCTGGCGTTGTTTTTCTTATCTAAATAAACTCTGCACAAACATGGCCACATTACTCATGAGTAAATTATTTTCAATAGCATGTTCCAGAGATGGGGGAATTAGTTCACACTGGAACCACGTCTTAACCTGCTAAATGAATGGGGACAAGGAAGGAGTTTTAGACCCAGGTCAGTGAAATCCAAAACCTACTCTTTTGAGCATCCCCCCTCCACCTCAAGCCTGGGGACCACTTTAGCACCCGGGCTACAGCCTGTGGGCCCCATGAAGGGCAGGCAGTGCCAATCTGTGCCTGAGGCAGAGGGCCAGTGAGCTCCTAGGGCCCAGGACCCTATCTCCCACGCTGTCCACCTTTTCCCACCAGCTTCTTTTTTTTTTAAGTATTTCTTTTAAAAAAATATTTTATTATTCTTATTGTTATTTTATTAATTGTTTGGTTTTTTTGGCAGTGCCATGCAGCATGTGGCATCTTTGTTCCCCAACCAGAAATCGAACCTATGCCCCCTGCGTTGGAAGCACACAATCTTAACCACTAGACTTCCAGGGAAGTCCCACCAGCTTCCTAAGGGAAGAGAGTAGGGAAGCTTTGCTTTATCCTCAGGCCTTTTGTGAAATGGATGCTAAAATCAGTTCAGTTCAATCACCCAGTCATGTCCAACTCTTCGAGACCCCATGGACTGCAGCAGGCCAGGCCTCCCTGTCCATCACCAACTCCTGGAGCTTGCTCAAACTCATGTTCATCGAGTCAGTGATGCCATCCAACCATCTCATCCTCTATTGTCCTCTTCCCTTCAATCTTTCCCAGCATCAGGGTCTTTTCCAATGAGTCAGTTCTTCGCATCACGTGGCCAAAGTGTTGGAGTTGCAGCCTCAGCATCAGTCCTTCCAGTGAATATTCAAGACTGATTTCCTTTACCATTGACTGGTTTGATCTCCCTGCAGTCCAAGGGAGACTCTCAAGAGTCTTCTCCAACACCACGATTCAAAAGTATCAATTCTTCAGTGCTCAGCTTTCTTTATAGTCCAACTCTCACATCCACACATGACTACTGGAAAAATCATAGCTTTGACTAGATGGACCTTTGTTGACAAAGTAATGTCTCTGCTTTTTAATATGCTGTCTAGGTTGGTCATAGATTTTCCTCCACGGAGCAAGCAGTCACCATCTGCAGTGATTTTGGAGCCCAAGAAAATACAGTTAGTCACTTTTTCCATTGTTTCCCCATCTATTTGCCATGAAGGGATGGGACCAGATTCCATGATCTTCGTTTTTTGAATGTCAAGTTTTAAGCCAGTTTTTTCACTCTCCTCTTTCACTTTCATCAAGAGGCTCTTTAGTTCCTCTTCACTTTCTGCAATAAGGGTGGTGTCATCTACATGTCTGAGGTTATTTCTCCCGACAATCTTGATTCTAGCTTGTGCTTCATCCAGCTCAGCATTTCACATGGTGTACTCTGTATATAAGTTAAATAAGCAGAGTGACAATATACAGCCTTGATGTACTCCTTTCCCAATTTGGAACCAGTCCATTGTTCCATGTCCAGTTCTACCTGTTGCTTCTTGACCTGGACACAGATTTCTCAGGAGGCAGGTTAGGTGGTCTGGTATTCCCATCTCTTGAAGAATTTTCCACAGTTTTTTGTGATCCACACAGTCAAAGGCTTTGGCATAGTCAATAAAGCAGAAGTAGATGTTTTTCTGAAACTCTCTTGATTTTTCAGTGATCCAGTGGTGGCTGGCAATTGGATCTCTGGTTTCTCTGTCTTTTCTAAATCCAGCTGGAACATCTGGATGTTCACGTACTGTTGAAGCTTCACTTGGAGAATTTTGAGCATTACTTTGTTAGCATGTGAGATGAGTGTAATTGTGCGGTAGTTTCAGCATTCTTTGGCATTGCCTTTCTTTGGGATTGGAATGAAAACTGATCTTTTCCAGTCCTGTGGCCACTGCAGAGTTTTCCAAATTTGCTGGCATATTGAGTGCAGCACTTTCACAGCATTATCTTTTAGGATTTGAAATAGCTCAACTGGAACTCCATCACCTCCACTAGACATCACCTCCACTAGATTTGTTTGTAGTGATGCTTACTAAGGCCCACTTGATTTCGCACTCCAGGATGTCTATCTTTCCATGAGTGAATGTGGTTATCTGGGTCAGGAAGATCTTTTTTCCATAGTTCTGATTATTCTTGCCACCTCTTCTTAATATCTTCTGCTTCTGTTAGGTCCATACTGTTTCTGTCCTTTATTGTGCACATATTTGCATGAAATGTTCTCTTGATATCTCTAATTTTCTTGAAGAGATCTCTAGTCTTTCCCATTCTATTGTTTCCTTTATTTCTCTGCATTGATCACTGAGGAAGGCTTTCTTATCTCTCCTTGCTATTCTTTGGAGCTCTGCATTCAAATATATATCTTTGATATAAAAGGTATATCTTTCCTTATCTCCTTTGCCTTTAGCTTCTCTTCTTTTCTCAGCTATTTGTAAGGCCTCCAGGCCTCCTCAGACAACCATTTTGCATTATTGCATTTCTTTTTCTTGGTCATGGTCTTGATCACCACCTCCTGTACAATATTATGAAACTCTGTCCATAGTTCTTCAGGCACATTGTCTATCAAATCTGAGCCCTTGAATATTTGTCACTTCCACTGTATAATCGTAAGAGATTTGATTTAGGTCATATCTGAATGGTCTAGTGGTTTTCCCTACTTTCTTCCATTTAAATCTGAATTTCGGTATAAGAAGTTCATGATCTGAGCCACAACACTTGGTTTAACTAAACTCCTTCAGCTTCTGGAGCTGGTTCTTTCACAGGAAGACGCTGGGATGAAGGGAGGGAGGGGCTCAGGAGCTGTTATGTAAATGAGGATACAGTGCCTGGCAAATCACCTTTGTTGTTATGACTGTCCCAGGTGCTCAGGTGTGAGAAAGATGCTAAAAGTGTCTTATGCTGGCCCACCACCAAGTGTGTGCTGTGTGTGTGCTAAGTCGCTTCAGTCGTGTCTGACTCTTTGTCACCCTAGGGACTATAGCCTTCCAGGTTCCCCCGCCCATGGGATTCTCCAGGCAAGAATGTTGGAGTGGGTTGCCATGCCTTCCTCCAGGGGATCTTTCTGATCCAGGGAGTGAACCTGCGTCTTTTATATCTCTTGCATCGGCAGTCAGGTTCTCTACTACTAGTGCCACGTGGGAGGGCTTTCATATCTACTCTGGCAGGTGTGTTCATTACCTCATCTTGTAGGTGAGGGCCTGAATCTCAGAGAAGCTCTGTGATATGCTCAAGGTAGATGGGGAGTCGATCATGAACCTCGGACAGTGGGGTTTGCATTTGCAAAGGACCCTTGGACATAAGGTCTTAATAGAGTTCCTGGCAGCACTGGGAAAGGAACTTTAGTCCTTGACGCCTAGTTCAAGAAATCCTGGTTTCAGCAGAATGTTTCTTGGTGCTGTTTCTAGTCCCATGGAACATGGGAACTACATTTGACTTTTGTCCAGGACTCTGGACTGTGGTACGCCGGCTGTGTGATCACAGGGACCCCTTTGTCCTCTTTACCAGCTTCAGAATGATGGGCTCTAGGTTGGAGAGGCTGTGGCTATTGCATGGTGCGGTCCTTGTCCTGGGGGCCTTTTCTCTTCGCCTTGCATGAGGACCGGCCAGGGACGAGACCCTGAGACACCCTGAGAGATTCAGTCTCCACATACCACATTCCAAAAAAAATAGTCTAAACTTGATAATGTGCCTCCCATCCATGTGTGTTGAACTCAAGTAGCTTTTTCAAGAGATTCTGCTTGTAAAATGCTGGGTGAATGCAAGTAAGTTGAACTTTTCTCCTTGGCTGCAAGTGGGGCAGGAGGGGGAGGATGCTTTGCAGCAGGCTTAAGCCCCTTGTTGCTCTGCCTCCTGGGCTCCCACATCTGCCAAGAGAGTCTTACACAAGAGGGTGCTCAGCCCCCATCTTCTGAATTGAATGATGTATGCTCACTTCCCAAAGAAAACTGAGTTTAAGCTATACTGAGGTGTGAGCAGAGAGTCTGTGCCAGCCTAGCTGAGGCACACACATGCACACATACACCGCTACACACACGCATGGGGAGGAGGTGTAGGGGGGCGATGTGTGTGGACTCATCCACCCTCTTTAGTTCCAGCTTAAACGGACAGCAAAAGTAAAACACGTTGTTCCCTTTTCTAGTCAATGTCTGAGTTCAAGGGTCTTCCTTGGAGGTCCAGTGGTTAAGACTTTGCCTTCCGGTGCAGTGGGTGAGGGTCCAATCCCCAGTCAGAGAACTAAGATGCCACATGCCTTGCCACCGAAAAACCAAAACATAAATCAGAAGCAATATTGTAACAAATTCAATAAAGACTTCAAAATAAAAACATCCAAATTTGAGGTCCCCAAACTCACCCAGGTACGAACTGAGCCCTGATGCCGACTGTCCTTTATGGACAAGTTTCTCCCAGAAGGATCAAGTGCTAGGCTTGAACTGAACGGCTAGATTGCTGGGCCTGGAACCCACAGCTTCACAGAAGATGCAGTTCCGTAAAGGGATTTTAGAGTTTCCTAATGCAGCCCCAGGCAGATGGGTGCTATGGGTATGCTTCCCTACTTAAAACCAACTCTGCTTAAAAAATAACACTGGAGGCAAAAATACACTTAATGAAGGTGTGACACACCACAAAACCACGGCCAGTGGGGTTTGAGAGGGAGTGTATAATTGTGTGTGTTTTAGACATTAAGGTAATGTGGCCTCACTTGGAAAAATCTGAGGGGAGTAGAGAGTGACCTGTAAAAATATGAGTCCATGCTGGTCAGGAATCTACCTCCACCCTTGCTAGCTAAGCTGTAGGATAGTTAGTGTTTATGTATGCCTATTATTTTCCTTCATTCCATCAAATATTTCTGGGAAGACTGCCTTGTGTCAGGCCATATCCTGGACACTTGGTGACATGCCTAGTAGATGAATTCTGATCTGTGTATTCAAGTCAGTGGGAAGAGCACTTGTCTTTCCTGGCTCTTGAATTAAATTACCTGCTACCCAAGGGCAGGAGGCCAGGCTCTCCTGGAGGCATTTTTTCCACCCATCGTCCTGAACAAGGGTGCCTGCATTGGAAGCTGAGGCATGGGCCCAGCAGGCTGACAAATGCACGCCCTTTCCATCTTTCACCCCCTCTCCTTGGCTTCTCTCCTGGGCCTCCTGGGCGGACTTGGCAGGAAGGGGCCCTGAGAGTTTAGCTGTCGATTGAAGCTGACAAGGACTTAAGGTGTTTTCCTCCCACAGTCATTTGCATCGAGTTAGGGGATTCCCAGAGACCAGAGGCTGCATCTTTATCAGTGAATGAGAAGGTCAGAGCTCAAAGAGGCGCAAACAAGCTCCAACTGGAGGAATGGCAGAGTTTCAAGAGGGATCCCAAGGAAGAAAAGAACTCAGAAAGCCATTCTGCCATGATGTCTGCCGTGGATGCAAAGAAGGGTGTTTGAGTCTTGTATTTAAACCCAAGGCCACTCCAGTCCCTTCCTTTCACAGACGAGGAAACAGAGAGCGGGGGTGTAAATAACGTACAAACTAGAGCAGGTCCATTGATAGAACCAAACTCTCCACCCTTCCCAAGACCTCCCCCTCCCTCAGCACTCCAGCCAGTCAGTTCTTCTGCCACTTAACCAGGTTTCAAGCCCTTCATAGAGAATTTCTCCACAAGTCACAACCATTCTTTTCATCTGTGGGTGAGGCTGGTTCAGATCAGGAGTTGAGTACCATAATGCATGCTGCTCCTATGTTCCTTTTGGTCCCTGACATTTCCTAGTAATGGTTTGGGGGCAGTAAATTACAGTGCAATGGAAGCTGAATCCATACTAGCAACTACAGGAGTGTGGTCCAGGTTGCCTGGATTTTAGCAACTGGCATCTCAAACCTATCTTCATGTAAATCCTTCCACGCATGCCCTACAGATCGGCTTTCTGACATCCCCTAACCCAGTGGCCAAATGAGCATGTGGCTGAGAGCCTGCAGTGTAAGTCAGGATTCTACATTTTAGTCATGAGACCGTGGACACATCATTTAATCTTTCTGGGCCTCAGTTGCCTGACTATCAGTTCAATTCATCACCAAACTTCTACTGAGTCCTTTCAGTGGGCTCAAGCACAGGTGTTGGGGTGAGAAAAATATGACAAGGTCTTTGACCTTCAAGGGGTTTAAAATCTACTATAATGAATTAATTATTAAGGTTGGTGCAAAAGTAATTGTTGAAATTTGTTGCTTGATACTGGGATTTTTCTTAAATAAATGTGGTTATGTTATACATCATTTTAATGCACATTTCTCTCCTTTTTTTTTTTTTGCTAATGACTTACTATTTGCTGTTTATTTTTGACTAGGGAAATGATATTAGACAAAAAGCGTATCCGAGCAATTTTCTTATTTGAGTTCAAAATATTTTGTAAAGCAGCAGAGACAACTCGCAACATCAACAATGCATTTGGCTCAGGAACTGCTAATGAACGTACAGTGCAGTGGTGGTTCAAGAAGTTTTGCAAAGGAGACAGGAGCCTTGAAGATGAGGAGCACAGTGGGTGGCCATCGCAAGGTGACAACACCGACCATTCTCTGGTTGTTTGGCATTTGAAGCGGATTCAGTTCAGTTCAGTCACTCAGTAATGTCCAACTCTTTGCGACCCCATGGACTGCAGCATGCCAGGCCTCCCTGTCCAAATTAGAAGGGTGAAAAACCTTGATAAGTGGGTGCCTCATGAGCCGACCACAAATAAAAAACAAAAAAACCATCATTTTGAAGTGTCATCTTCTCTTATTCTACACAACAACAAACCATTTCTTGATGAATTGTGATGCGAGGCAGAAAGTGGATTTTATAGGACAACTGGCAATGACCAGCTCAGTAGTTGGACCAAGAAGAAGCTCCAAAGCACTTTCCAAAGCCAAACTTGCACTGAAAAAAGGTCATGGTTACTGTATGGTGGTCTGCTGCCGGTCTGATCCACTACAGCTTTCTGAATCCCAGTGAAACCATTACTTCTGAGAAGTATGCTCAGCAAATCGATGAGATGTACCAAAAACTGCAATGCCTGAAACCAGCGTTGGTCAACAAAAATGACCCAATTCTTCTCCAAAACAATGTCCAATGACATGTCACACAACCAACGCTTCAAAGTTGAATGAATTGGGCTATGAAGTTTTGCCTCACCCACCATGTTCAACTGACCTCTTGCCAGCCGACTACCTTCAAGTATCTTGATAACTTTCTGCAGGGAAAACGCTTCTGCAACCAGCAGGAGGCATAAAATGCTTTCCAAGAGTTCATTGAATTCTGAACCAGGGATTTTTACACTAAAGGAATAAAGCAACTTATTTCTCATTGGTGATAATGTGTTAATTGTAACAGTTTCTGTTTTGATTCGTAAAGATGTCTGACCCATAATGACTTAAAATTCATGGTCTGAAACCACAATAACTTTTTCACAATATTTTAACATTAACCTTTAATAAATAAACAGATAAATGCACAAGTAAGTCCTAAGTATGAGCATATGAGGAGAAGGCAATGGCATCCACTCCAGTACTCTTGCCTGGAGAATCCCATGGACGGAGGAGCCTGGTAGGCTGTAGTCCATGGGGTTGCGAAGAATTGGACACGACTGAGCGACTTCACTTTCACTTTTCACTTTCATGCATTGGAGAAGAAAATGGCAACCCACTCCAGTGTTCTTGCCTGGAGAACCCCAGGGATGGGGGCCCCTCGTGGGCTTCCGTCTTTGGGGTCGCACAGAGTCGGACACGACTGAAGTGACTTAGCAGCAGCAGCAGCATGAGCATAGAGGTCTGAACAGGATAAAGAAGGAAAGGCTTCATGAACTGGGTGTTGTTCCAACCTAGACTTGGATGTAAGGAGTGTTCTACCAGTTGAAGGGGTGGGATGTGGAGATGGGAGGGATGGAGAGGACACCAAAGTCAAGAAGGAGTGGTGTGAGCAAAGATGCTGTGGTGTGAAAGGACCAAGAATATTTGTGATGTGCCTGGAGAAAGGATGTGTTGGGGGTGAAGCAAGAGAGATGAGGCTGCAGACAGCCTGGCCCCATCACTCAGTGCCTTCACTCCATATGAAAGACTATGGACTCTGTTCTCTAGAAGTGTGCTGTCCAATGGGGGAGCCACTAGCCACATGTGGCTATTGAGCACTTGAAATGTGGCCAGTCCAAATTGAGATGCAAGCATAAAGCACACGGCAGATTTCAAAGACTGCACAAAAAAAGAATATAGAGATAATTTTTATAGTGTTTGCATGTTAAAATGATATACTGAATATGTTGGGTTGCGTGCATGCTACGTTGCTTCAGTCATGTTAAACTCTTTGCCGTCCCATGGAATGTAGCCCACCAGGGCTCCTCTATCCATGGGATTTCCCAGGAAAGAATACTGGAGTGGATTATCATTTCCTCCTCCAGGGGATCTTCCTGACCCAGGGATCGAACCCCTGTCTTCTGTGTCTCCTGCATTTCAGGCAGATTTTTTTTACCTCTGAGCCCTATGTTGGGTTACATCAAATATATTAACTTCACCTGTTTCTTTTTCTTTTAAAAAAAAATAACATAGCCTCAATAATGTTTGAAATTGCATAGGTCACTCATATATTTCTATTGGACAGTACTGCTGTAAACAATTGAAAGCATTCTTTATAAATTATTGAAAGCATTTTTTACAAAGCAGGGAAATGTAGATGCAATTTACATTTCTGGAATACTCACTCTGGCTGCAAGTAGAGAAGGAAGACAATTAGAAAATTATTGTAATAATTGGTGGTGAGCCTGAATTAAGATGGAGGCTGGGTGATGGGAGGCAGATCCTACAGGGTTTGGTGGCAGATTGGATATAGGGGTGAAAGAGGGGAGGAGTTTCAGGTTACTGGGTGATTGGAGACAATGGTGATGCCCCTGAGGATGGAGGACTGAGAAGCAGGTTCATGGAGGAAGCTGATGAGCTCAGTTCTGGACATGAACTTGAGATGACTGTGGGCCTCTAGTTCCAGGTGACAGTTTGAGACTTGAGCTCAGGTGAGGGGTTTGGGTTGTAATATTTAGATTTTGGGATGAGTTTTTAAAGATCAGGCAAGACTCAAGCTGAGTAAGATCACCCAGGGTTGTTGTTGTTTAGTTAGTCACTAAGTCACGTCCCTCTCTTTGAGACCCCATGGACTGCAGCACACAAGGCTCTCCTGTCCTCCACTGCTTCCCAGAGTTTGCTCAAACTCATGTCCATTGAATCAGTGATGCTCTCTACCATCTCATCCTTTCCTGCCCCTTCTCCTTTTGCCTTCAATCTTTCCCAGAATTAGGGTCTTTTCCAACATAAGGGTCACACAGGGAGAGAATGTAAAAGGAAGGAAGCAAGTACCTGGCCCTGGGGAGCACTAACACCCATGGTAGGGCAGAGGGAAAAGATCAAAAAGTGTATCCTCGTACTGCCTGCCAATAACACCACCCTGTGATTCCTCTGCCTCGTACTGAGAGATCTTTCAGTAGAGACCCTTTTTCATTTATTGATTTCAGAAGAAAATAAACACAAAAATGTCACAACAAAAGCTGAAGCTCTCTTGAGTGGAGCTATTGGTGATTAAGTGAGATGACAAGAAATATTCTGCTCCAGATTCAATCTCACTTTATGAAGCTGTTATGAGGATAAGATGGTACAGATAAGCTTTTCAGGGGGCCATTTGGTAATGACTCCATAAGTAGCCATTCTCTTTCTAGGGACTTACTGTAAGAAAATAATCAGAGACACACACAAACGCATATATACAAAACTATTTAAAGCATCACTTTTTATAATGCTGAATAAAATTGGGGGCCACTTAAATGTCCATTTGTGGAAAACTGGCTTCATACATTATGATAGACCCATGTGACAGACTGCTCCACACGCATTTAAAATAGTGAAGTAACATAAGAAGATGTTCATGATATATTCAGTGAAAAGTCAGGGGATTGCAGTGTGACTGTCTCTAGTTTGTGGTTCTTGTTTGTCCTCATCATGGTTAAGAACAAGGACTGTCCAGCAGGTATCTTGGCTTCTCTGAGCAAGGCCAGTCTCTGATTGTTACCTCTTCATGGCACAGTGTCCTCCTCTTCTGGAAAGGGGAGGGTAGCAATACCAACGACAGGCAGTTGTAGAAACTGAATGAGTTAGTCTCATTCATGTAAAGCACTGAGAGCAAGGCCTAGCACTCATGAGACTTCAGTATATGTTAGCCTTTATTATTACTTTTCAAGACATGTTTATTGAGCTGTAATTCACTTATCGTACATTTCACCCACCTAAGAACGAACAAGCCAGTGGGGTTTAATATATTCAAAGAGCTGTGCAACTATCACAGTAATCAACTTTAGAATATTTTCATTCCCCCAGAAAGAAACTCTGTACCCCTTGGAAGTCACTCCCACCCCACCCTCTGCCAAGCACCCAGCAACCTGTGATCTGCCTCTGCCACTGTAGACTGGCCTGTTCTGGGCAGTTCAGAGAAATGGAATCCTATAGTATGTGGTCTTTAAAACAGCAACAGCGGCCTTACTCATGTCTTGAAGCTGGTGTCCCTCCCTCTGGTCAGACTGAATTGCTTGGGAGAGGGACAGCTTTTCCCATTTTATTCCTTCAAGGTCTGAGTCAACCCCGGGAGGTTTGTTGCCAGATGCCGGGGTGTATCTAAGGGACGGAGTATTCTAGATATGTGTGTTGTTTTGAGAAATGAGGACTCTGTTTCTCTTTTAACATGGCCCATGTTTGACTACACAGAAGCACTAACAGACCACCCTGCCCACTGCCCCAAGCATCAGTCACCCTCTCAGACCTGAGTGGACAGTCCAAACCACCCCTGCCTCATTGCCTCCAGGATCCACATTCCCTACCCTGGAGAAACCTAACTGTGCTTTCACCCTACACGTTG
Source organism: Antilocapra americana (assembly GCA_007570785.1). Taxonomy (NCBI): domain Eukaryota; kingdom Metazoa; phylum Chordata; class Mammalia; order Artiodactyla; family Antilocapridae; genus Antilocapra; species Antilocapra americana. The sequence goes on along the minus strand of ML661891.1, from coordinate 8,510,821 downwards.
CTGTCTTCCTTAACAATCTTTGTTTAAATTGACATATAACTTTGATATAGTATCTTTCATTCACTTATAGTGTAAAAATAGCTTGCCAATATAATAAAAAAAGTAGTTTCAGGGCATACAGTCTCACTGCCCTTCTAGAACTGTATTTTTATTTCAGCATACCACTCCTTGGTGGTCGTTCGTATGCATGTGTGCTTTTAAAAATAAATGCAATTATATGAACCAACAATTGATACTTTAGGGCCACATTGTAAACTGAATTCTGGACTGAGGGAAATCCTGGGTCTGAGCCAAGACCACATTTGTGACTCTTATTATCCCAGAAAATAGGAAAAAGAAAACATAATGACCTCTACAAATATACACTCATACACGGGACAAAGACACAGAAACACATGAACCCAGGAAGAAAATTCACACAACACATACCCGTTTCATTTAAACATATGGGGCTGGGCTCTGTGAAATAATGTGATCTGAACAAGAGAGAGAAGGCAATGGCACCCCACTCCAGTACTCTCGCCTGGAAAATCCCACAGACGGAGGAGCCTGGTGGGCTGCAGTCCATGGGGTCACCAAGAGTCAGATGCGACGGAGTGACTTCACTTTCACTTTTCACTTTCCTGCATTGGAGAAGGCAATGGCAACCCACTCCATTGTTCTTGCCTGGAGAATCCCAGGGACGGCGGAGCCTGGTGGGCTGCCGTCTATGGGGTTGCACAGAGTCGGACGCGACTGAAGTGACTTAGCAGCAGCAGCAGCAGAACAAGACAGGTCTCAGAGGCATGGGCAGGCAGAGACATTTAGCACACACACACCTGAATCTCAACAACACCTGTGTGTATGCAGAGGGATCTACACATAGGACACACACAGGTGATACAATCAAGTTCACACCCGCTCACACACACAACTGTACACCTACCAGGATCCTTTCCTGGTCCCTGACTCCCAGGCCTACAATTTCTGAACACTGGGAAGGAGCTTCTTCAGGAAAACTCAAAGTAGCCCTGTGAACCCTGCCCTGGGCTCCAACCGCCTGCCCACAGGCCCATCCTGTCCTCCCTCAAAGCCCTGGCCCTGTACCTCAGTCTGCACCCAGCAACGGGTAGCAATGCCTACCCCCAAGTCCAATCCCCCACCCCAAATCTCCTCCTGTCAGACCTGACCTCTCACCTTATCTTCCCTGGACAGTATCTACATCCAACTCCTCCTGTTCGAGCTCCCTTCTCCCAGGGACTGTCTGTAATCAACCCTGGGAACCTTACTCTGGGGGCTTTAGAGACAGAGGGTCCATGCTGGGCTGGCAGTCAGGGGTCAGCCATCCAGTTTGGACCATAGCATCGGTCTGTGGTCCCTCCTCAGGAACAATAGGAACCATTTTGGGGGACCGAGAATTTCAAACAAGATCCTATCCTAGAAGTCCCTGCCCAGAGCCTGGCCCAGAGCAGACCTGCAAAGGGTACTGGTTTCTGGACCCTCAGTTCCCTGAGCTGTCAGGTGGGGGCAGCGTCCGAGGCTGCAGGCTCCTAGGGGTGGCCCTGAGGCCGGCATTTTAAATAATTTTGACTGGGTTCTCCCAATATGACAGATCACCATCATTGCTTGGCAGGTGCTGGAAAGCAAAGGCTCTGTCTTGGTTTATTTTGTTGTTGTTTAGAGGTTTTGTCTTTTTACTGATTGACTGACTAGATGTGCCACGCAAGATCTTAGCTCCCTGATCAGAGGTAGAATCGGCGCCCTCTGCATTGTGGAGTCTTGACCACTGGACAACCCGGGAAGTCCCAAAGGCTGACTCTTGAGCGAACTAGAGAATAGTCAGGCTACTGACTACCGCGTGCTGAGTGCACTGTGCTATTGCAGCCTAAGCGCAGAGAGTGAGGTTAACAGATTCCTCCGTGCCACACAGTACTTCATTACAGACCATGGGTGTATTTATTTCCCCCTCTAGTCTCCTCTCCAATTCCCATATGCTTACCCTCAAACACCTATTCTATTGCATTCAATGTGTATTTTTTCTATTTTTTATTATGGTAAAATATAGGTAACAAAATTTACCATTTTAACCATTTTTAAGTGTACAGTTCTGTGGCATGGTTGTACAATCATCATGACCATCCATCTCCAAAATTTCTTCATCTCCCCATCTCAAATTCTGTACCCATTAATTCCCTTCCTTCCCCCAGCCCCTGGCAACCACCATTCTACTTTTTGTCTCAAAGAATTTGACGACAGTTCTACGTACTTACTGTAAATGGAATCATATGGTGTTTGTCCTTTTGTGACTGGGTTATTTCACTTAGCACAGGGTCTTTAAGGTTCATGCTCACTGTAGCATGTGACAGGATTTCTTTCCTTTTTAAGGCTGAATAATATTCTATTTTATGTGTAGACCATGTTTTGTTAATGCATTCATCTGTCAATAGATACTAAAGTTACATCCACCTCTTGACTATCAAGAATAATGCTGCTATGGACATGGCTGTACAAATATCTGTGGAATCTCTGCTTTCACTTTTTTTGGGGTATACACTCAGAAGTGAAATCGCTGGATGAAGTGGTAATTCCATGTTTACTTTTGTGAGGAACCATCCTACCATTTTCCACAATACTGCGTCCATTTTACCTTGTCACTAGCATTGCCCAAGGGTCCTAATTTCTCCATATCCTCACCAGCACTCACTATTTTCTCCTTTTTGAAGAGTAGCCATCCTGAAGGGTGTGAAGTGATTCAATGTGTATCTTTTTGTTTATATGACTTCTTTCAAAATGTATACAGTTATTGTGTGCCTATGTAACTTTTTATACAAGTAACAGCATAATTTCTTGCATTTTCTGTGTTGCTATCTTCACTTGGAACTGTTTTTAAGGTACAGCCATTTGTCTCCTGTACACAGAACTCATTGCTTCTAATTTGTGCATAGTACTCTACGCTGAGCACCAACTATATCCAAGCGTATTGAAAATGTTCTGAGTGCTTGTAGAAAGCTCTCTGCATGTGTTATTTGATTCCTTACAGCAAGCTTAAGAGATAGGTTATTATTATTCCCATTCTATAAGGAAACGGATATAGAGTTAAGGGACTTGCCTGAAGTCACACAGCTGGAAAGAGGAGACTAGACATTTTAACTCAGGTCCATTTGGTACCACAAAGAGAACTCACGTGTGTTAAGTGCTAAAGAAAGAGGGCTAACTGCAGACAGAGGCTCCCTCTCAGGTGAGGGCATTCTGCTGAAAGTTCTAGTCCTCGCTCCATCCTGACTCATCTCCAGGTTGTGAATCACTTCCCTTCACCAGATATCACTTTATGTCTGTGTAAAATGAAGACAGGAACAATTCTCTTGCTCTTTCGAGATTCACCACTTATTGATTAAACACCCTTTAGCTAACAGAAAAATCATCAGAATTGAAGGCAGGTGTTTGCTTCTTTCCAGTGTTCCACACGGGAGCCATGCCAAACACATGAAAATCTTTTGGCAAATCTGCTTGTGAGGCTCCTCCCCCATAGGACTAACTATTCCCAGAAAAAGAGAGGCACTGCCTCAGGCCCCATCCCACCTCTCTTGAACTTTGTGCTTACCCCGATGAAAAATTAACTGGGCTGATGTTTCCTTTCCAAGGACAACCTCTGCAGAAGCCGGCCTGGCTGGGCCCCAGGAGCACAGGCGCTGGAACGGAGCTCCTCTCCACCCAGCGCCGCCCACCCACTCACCTGCCAAAGTCAGGGGCGTGTGTGGGGTTCTCAGGCACCCAGAGGAATCTGCTCCTTAGCCCTCCTCACTGTTTTATGAAACTGGACTGATTCTTTAACTTTTCTAATGGAGAAACCAAGGCCAGAGGAGAAAGAAACGCCCAGACGTGGCACTGGTTAGCCTCCCACGTGGAGCCAGCCCTGTTTTCTGAGACCGGCAAAAGAAGGAAATGCAGGAGAGCATGCTTCAGCCAAACTGACTGCTGGCTAGTCACTGCCTCCTTTCAGAAAAATGAGAAGGCTGACCAGGGGGCCTCCGCATGTCATGATTCAGAGGCTTGGGGACATGCCAGGTCCTCCACTACCTGCGATCCTCAGATCTCTGTTACGTGCCTCGCCTTCATGGTGTACATTGCACTTCCCCACCCATGGCTTCTGCACTGAAGGAGAACAGTTGTAATGCTTTTTCTAGATTCATAATAAGACCTGTGTGCTTCATTCTTACAGCTGGGAGAATATATGCTTGGTGGGGTGAAGGGGTAGAGATAGCCAAGATTAAAAGCCAGGTCATTCATTGATGAAACTTGAGGTCTTTTTTGCTGGATGCCTCTCAACAGTGGGGCCTGCCTGATTCAATGTTCAGGGTAATATGAATGTTTTACACAAGGGCCCGTTTCTCACAGCCACACACCTCCTACTCCTTGGTGCTTCTTTAGGTTGTGAGGCTAGGGCCCTCTTGTCTTTCATTTCAGCATTTTCAGAAATGAGTAGGACGGCACACGTAGGTGCTCTGTAGATGTGCATGTCCAACGGAACCCTGTTCCCCACTTTGCACCTTTCTCTATGGCACTAACAGCAGCCCCAAGGTGTGGCTCTATTCCTTCGGAGTATTGACTGTTGGCAAAGCTTTTCACACTGGACTCCCACAATCACCCTAAGAGATTGAGAGCAAAGCTATCTCTAGCCCGTTTTCCAGGTGAGCAAACATTTCTTCTAGTTATCACAATAGTGCACCTGTGTAAAGAACTTTGTTTTTGCAGAGCTCCATCTGTGATGTCACCTTCTCCCTCTACAACTCTAGAAGGCAACTAGCTGGGTGCAGTGTGGGCCGAGGCCTCAAAAATCACTGGTTTGTATCCTAACTCTGCAGCTAGAGCGCTCGAGTGTTATAATCTCTGGGCCTCAGGTACTTCAGTTGTAAATGGGAGACCATGGACATCTACTTCAAGAGTCACCTTGAAGATGAAATGAGAGGGCAGCACTTGGGCTATCTGGAATGAAGAAAGCCATCAATAAAAGTCTATTGCCTTCCTCCCTTCTCTTTTTCGATGAGAACTGGAGGAAGGGAATGAAACCAGATTATAGTGGCTGCTGGTTAGTTCTGAGGACCTGCCAGGAATGGGAAGCAGGTCATTAAGCCCCATTTGGGGTTCAGGGGACTCTCCTTTGAGGTCCAAGCAGGCAGAGAATTAGAAGGCCGGGATCCCAGGGCTCAGCCCCAGCAGCTGACAGGCCTGCTAGAGCTCATTCTCTCCTTCCAGGCAGGGACCCCTGCAGCTTCTGGGCTGACTTTGTGGATTAGGCCACACCTCACAGGGCTCTGTAACTCCCCACCCGCTCGAGGGTTTGCGGATCACTTCTTTCTCACCGTGGGAGTTTCCTGCTGTTAAAAACAAACAAAGGCTAAGAGGTCTGGTAGGGGAGGGGCTGCAGGAGAAAGGCCCTTGGAGCCAGGGGTAACTCCTGCAGCCACTGAGGTGGGGGGGGGGGGGTCTGTGGGTAGATGCCCCTGAATTGTGTTGGAGAGAAAAGCCCCAGAGCACCCCCGATATCCTCGGTGTTCCTCTGCTTCCCACCGAAGCTAATTTGGAATATAAAAGGTCCCGGAAGACTGCCCTTTAGCTCCACTTCTTTCGAGTTCACAGCTTTGAACACAAAACTCTCTCTCCTATATACTGGGTGTTGAATTTCGGATACTTTGTTTCCCATAGGATTCCAGCACCCTGTAATGAAACTTTTCCTCTGTAGATAAGTTCTAAGGCTCCCCCATTCATTTCTTCCTGAGCTTAACGAATGCTTCTGAGGCCCATTTTCTGCGGGGCACTCGATTCCCAAGGCCCAAGGGACCCCTGACTCCAGCTGTTATCCAGGGAGTCACTGGGGTCCCCAAATCGCCACTTCTGAAAGCCTCTCCCTAATCCTTGTTTCACCCTGCCCCGGTGCTCTAAACTGGAACGATCTCACTGGTGCGAGAATAAAAACAGCCCCCCGAGTCCCTGGCGCCGCCACGGCCCCTGACCGGGATCTGCGCGCCAGCGTCCCGGTGCGCGCCCCGACTTCCTGGGCCTCAGCCTTCCGCGCGTCCTCCCTGGAACCGGGGTCCTCCCAGGAGTGCAGCGCCTGCCTGCGGCCAGGCCGCTCTCGTTCGTTCGTGCGAGTCTAACCCTCGGGCCCGCCACTCCAGCTGAGTTTCCTGAGTGTGGGTTCCGAGAGCGGACGCCACGACCCGAACCCAGCCCTCCCGCCAGGGGCCCCTCTCGCCGCTCCTTTCCCACGACTTCCTCCGGGCGCCCGCTGGACTTCAGGTCGGGGCCGCGCGGGGTCCTGCGCGCTCCAGCCCTGGCGGCCGCGGTCCCAGGTCGCCCACGTGGGCGTGCTCCGCGCCGGGCGGGGGGAAGGCCAGGAGCCCTCCCGGAGGCGGGGGGCGGGCGAGGCGCCCGCAGGAGGCGGCGGCAGGGCGCGGGGGAGGAGGCGGGGAGCCCCAGCGGCAAGGGGGCGGTGACAGCGCTTGGAAAGGAGGCTGCACGCGGATTTGCATGAAACACAGACTGGGAGCGGGCGGGAGCAGGAGCGCGGCGCACGCCCCGGGCCGGCCCAGCTAGCTAGCGAGCCGGGAAGGAGGAGGGCAGCGGGGAGGCGAGGCTGCCGAGGCGGAGGGATCTGCGCATCAAAGCGAGCGAGGCGAGCAAAGTTTGGCTGGGGGTTGGACTTTCCTTCCTGGAGGCGGCACCCAAACAGCCACCCCGTGCGGAAACCCAAACTTTCTTCTGCCACTCCGGTCCCCGCGGCCGCCGCCTCCGCCCCGCGTCCCGGGCCTTCCCGGTCCCGCTTCGCTACTGCCTGCCCGCCGCCCCGCCGTCCTTCGCCCCGCCGTGGGAGACGCCCGGGGTGCAGGGCCGCGCGCCGAGCCCCGCCGGCTGCAGCGCCGCGGCCGGGCCCGGAGAACCAGCAAGTTCGCCGAGAGTTGAAGCGAAGTTTGGGCGGCCGCGGCCGGCCGCGGCTGAGCTCCCCGCTGCGCCCCCGGCGTCCCGCCGCGCCCAGCCCCGCCGGGGGCGCTCCTCGCAGCTCGCGCGCCCTCCCCAACCATGTCGTCCATCCTGCCTTTCACTCCCCCGATCGTGAAGCGCCTGCTGGGCTGGAAAAAGGGCGAACAGAACGGGCAGGAGGAGAAGTGGTGCGAGAAGGCAGTCAAGAGTTTGGTCAAGAAGCTCAAGAAGACGGGGCAGCTGGACGAGCTGGAGAAAGCCATCACCACGCAGAACGTCAACACCAAGTGTATCACCATCCCCAGGTGGGGGCTGGAGGGACCTTGGGGCGCGCCCGCCAGCCCCGGAGCGTGGCGGGGCCGGCCTGGTGGGGTTGGAGCGGGAGGGATCGTGTGTGTGTGTAAAAGGGGTGGGAACGCAGGCAGGAAGCGGGTGAAGGGGGACCCCCGAACAAAACCTTTTCTAGACTTGCAAAGATTCAGAGCCCGGGACTTACATGCGGCACTCGCTCTCCCAGGCCTCGTATTGGCTTTTCACCTCCGGGAAAGGGGGTGCTGCAGGATCGCCCCCCCGCCCCCCCCGGGGAGCTGCGGGATAGAACTTGAGGCCCGCTTTGTTCAGCTCCGCGGGCCGGAGCCCCTCCTCCGCCGCCGCCTCCCGCCCCCGCGGCCCGCGCTCGTGGAGGTGGTGGTGTCTCTCCCTTTCTTTTCTTCATTCCTGTCCCCCCGCTTCTTTCCTTCTCGACAGGAATGCAGTCCGTACAGCTGGGGCTGTGGGTGAGGAGCGGGAGCCGCGTGATTGACAGATTCCTTCTTCGTTCTCTCTTTGCCTTCGGGATTAGCATTTTTATTGAGTATTTTTAGACTCGGTTGTGCCAGTCTCCCGCCCCCTGCACACACACGCACTTTAGTGACTTTCAAATGAGAGAGATAAGTGGCGGAGAGTGGGGTCTTCTCCTCCGCCTCCCCCGACTGTTTTTTGCCCTTCTTTCAGTCTGAGATTGCGGGTGGATGCCGAAAGGAGCGGGGTTTGGAGCCGAGGAGATAACAAAGCGCACCCCAAAGTGGGCCTCGCTTCGGCCCTCGCATTCCTACGGAGCCCTCCTTCCCAAAGCGCTTTGCCATCTGTCTGGACCTCCTTTACCCTCCACTTCTCGATAGCTAGGTCTGGCAGGAGCTCACAGATGGCTGATAGAAGGGGTCAGTGACTTCTCTCCACTCCCTAAGGCCTTCTCTTAGCTTAGCTGCGCCTGGCTGGAAATTGGGATGTGTTGAGGGGGGAGGTATCTTAGCTTTTGGTGTCTCCCTCTTAGCCCCCTTTGAACGTCTTAATTCTGTACTGAGGGAGAGTTTGTGTGTCTGTGTGTGTGAGTAGGAGTCCCTGGCTGTGGAGGAATGAGCAGAGGGTCCCCAGGGCCAGAGCCCCACATAAATCGTCCCCCTTGATGCCGGGCCAGAAGTGGACTCGGTCCTTGGCCACCTGCTCGGGGCAGCTGTACGCCGGCCGCCAGCCGTGTCAGGCAGGCACAAAGCAACATCTGTCCACGGAAACCCAGAGCCGGCCTCCTCTGGAAATAAATGCCACATATGGTGGGAGTGCTGACTTGAAAAATAATAATTTTTTTTTTTTCTCAACTGGGTGGATCCAGTCAATAAAGCGGGAAGGAAGGTGGTGTGCTGTCTGGGAAGTGTGTTCTGGTGTGCGATGGGGAGCCAGAACTGACTTCAGAGGAGGTGGTGTGATGGGATGGTCAGGGAGCCCTAGGTCCTGGTCTCAGCCCGGTCCTTCCTTCTTTATTACTTTGGGTGAGGGGTAGGGAGTAGGGTAAATGAATGTCATGCTTCTCCCTCCTGGGGAGAGCCTGCCTTCTTACCTGCCTGAGAGCACTGGTGGCAAGTACTTTTTTAGGTTTTGAGACAGGAAAAAAATATCAGTGTCCAGTGTAAAATGGACAGCTGCGTGAATTGTTTCACAGTTTACACAGGACTTTCATATGCTTTTAGGAGATCAAGAAAAAGAAACTCCTGGAAAATAGGTAAGGCAGTTAGGTCTAAGACTGATCCCATTTTCAAAGTTGAGAGAACTTTAGAGGAGAGAGGTGAAAAGGCTTGGCATAGCAAAACATGCCATTCTGAGCGAATGTGCCCCTTCTGCTTGCCATGGCTCCTCCTCACTTTGAAAGTTCTGAGTTCATTCTTTGCTGATGGCTAGAGTGTTAGCTAGAGGAGTGGGACCTGGGATCTTTGGTAGTAAAGGTGCCGGCATTCTTTGGGCTGGTGACAGCCTGGAGGAGAGACCTGGCTCCCCCTTGCCTTGGTAGGAGTTCACCCTCTGGGAAAGCATAGCCGTGGCCTGCCTTTTCCTCTTCCAGAGTCTTCCGCAGCCTGAGGCATATGGAGACTTTGGATGTTCCTGAGTGTTTAAGTTAACTCGGCCTTCCCATGGCTCTGTGAGGACTGAGCCATCTTCTACCTGCCTGGCAAGGACCTAATGCTGAGGCAGACTTTTTTCCATCTTTTTCAGTTAGGGAAACCCTGTTACTTGGGTGGATCCAGACAAAGTGGATTTCCATCCTTGGATTTTGTGCCCACGCCTCTGGGTCACCTTGTCTCCCTTGGCAACAGCGGCTGCTGTTTTGGTCTTGGGCAGAAAACTAAAGGCCACGTCTTGGGGAGGTGGCTAGCTGGCCTCACATGGGTGATATCGGTGTGTCTCTGAGTCCCGTAGGTTGTAGGGTTGCTTGTCAAATTATCTGCTCTCTCCTCGTAGTTTTTTATAACTAGATCTTTGGAAAACTGACAAAGGGAAATGTTTAACCTAGTTATCCCACTATGGGTGTGCGGTGGGGCCCTGGGTGCTTAAAAGCAGAGACAAGATCTGGACTTGACAGTGTAAGGCATCCTTAGTCTAAGGAGGTTTTCTCCAGCTTGTTTTGGCTAATACAAGATTGTGAGCAGCAGCAGCACTGTTTAATAGAGCCGTGTACTGGAGTCCCCCAGATTGCACGCTTTCTTCTGTTACTCCGGCTTTAACTTGTCTCAGTGATCAAGAGAGCTGGAGTAATACAGGCTTACTGGTTTCAAGAATGTCAAAGAGACTGGTGCCAAAGCAGTGGTAAGAGCCTGATTTAGATACACCAGTAGAGGGGCTATCAGGATTCTCTGAGGTCTGGCAGGATGGTCAGAACTTGGACAAGTTGTATAACAGCATCCTCCCTGTCATCTGCTGTCCTTCTTGAGTACCTCAGTCCAGCTGCTGGTATTTTCTGGCCAATTTATAAGAATGGAGTAATAACATTTGCCAACAAAAGGCAGAGAAGGTGTGCGTATGTTCTACCAGGGATAAGGAGCTAGACACACTTAAAAATGACTCTTCTAAGGGACACTGCTAATTTATATTTCTACCAGTGGGACCCATGTTTTGGCCCACTTGTTGAGGGCTGGACCAAGCTTACGACCTTGCTTGTTTGGAAGGAAATTCAGGCTTTCTTGTGTCAAAGCACCAAGTCCAGAGGAAAGTGGGGGAATCAAAGCAAACCTAAGTTCTGACACATAGCGCTCTGTGCATCTGTTCTTTTGGTGTGGCTTCCTCCTGCTGTCTGCCTGGACTTTGCCAGGCTGGTCTTACCCTAACATTTCTTTCTCAGGCTTCTGGGGACAGACCAGGGGTGCAAGAGTGGCAGCTTCAACACCCTCTCCATTTCAGCATCTCCTGTCCTCTTTTCTCTCAGTTGCAGCTCAGAGCACCATTTTTGGGTGGCCCATTGGAACCCAGCTCACTTGCGTGCAGCCATCCTCTCCTTTCTCTTTTAAAGAGAAGGAGTCTGCAGGACACTGGGTAGTGGACTGTGGGGCTGGCCCAGAGTGAACCTAGGAGCCACTTGACCTTCAAACTTAGGAGCCATTTGGAACCTTCGAACTTGCTCCTTGGACCCAGGAGTTGAATGATTGGGCTCAGTACGCCGTTGCAGACAGCCCCTAGCTCACAGTTCCTAATCAAATGTTACAGGGTGAGATTTTGTGGATTGGTTCATAGGTATTGGCCCCTCCCATGTTTGAGTCAGTATTCCGGGAAGTGGGGGAGGATGTGGAGATTAACTTGAGGTGGTCCCTGCCTGTGACAAGCTTACACTTGAGTAAGGAAAACATCAACAGGACATTATTTGTGTCCATTTCTTTCTTATTCCCAGCCATCAGGAAAAATATGAGCTCTAGTATGGAGAGTGATATTTTTGAGGAGCGAGGGGGATTATGATATGTTTTTTAAATATTTAGAGGTTGTTATGTTAGATAACCAAGTAAGGATAGCCCTCTGTTTTCCCCGGGAAAAAAAAAGCACAGAATTCAGGTCCTGTATCTTGTTGTTTTAATACCTGAACAGATTTAGCAGTTCACTTGATGTCTCAGAGCCTTCATGTTGGCACTTGTAAAATCAGGATGAGGTAAAGCCTGTGGAAGTGTTTTGTAAACCAGAAAGTTTGACAGATGTGTTTTATGTTTAGGTGTCTCTGTGTATCATTCATTCATTACTAAGTTATTCAGTCATTTATGATATACCTACTGTGATGAGCAGGGCAGGGCACCTGTTCTCAAGGGCCCCTCTGTCTAGAGTGGGAGACAGACTTGCCCAAAATATAGCTACATGAGCTACAGCCAAAGGATGTACAAAATGCCCAGGGATGTGGAGAGGTGGGGAGAGGAGGGAGGGGTAAATGTGAGGTGAAAAACCAAGAGGACAAGAATTATTATCCAAAGGAAGTTTCTGCAATGTAGTACGATCATGGGAGCTTTTGGGTTTATGGTGTTTGTTGCCTACAGGAATGAGAATGTCTTTATCTTCCTCCTGTTCCTAAATGGAGTGCTGCTATGGATGTTACCTCCTAGTCTGCACCAGAAGACTAGTGACTTGTGTTCAGTACTTTATGCCACTGTAAAGTGTTCTCACTTTGAAATAAAAAAAAGCAGTTAGTATGGCAAACCTGAAATTCAAGTTTCCTTGGTGGAAACAGTGACTTAAGATGTATTAGCTCAGAATATAAAAGACCATGTCAATAAGAAGCGGGCAACTTGGAGGTGATGGTGGATGCTCAGAATTTTTGAGTTTTGGTGTGCCCTGACTTTTCATTTCTCTGGTTAACACTTGCCAAAAAATAAAACCCGAATTTATACAGGGACATAAGAGCTTTTAATAATGTATTTTTAAAAGTCTTTGCAAGGATGTGAAGGTTTAAATGACAATTCTAATAATAGAAAAAGCCAGTGACTACAGTAGTCATTTCCTTCTGATGAGAAATGCAAGCAGCTGATGGCACAGAGAGACTGGGCTTGAGCTTATCACATTAGGAATCCGATTAAAATGAGTTTTTGAAAAATAAATATTGGTTCAATAATATAAATTTGTAATTGCTATGTTATTCTGATGGAAATAAAATTAACACGATTTAATGGACTGAGCGACTATTAATTTTCACTTGTTAACTTATTGGGAGATTTCTAAGTGCCATTGTTTGAGCAATGCAGCCATGTCTCTCTATGAGCTCCTTTAGGAAATAAATAGCACCAAGAAGTGCCTGCTTTATTTATTGAAGCATAGTTGATTTACAGTGTTGTGTTAGTTTCAAGTGTACAGCAAAGTGATTCAGTTTTATACATGTCTATCCTTTTTCAGACTCTTTTCCCTTATAGTTTATTACAAAATATTGCATATAGTTCCCTGTGCAATACAGTAGGTCCTTGTTGCCTATCTATTTTATATATTGTCATGTGTATCTGTTAATCCCAAACTCCTCATTTATCACTCCCTCCCCTCCCCCCTTTGGTAGGCACGGGTTTGTTGACTAAGTCTGTGGGTCTATTTTTGTTTTCTGTGTAAGTTCATTTGTATCGTGGTTTTAGATCGCATGCATAAGCGATATCATATGATATTTGTCTTTCTCTAGCTTACTTAGTCTGGTAACCTCTCGGTCCATCCACGCACGTTGCAAGCAGTGCTTGCTTTAAGACTTGAAACCCGACTTTATTCCCTCCTCTATTTTCCCACCTTATTTACCCCTCCCCCTGCCTCTTGTAAGGGCAGTTAAGTTCTTGAAAGTGGAATGCCGCTTTCTCAATCAACAAAGCTCATGAATAGTTATAATTAACTTTTGTCCTTGTCTCCTTTGATGTATTGACCTATTTTTAAAAAAAAAAGGATTCACCCTGCCCCTTTCCTAGATGCACATCTGGTTTTATAGTCTGCCCAGAAAGGCCGCTGATGCGGGGCCTGGGAGGTTTACCAGCCTTTTGCAGACACGAATGTCCCTTGCAGTGGTGGATGGAACTAGTTCTTCCCCGGGAGGGCTGGGCATCACCTGTTGACCACTGACAGGTTCCTGGGCCGGAGAGCCTTCAATCTTCAGGTGCCGTGGTTTCTGGAAACAGTTGGAAGTTGCCATAGTAAACCTACCTTGCAGAAGTTTGGTTTCTGATTTTACCGTATTCCAGATTTTAAAACAAAGATCCAAGAGAACTTGTCCAGATCATGTGTGTGCTTCCTTTAGTGCACCTACCAGGTGCCAAAACCTGCTCCAGGTAGCAGGAACACACCAGTGCATGAGGCAGATGCCTTATTCTGCTCTATTGTAGCCTCTGGTCCACTGGCTGCTGAACACTGGTCCTTTGGAGTTGTAAGAATCACGTGTGTGTTCACTCTGCTTAACTTGTAAATACTGTTTTCTTAATGCCAGAGAACCAAATTCCCCAAGCCTGCAGTTTATTGAGTCCTGATGAGAGAGAGAGTGTGTAACGTTATTCTTTATTTTGACTTAATTAACAGTTTTAGAAATAACAAATCTGGAGCACAAGTCACACTATCCGTTGTGATTATCTGAGGCCTCTGCTGCAAACAGCAGCCTGCCACCGTGGCACACTGCTGCAGGGTGTTTTGACAGAGAGACTCGGCTTAAAATGAAAACACAGTAGAAGCCTATTAATTAAGAAGTTTGTCTAATTCTGGACTAGGCTGAAGTTTGTTTAGCAGGCCTTTTCTCCCCATAAATGCTGTCAAGAAAAATTAGTCATGAGCAAACTTTTGGGAGTCATTTTGGAGGCAGGAGTCAACAGACCTGGGTAGGTTCTAGATTTTAACTCTAATTAGCTGTGTCACCTGGGCCAAGTCACTGACTGTCTCTGGGCCTCAGATGTTCTCAACTGGGAAACGGGCTACATAAGTTCTAGCAGAGGTTCTTTCTAACTCTAAAGTGGTTTCCATGCAAGCATCTTAGAAGCATCCCTTTGCATGCTCCGCTTGATCAATAAACCACAGATCTTTCTTAATTATTAACGTCTTAAGTCCCTGTTAGTCTGGTGCCAATGAATTTCCCTAGTTGAAAGTAAGAAAACTATAATACAGCTTTCAATTTTAGTTGTTTCCCCCCATCTGTCCTCCTTGCCTCTCCTTTGCCCTGTGAGTCTTACTCAATGAAATTTAACTGCAAAGGAATATAAAAATAACTGAATACAAGGATAACACCATGAAGGCTGAATGTGTTGAGATGGAGTGAGCAGTTTTTCTTCTTTTGTTGCTATTTTTGGCTATCCTCAGAGCAGGAAGTTTACTTAAACTAATGACCACAATTGCCTAAAAATGGTTAAATGTGAGAGGTAGGCATTATAGAGGATACCTGTGGAAAATGTTTGCTCATATGTCAGAGTTTACCCAGGAAGCTTTCTTTATTTATTTTCAAGCATCTATATAAAGAAAGGCTATACTTGATTGCGTAAGCATGCACCTCTTGTAGGGGGTGGGGCATGGAGGTTACAAGTTGAAACCCCAGTTAGGAAATGAAAAGTGAGTTTCCCCCGAAATAGTACTTTTTCTGTATCACACCGGCTTTCCCTGCTTACATCTGTCAAGTTTTTCTTCTGATAGCTTTGTTGGGAGTTTAGGACTGGGGTGTTGTTTAAGAAACCTTGGGTCAAGATTTGCCTTTGAAATCTATGGCATTATCAATCTGTTGGCTTTCCCCACTAATGTTTGCATCACAGACCGCCAGGCCTAGATGTAGCTCTGAGGTGTCACCTCCTTTTATTTTTTCTTTTTCTTTGAGACTGGGCTTTTGAAAATAGTAATGCTTTTTGGGTGTGTGTGTTTTAAAGGTCTGTTTTTACGCTGTCACAGCTCAAAAATGCCAAAAGG
This sequence comes from Antilocapra americana, assembly GCA_007570785.1. NCBI lineage: Eukaryota > Metazoa > Chordata > Mammalia > Artiodactyla > Antilocapridae > Antilocapra > Antilocapra americana. The sequence continues at coordinate 8,495,689 of ML661891.1, read as the reverse complement.
CATTTTTTCCTTAAAAAATCACCTCTGGGCTAAGCCCAAATGTGGAGTAATGGATCCAGAATGGACTTTTTGAATAGTTACAAGTGGCTGAAAGCAGGCGCTGGTGATGGAAGTTGGGTTTTTCCTTTTGCTTCAAATGTTCCCCATTGTAAATTTTCTCACCCCCTCGTTGAATTCAGACTCAAGGTGAGCCTTGTTTCTCTGTGTGCCTGGAAGGGCAGGGTGAGTGACCTTGTTTTGCTCCTCCTTTAGATGTTGTGTGTACCCTTTTATCTCTACCTAAAGATTCTTATAATATTGCCCCGGGAGCAGGGGTTCAGGGTGTGAGTAGGCTGGAAGACCAGAGTCATCAAGGATGAATAAAGGGTCCTGGAGTCTGACAAACCTGGATTTGAGTTGGTCAGTTACTGACCATGTGGCAGCCTTGGGGACATCTGCGTCCATTGATTAAGCTCTACTTTCCTCATCTGTGTAATGGGCATGGGCCTGCCTGCCTCCTGTAAATCAACACAAATGATATAAGAGAGAGCAAGCTGGTCTTTGTGGCTTACAGCATGTAGCAGGTGCTTAGTAAACAGTCACTTTTCCCCTTTCAAGGGGGGGGGTTGACTGATGGTATTGATAGATTGCAGTATGGGATCCTGCCCCCTCCACTAGTTCTCAGGGCTCACTGTTTGGAGAACCCCTATTGATGCAGTAAAAGAATCTGCCTCCAGCACTTGTGCACCAAGAGGCCACAGTCACACTGCTGGTTGATGTAGGGCCTGGTAGGCTATTCAAAGAGAAACAATTTGTAGTCTTAGGTGGTTCTCCCCTCCCCCCTCCTGTCCTCCATCATCATTTTAAAAACTGTTTGGCTGACTAAAAATAATAGCCCTGAAAACAAACTTTGATGAATCAGTGCTCCTGGGGTCGGGGGTGGGTGTAGATCCTGAAGAAGACGCGCCATGACTCACGGGCTTGTCACCGATAGCCTGCCCATCCATGTGCACAAGTGTGTGAGGTTTACTCTTGGAGGTGTGTTTTTGAGGCCTGGTAGGAAGGTAGTGTGGCTCCAGGCACCCCCTCACCAGTTGCTTGGTTGTCAGGTGAGAATATTCGGTGCCAGAAGCTCATGGCTCCAAAATGACCCAGACATGGACGGCGGTACCTTTGGCTGCCCTCCAGGTGTGTCCCGGGGCTCACACTTAGTGGACCATCCTTTGGACATCCTTCCGGACGTGGTCCTTTCCATGGGATAGAGCTGTGGGCCCAGGGATGGCCTGTGTAGAGCCTGTACCTCCTTCTTCCAGATGGTACACTGGATCTTGACCCTTCCGTTTCCTGTCCCCGTGATCTTGAGCCTGCTTCCAGGTCCCAGGTGGGCTCTTCCCCAGGTCCATCTGCCTAAGGAAGGGAGACTGTGTCGACTGTGGGTCTTGTGTGCACCCGTGGACCCTGGGCCGATGATGTGGGTCAGGCTGGGAGATAGAGAAATTGGATGAAATTCAGTCTTTGGGTGTCTGCATGAGTGTACAGGAAGCCCCTCTTAGGTGTGGGGTGATGCTGGGGAAGGGCTGGGATTCAGGGTTGTTTCTCCTGGGATTCTCACAGTTCCATTGTGAAACCCAAGGGTTCAGAGAACTCGACGTTCAAACCTGGCTTCCCAGGTTGTGTTAAGGTTCTTGTCAATCAGGTCAGTTCAATCGCTCAGTCATGTCTGACTCTTTGCGACTCCATGGACTGCAGCACGCCAGGCCTCCCGGAGTATCACCAACTCCCGGAGTCTACCCAGACCCATGTTCATCAAGTCTGTGATGCCATCCAGGTATCTCATCCTCTGTCGTCCTCTTCTCCTCCTGCCTTCCATCTTTCCCAGTATCAGGGTCTTTTCAAATGAGTCAGCTCTTCGCATCAGGTGGCCAAAGTATTGGAGTTTCAGCTTCAACATCAGTCCTTCCAATGAGCACCCAGGACTGATCTCCTTTAGGATGGACTGGTTGGATCTCCTTGCAGTCCAAGGGACTCTCAAGAATCTTCTCCAACACCACAGTTCAAAAGCATCAATTCTTCGGTGCTCAGCTTTCTTTATAGTCCAATTCTCACATCCATATATGACCGCCATAGCCTTGACTAGACAGACCTTTGTTGACAAAATAATAATGTTCTGTCTAGGCTGGTCATAACTTTCCTTCCAAGGAGTAAATGTCTTTTAATTTCATGGCTGCAGTCACCATCTGCAGTGATTTTGGAGCCCAGAAAAATAAAGTCTGCCACTGTTTCCACTGTTTCCCCATATATTTGCCATGAAGTGATGGGACCAGATGCCATGATCTTAGTTTTCTGAATGTTGAGCTTTAAGCCAACTTTTTCACTCTCCTCTTTCACTTTCATCAAGAGGCTCTTTAGTTCTTCTTCATTTTCTGCCATAAGGGTGGTGTCATCTGCACATCTGAGGTTATTGATATTTCTCCCGGCAATCTTGATTCCAGCTTGTGCTTCCTCCAGCCCAGCGTTTCTCATGATGTACTCTGCATATAAGTTAAATAAGCAGGGTGACAATATACAGCCTTGATGTACTCCTTTTCCTATTTGGAACCAATCTGTTGGTCCATGTCCAGTTCTAACTGTTGCTTCCTGACCTGCATACAGATTTCTCAAGAGACAGGTCAGGTGGTCTGGTATTCCCATCTCTTGAAGAATTTTCCACAGTTTGTTGTGATCCACACAGTCAAAGGCTTTGGTGTAGTCGATAAAGCAGAAATATATGTTTTTCTGGAACTCTCTTGCTTTTTTGATGATCCAGCAGGTGTTCGCAATTTGATCTCTGGTTCCTCTGCCTTTTCTAAAACCAGCTTGAACATCTGGAAGTTCATGGTTCACGTATTGCTGAAGCCTGGCTTGGAGAATTTTGAGCATTTCTTTACTAGCGTGTGAGATGAGTGCAGTTGTGCGGTAGTTTGAGCATTCTTTGGCATTGCCTTTCTTTGGGATTGGAATGTAAACTGACCTTTTCCGGTCCTATGGCCACTGCTGAGTTTTCCAAATTTGCTGGCGTATTGCATGTAGCACTTTCACAGCATCATCTTCCAGGATTTGAAATAGCTCAACTTAAATTCCATCACCTCCACTAGCTTTGTTCGTAGTGATGCTTCCTAAGGCCCGCTTGACTTCACATTCCAGGATGTCTGGCTCTAGATAAGTGATCACACCTTCGTGATTATCTGGGTCATGAAGATATTTTTTGTACAGTTCTTCTGTATATTCTTGCCACCTCTTCTTAATATCTTCTGCTTCTTTTAGGTCCCTACCATTTCTGTCCTTTGCTGAGTCCATCTTTGCATGAAATGTTCCCTTGGTATCTCTAGTTTTCTTGAAGAGATCTCTTGTCTTTCCCATTCTATTATTTTCCTTTATTTCTTTGCATTGATCACTGAGGAAGGCTTTCTTATCTTTCCTTGCTGTTCTTTGGAACTCTGCATTCAAATGTCTTTGTCAATATGATAGAACATATTCTATTTATCAGTCTGTTACCTTAATTTCTCTCTTTTATATATGACATATTATATGTGGAACTCCATAGTTCCTCCTGCTCTCAGACCATTTGATGGTGGAGGCAGTCCTATTTTTATGGCCATCCTCTCAGTGGGCTTCCCTGGTGGCTCAGATGGTAAAGAATCTGCCTGCAGTGTGGGAGACCCAGCTTCAATCTCTGGGTTGGGGAGATCCCTTGGAGAAAGGAATGGCAACCCACTCCAGTATTGCATAGAGAATCCCATGAACAGGGGAACCTGGCGGGCTACAGTCCGTGGGGTTGCAAAGAGTCAGACATGACTGAACGACTAATACTTTTTCTTTGTTGTACAGCCCCAACTGAGGCCCCACTCAGATGGCACCATTATATGGAAGATTGTGGGTGTTTCTGTAGGAAGGATTGATTTCCCTCACCTTGAACTCAGATCAGAGTGAATTAAGTGCAGGTCAGGAAAAGGTGATGCTTATGGCAGCTCCTATCCGAAAGGTGGAGTGAAGAGCCCAACCGCCGCTAGAGGACTTGGTTGTCGGCCCCATTTATTGGGCACTGACTTTGTGCTGGGCCTCAGGAGAGAGAGCGATGCAGAGATGAAGTCCTGCCTCTGAACTGTGCAGAGGCTAAAAGGGGCAGTGATGGCAGCTACAGCGGGCTCAAGGGAAAGACACTTCTAGGTGGAATAAAACAGTGTTGGGGATCCCAGAGAAAGAGCAGCTTGTTTCTGAGGGACTCAGAAGGCTTCACAGACGAGAGGATGCTCCAGCGAGACTTTGAAGGGTGGATAGGAGTGTGGGAGTGAAGGGAAGGCTGAATGCAGCGCTGGCCAGACAGAGCGTGGAAGGGCCTGGCGTCTGGGGCGGGGCGGCCAGAATGTGGGAGGGCGTGGCCAGAGAGGAGTCTGAGAGGGGGGTTGCCAAGGGTTTCATTGGGCCAAGCTTGGCGTTTGGACCTTGCTCCATAAGGCACCCAGGAGATTTTAAAGTACGGGAGTGGAGTGGCGTGGCTGAAGCCACCGTTCTGTTGGCGTTTCCTCGCCTCCCCCAGCCCATGGCTGGTAACAGCAAGTTTTCTGCCTGAGCTATCCAGGTCAGAGTCATAATCCCTCACACCACCATGTGGACAGCTTTAGGCTATGTCTGGCCCAGGGTGAAAATAGTGTTTTGTTCGCCGTCAGGAGAGAAGACGGGTTGTACAGCCAGGAGGGCTCTGGGAGCCCAAGTGTTCAGGTAATTAGCCAGTGAGTCATGCCAGCCTCTTGACATGGATTCCTTGGGAAATTAAGCAGAGTGTCTCTATGCTCCATGCAGAGGCCTGTTCTCTCCAAGCAGCGGCCTCGACGTCAGAGCCCAGCCTCTCCTTGGGTTTTCCCTGTGCCTGGCATGGTGTCTCTGTGTGGAATGTCTCTGGTCAGTGTTTTCAATTTCTTCATTGACGATCGTCTAGGTCAGGCTTTCCAATTCCAGACCACACTGCAATCAGTAAAAATGCCTAAGTTCTCTACTGCAGACTCATCAGATGCTCTCATGTATTAAAAACAGATTACATTCCTTAGTAAGAGAGTGAAATGGTGTAAGTTCATATATTTCATCACAGGAGCAAGCAGAAATCTTGGTAACCACGCATACGGTTTACCTCATCTTTTAGAGTCAGCTTCTTTGGGTTGTTGCTATTAATTGAAGTTTATAGGGTTTTAGAAGTTAACAGTTTTGTGTCCGTGGACAGGTTCTTAGTTTACGCACCAGTTTTGAGAACCCTGATAGATACCTGCTGCTGAAATGGCAGCCTACTGCAGTGGAGCTCTCTGGGCTTGCATTCAGGAGACCCAGGTTCAAATCCCTGCCTTCCCTCTTCCTGCCTTGGTGACTGTAGACCGGTCACCTGATTTTTTTTTTTTTTTGAGCCTCTCTTTCCTCATCAGTAAAATGAAAAAAAACAATGCCTCCCTTGATAGGATGATTGTGGTTCATTTAGATGAGTTATGTATTAATGAATGGCGCTAGTGGTAAAGAACCTGCCTACTAGCGCAGGAGACAGAAGAGACCTGGGTTCAGTCTCTGTGTTGGGAAGACCCCCTGGAGAAGGAAATGGCAACCCACTCCAGTATTCTTGCCGGGAGAATCCTGTGGATGGAGGAGCCTGGAGGACTACAGTCCATGGGGTCCCAAAGAGTCGGACACAACCAAAGCAACTTAGCGTAGCATACCATATGTATTAAAAGCTCTTTGCAGACTGTAAAGTACTATGCACTGTCACTCTTTCTTATTTTAAAAAATATTTATTGATTAATTGATTTGGCTGCCCCAGGTCTTAGTTGTGGCCTTGCGGCATGTGGGATCATGTTCCCTGACTGGGGATCAAACCCAGGCCCCCTGCATTGGGAGCATGGAGTCTTAGCCACTGGACCACCAGGAGAGTCCCCACTTATTATTTCTTTATGAAGCATAACTCTATAGTATTGTTAAAAGCCCTTCCTCACAGAGGTGGAGTTAAGGTTTCCAAGTTCACACCTACATTTTCTTAGAGACCTTAGAGGAAAACCTTAATGATACACAGAATTCAACAGGAGTATGAACTTAGGGAATGCATACCATCAGATGGTGGGGGGTTGGAGGAAGGGCATGGGTCTGGTTCCAGAAGCTTGGGTGAGTTGGTGCTTATGGATTGTCTGAGGATTTGGGTCAGTTGTGCTGACACGTGGCGGACCACCTGAGCTTTCTCACTGGGAGTGATCCTGGTACATGCAGCGTGGACTGGGTGCTGACTATGCCGGACACCAAGGTGGGCCATTGATCAGTTGGTTGATCTTCTTTGCCCATCTTCTGGGAAGGATGAGTTACCAATGTTTATAGAAGAGGAGGCTCAGGCTTTGAGTAGTTGGCAGCAGACTAGGAATCTTGAGTTCAGGTCTCTCGTTCCCAGCTTTCTGCCCCAGGGCGCCTCAAGAAGGGGCTACTGTTCTCCTTTTTATAAGAAAACCCACGAAATTGCTTAGGAAAGTTGCTGTATGTAGGTCTCATGATAAGAGATGGAGCTGGATTTGCCTCTGTAGCTCTGTCCTTTTTAGAATCTAGGGTGACCAAAGAATTTGTTAAACTACACACTGCTAAAAGTGAAAAGGGGGCAGTGCTGTTATAAGTGTTGGCCAGAAACTGGCATCAGCCTGGACTATCCAGGCAGACCTGGAGAGGTAGTCACTCTAAGTCACCCTGCCTCTGTGCCAGTGATCCTGATACCTGGCCAGAGTAACTGGGAGCGTCCATCAGCAGCTTTCTCTGCCACTGCTAAAGTGTCAGGAACTGTCTAGATCATTTAGTGCTGTTCTGAGTGAGGTGACTCGTCTAAGATCATTCAGCAAGTTGGCAATGTAACATAATTTAAAACTGGATGAAACCTTAGGGATAATCTGCAATAGTCAGTAAGCTAGAGCTTACTTAGCTGCAGTGGGAGTTGGGGAACATTTGGCTTCACTGATGGCCACTCTGAAGCGGGAGGTGGAGAGGGGGCGTGTGTCCGGGGGATGTCGGGGTGGCATTCGGGGTGGTAGGGTGTTCACTTGGCTCTAGAACATATGCATCCTCATCAAGACATGCCCCTTTGGAAAGCAGGAGATGCCCTCAGGTCCAGTGCAGCTGAGATGGGATTTCATGTCCAGGAGCAAAGTCTTCTGTGAGCTGACTTCTCCTGCTCCCCTGTTCCAATTTCACTAAGGTTTCCAGGATACTACTGGCTGGGAGCTGGTGGGGGTTTAGTGGATCAGTCTGTGCTGAAGAGTTTTGGAAGGTATTGGGGAAGGAATTAAAAATAACAGCAAGCATGCCTTTTCTCTCTCTTTGATGGTGGTAAATGCATGGAATGTGCCAGGGTGCGTGGCCCTATGTGACCCTGTCTGCCAGAGGAATTCCATAGAGAACATGGAAAGACTTTGCATGTTTCACTCCTGCCTCGTGTTTATGGGCTTCATTTCTGTGATCATCCAAGCCTCATCCTTCCTTTCTTGCCCCAAATAATCTGTTGGAAGCCTGGAGAGGGACTTGAGTTCTCTAGTCCCTCCAACCGAACTGTTTGCTGTGGGCAAGGCCCTGTCTGATGAGCTCCAAGGAGAGCAGCTGGAGTGTTGAAGAGGCCCAGTTACACGCTGAGAGAAGCCAAGTGTAAATTCAAACCGAACTTAGCACTTGCTTGGAGAACTTCAGCTGATACTGTGCCCCTCTAGTCATCACCCTTTGTGGCTGTGCTGTTTCTTATAAATAGAACAACATGCATTTCCCTTTTTTCTTTTTTACCCCACAGACATAAGCAGGCATGTGTGTGGGTGAGGATGGGCTGGGAATATTAATTATTTATGTTCCAGTTCATTGGAGAGTCAGCGTGGGAACTGGGCTTTGGGCTTCATGGAGATGACTAGGCCATCATGTGGATAAGACTGGAATCCGAGTTTGTGTTTCCTGAGTTCGAGCTGTCCTCACCATCGCCACCCTCTCCTCAGCCAAGGCCCCTGGTTTCTCATGCCTGCATACTGCAGTAAGCCAGCCAGCTCCTTTGCTCTCCGATCCACCCCTTATTCTGATCAGGGGCAAGACTCACTGTCTGAGGATGCTTGGGCTTCAAGTCACCTGAAACTCAGCTAACAGCGTCACCACTGTGGGGGCTTATTAGCTCCTCTAAGAAGTCTGGAGGCAGGGTGGTGTCAGGCACCAGCAAGGACTTGGGAGCCTTCCATCCTTCTGCTCTGCCACCTCCAGGCTTCATGATCCAGTGATGATCACAGCTGCTCCAGGTGTTACCCTCTTTACACAGTTGCATCCAACAGCAGGAAAGGCTTCTTCTCCATGGGGGTCTCTTTATCCAGGAAGGAAACTTTTCCCAGACTCCCTCTTGTATCTCACTCACCAGTCTTGTGTCCCGTGCAGCCAGTGGCAGAAATTAGATTGTAACAAGTCCCTCAAAGCCAAAGACCTGGGTTGTTTCCTTGGCTCCTTAGGGTACTTAGTACCTGCTCTTGTTGTTCCGTCACTCATTTGTGTCTGACTTTTTGACCCCATGGACTGCAGCATGCCAGGCTTCCCTGTCCATCACCAACTGCTGGAGCTTGCTCAGACCCATCTATTGAATTGGTGATGCCATCCAACCATCACATCCTTTGTTGCCCCGTTCTCCTTCGGCCCTCAGTCTTTCTCGACATCAGGGTCTTTTCCAATGAGTTGGCTCTTTGCATCAGGTGACAAAAGTATTGGAGCTTCAGCATCAGTCCTTCCAATGAATATTCAGCGTTGATTTCCTTGCCTAATCCTACCTGCTGGGCACTTAGTAAATGTCAATTAATACTTGTTGATTGGTGTTTTCCTTCTTCTCTGAGTAGACTCTTGAACACTTGTCTTGTTGATGTCTTGAATGATGTCTTGCTGAGTTTAGAGGTCACAGTGGTAACCCAATCAGAGGGCTAGATATGGCCCTCGTGGAGCTTACAGTCGAGATGGAGAGACGATTACTTGTGTTCAGAACACCCGCCTGTGTGGGTTGTAGCAGTCTGCTGTGGGACAGCTTGGGAATGGGTTTGAAATTGGGGTTTAGGGGGACAAATGGAAGTGAGACTCACTGAGGGGACCAGCAGAGCCTCTGAACACTGTATCTGAGGACTATATACTTTCTGACTGAAGTCAGGTCTTTCAAGCAGTTCAGATTTCTGTCTCCACCCCTCTACCAGTCTGTTTTCCTGTTGACGAAATGAAGATTAAAAGTTTGCCCTTGAGTATGGAGTGGGGGTAGGGTACAGAGTTAAGAGCCTCCTGCCCCCAGGGGAAATTTTCTAAAGGTTCCTGTGGTATTCTAGCTTCAAAACCCTGTGAAATTTAATTGCATGTTTAGCGTCTTTGTGCGTCTAACTGGCTTTGAAGTTGCTGGAAACTTTCTCTGAAAGCATGTAGACGAAGAAATAAGAATTCTATAAATGTTCAGTGGTTAAAAACAAAGTGCTGGCCGATTTATAGAATCTGAGGGTTGTTTTCTGATGGAACATTGGCCAGACACGGCATACCCAGGAGGACTTCTGTCGCAGTCAGCTAATAACTGGCTTCAGGTCTGCAAAGCCTTTTTCATTCCAGTTCAGAGAAAACAGCCCGTCCCAAGGCCTCAAGGTTTATTTTCCCATTGATCTAGGAGCCGGGCTCCCCCCGTCCCCACCCTGGGGAACATCTTAAAGCTAATTAAAGATTCTTGTTTGAGGTTTTGCCTCTTTTCCTAGCGTGATTGAAAGAACTGCAGTTTTGACTTTTCTTGTTTTTAAAAAAGGAGAATCTACCACCACGACTGCTCCAGGAGGTGGGGGTGGGGGATTGCTCGGTTCAGCACACACAAGACGTGTTACCCTCCTGCCTGCTTTGCGAGACCCTGCCCCCCTAGAGTGGCATTTTTGAGCACAGGGCCAGGCACCAAAGCAGCTACTCCCCTTGAAAATTCTTGAGTCTTCAGGAGTAGTGGCGAGGGGAGCCTGGGCATGAAAGCCAACACAGTGGTTCCCGGTGAGGCTGGCTCTGTTTGACCAGCTGGAGCTCTGAAGTTAATGGTCCAAGGTCCCCACTCAGAAGGAGGGTCAGCGTGTGGGGAGACGGAGGCCCTGACAGCCATTCCAGGGGGCCCCCTGACCCTTTGTTTAACCACGACTGTGGACCAGTGGTCTCAGATGTTTACCATTGCCTGTTTATAAGAGGGAAGTGTGGTCATATTTCTATCTCTTTTGTGGGCTGCACGGTTGCCTTACTGAGGCTCATGTGGGAAGTGGTTACCGTTCAGAGGAGGGTGAAATAACAGTGCTCACAAAGGGGCTTGGATCCCAGAATCTTTTTGAATGTCACCTTTTGGCCACTCTGTTTTTTTAATTTTTTGCCTATCAGCCTTGACTTCGTTTATGAGAAAATCAAACCACAGGCTAGACAGACCTCGTTCTACCCTGCTGGGTATCACAGTTCAGAATTGCAGTACTTGTCCTCTCCCTGGGTTTCACTGGGAAGCTGACTTCCAGATCTGTAGTTCTGCACAGCTAGAGACCCTCAGCTTCAGCTGTTCACTGGGCATCCGTATCTGAACATCCCAGAAATGCCTGGAATTGAGCAATGACTCTTGCTGCCTATACTCCTTCCATGACCTCCGCAGGTCTTCACCTTCATCATTGCTGAAGCTCCAGGGTCAGTGAAGTATTGACTGAGCCCCAGAACAGACAAACGTACACATGAAGGAACCGCAGGCTTGTCATCGTTTCTCCAGTGAGGTTGAGGGCCCTCGGCCACTCTGATGAAACTTGGCTTTCTGACTTCAGGAAAGTTCACTTGGCTTCTCTGAGTATTGGTCTTTGCATCTAGAAAATGACAAGTTCAAGAGAGAATCTCAAAGGTCTAGATCAGTTCTAATATTTCATGACCCCTCTTTTTGCCCTCTCTTCCTTGACTTCTTGCTTTTCACTTAATTGCTGCCAGGTCTTAGTTTCAGCATATGGGATCTAGCTCCCTGACCAGGGATGGATCCTGGGCCCCCTGCATCAAGAGCATGGAGTCTTAGTTATTGGACGACTAGGGAAGTCCCCTCACTCTTTTCTTGATGCACATTTTTTCCGGGGAGATAAATCTAATTTTTTGTTCAATGCTTTACCTTCAGAGGTGGCCCACTCCTTATACTAATTGTTGCAGTGATGACTTAACTCATCAGATAGTTACTGGGTATCTTCAGCTGCTGGCAGTGCTGTCAGACACTATGGTCCAGGAGCTGTAACTGGTCTGTAGATTCGGACAGCTGTATATGCTCCTGCTGCCTGGAGCTGCCAGGCTTGTGTTGAAACAAGGATCACCTGATGAGGATCTATTCCCTATGCCCAGGCTAGGGGAAGTTGGCTTGCAGGCAGAGAGGAATTCTCATTTAACCCAAAGCACAGGCTTCCTGTGCTTCTAGCCACCAGCTGCATGCGTTGCAGGCGTGGTGCCGTAAAAATACAGGAAGGAAGGGAAACGTGTTCACAGGTTGGTTAGAGATTTTGAAACCAACAATCAACGCTCTCTTATCCACAAGGAACCAGAATCCACTGCTGCTTTTCAGGCTCTCAGACCCGCAGTTCAACAGAGCGCTCTTTCAAAACTTGGGTGACTCTTTTTTTTTCTAAAGGCTTTTTCCACAAACTCCAGCCAGCCAGCAAATATATTCTTTGAGAATTATGATTTGACCGGCATGCCCAGGAATCTTTAAAGAGAAGAACCATCTTTGTTCTCGGCTGTTTTAAGGCCAGCGAAGAGACAGAGGCTCCCAGAGATGCAGTGATGAGGAGCTGGCCGCTAAAAGCACACAAGAAGTAAACAGTGGCCATTCCTGTGACCTTGCTTTTGTTGGGGGTCTGTCACCCCAGGACCTCCTGGTTGGTGTCCCAGAGAGAGAACTAGAGGTAGAAGACCCGGGATCTAGGCCTGTCTCATTGTGAACCAGCTTCATGACCTTGGGTGAGTCACTTTGCTACCCTGGCCCCTGGTTTCCTCCTTGACAAACCAAAGGCATTGGCTTAGCAGGATTTTTAAAGTTTCTGTACCTTAAACATTCTAATTCTGAAGCTTGCATTCAAAGAAATGACCAACTCTGTTACTCATTTGGAGAGTTTCAGGATCACTGTACCATTGCTCCGGGGGCTGGAGATGGGGGCCTGCTATTGAAGACAGGATGGAAAGAGGTTTGAAGTGCAGGGGTAAGCTGTGGCAGCTAGGACTCCTGTTTCCTCATGATTCATATTTGGTGCTTGGGCTCAACAAAGAAGATTCTCTACCTTGGTCACTTATAAAAATTCCAATAGCTAGACCACGCCTCATACCAATTCAGAATTTCTACAGGTGGGCCCTGGGAATCAGTATTTTTAAAGTTCTCTCGTGTGTAGCCAGGATTGAGAATCAACAGTCCTAGAATTTTTTTTTTAACATTTATTTTTTGACTACGCTGGGTCTTGCTTGTGGAGTGTGAGCTCAGTAGTTCAGGTGTGTGGGCTTAGTTGCCCTGTGGCATGTGGGATCTATTTCCCTGACCAGGGATCGAACCCACGTCCCCTGCATTGGAAGGCAGATTTCTAACTACTGAACCACCAGGGAAATCCCAGCTCTAGATCTTAAGTAAAGCTGTGATTCAGTGTTTCGGGCATCTCTTCTTGGGGAAAAGTGATAGTGGTTGGTTTAAAAAGAAAAAGCTTATGTACATAGAAAAAAGTTCTAGAAGCACATTCATAATCACAGCTGTCGATGGGGAATAGTTGCCCTGAGGTTTGGAGCCCCAGTTTTCTCCTGCCTCTGAGTCAGTGGTTTCTCAAACATTTCTGGAAGAGTGGAACCATCTGTAGTTAGTTATTTCTGCTTGGGAAACTCAGAGTACTAAGCTGGGGCGGGGGGCGGTGGCAAAGGCAGGGGCGGAGCAGGAGTAGATTAAACAGACCGTTACACACACCCACACTTCTTTCGTGAAACTAAGTCAGAGGCCTCAGCCAATGCTGGCATACCTTAGTGTCAGATCCTTAGCAATGCCCTGGTGGATGCCAGGGGCTGTGAAAGTATGTCCTGTGGTGGTCCCTGCGCCTTGGTGAGTGTTCTTGCCCTTGGTTGAGAGCTTCCCACCACCTTCATTAGCTGCAGCATCGAAACACTCCTGCTTATGCCCAGTCATTCATAGTTCCTTGCGGGACTCCATCCCTACCGCTGAAGGAATCTGAGGGGCTGTCCGGGTCAGACGTTAATGGGAAAGGACTGCTCAATTCTAATATTTTTTCAGGCAGAGAAGAGGGCATTTTGTGATGGTGGTGGGCTTGCAAAGGTGATGACTTATTGGGTGTGAAATGAGCTTCAGGAAGGAGGAGACCTGGTCAGTACTGATGAACCCCGAAGGGTCTTGCAAATAGGGGAATGGGGTTCAAGAGCCTTTTCAGTGAGGGGGTTTGAGTTGTGGGTATGGACACAGATGCCAGATGGAGGTTGCTGTTTCTCAGGCAATGGTCCCTCAGTCACTTATATGTATGGATCTGGGAGCTCAGAAAAATGGCAAATACGGCCGCTGCCCTCAGAGAGCTTACCGTCTGACTCGGGGTTTGAATGCACAAGTGTGGGATAGTATTGGGCGGGCCAAAATGTTCATTGGGGTGTTTCCGTAGTATCTTACAGGGAAACCTGAAGGAGCATTTGGTCAGCCCAATGTGAAGGTGTCCTGTGTTTCGGGTACGTGGTGAGGACCTAGGGGTTCAGAGGGAGGGGCAGTGGACGCGCGGATAGGACAGATCAGGTCTAATCAAGGATGTGAGCTAGTGAAAAGGAGACTCCTGGACCCCGGTAGTAGATTGTGCCTGTCTCTCTGCTTCTAACATGTTGATTGTCTTTGGGGAGCAGCCCCGAGGGGCACCCCCTTGCTAGTAAGAAGGACTGTATGCTCTTGCCCCCCTCAAAATTGCTTTCGGGAGTCAATTTTCCTCTAGCTTTTTCCTTCTCCTGCAAGGGAGGGGTGGTCTTTGCCACCCCCCTGCTTTGATGATTACCATCTGCCCACCTTGATTTCCTGCCTAGTTGCAGTTGGAACTCCTTTCCTTTCTATCCCAAAAATACCATGTAAGATGATTGTTCTTGGTTCCAGTGGCCACCTGGCACTCTCTCAGCGGTGGCTGCATTTCAGGTATGGATAGGAATGATTATCTGTGCATCAGCAAACTCAAGTTTTGTCCTGCGAGCGAGTTGTGTGATTATTGGTGAACGCAGGACTGGCTTTGTTAGGCCCTGACTGGGGCCAAGGCTATTATTTCTCTGTGGGTAATTATTTCAGGCTTCACGGTTATGAGCTGAGCATAATCGAGGGCAGATAAGAAAGCCATATATAGAGCAAAGTACATATTTCTTAAGGTGGGCGGCAGAGGCTTTATATATATGTGTGTGTGTTGGTGTATGCGTGTTTAAAAAAAGACCTATATTTTTTTTCTGGGCAGTAGAACTTAAGTTTCCAGTAAACATCTCCTCCCTTTTTTACTTTACCTTTTAATTTGGTGTTTATGGTCTCTCTGCTTTGAAATTGTTTCGCTATGATGCCAGCTCTGCTGGGAGAGGGGGTTGGGGTGGAGCAAGCCAGGCCCTTGGGAAGCCATGGTTTCGCTCAAAGTTCTTCAAGTTCCTCTGGCCCAGCTGATTGACAGCTCAGGGGTGATTCCTGGAGCTCATCTCGGAGAATGCAAACAGAGACCTGGAGCTCGAGGTGGGAGCGGAGACGCATCTGTTAGTTTCTCTCCCGTTATCGCAGGAGGCTCCGTGAAGTGTGATTCTGGTCTGGGGCTTGTTTTCTCTCCTCCCACTTGGCCTGGGTGGATGTTCTGCTCTGGTGGTCGGAAGCTCCCAGTGCCCCAGCGGTGCTCAGTCGCCTCAGCCCCGTCTGTCTTACCTCCCTGTGGACTGTAACCTGCCAGGCTCCTTTGTCCATGTGATTCCCCAGCCTAGAATAATGGAATGGGTTGCTCTTTCCTTCTCCAGTGGATCTTCCCGACCCAGGGGTCGAACCTGGGTCTCCTGCATTGCAGGCAGATTCTTTACCACTGAGCCACCAGGGAAGCCCCAATCTAGAACTAATTCTCTGAGACTGTTGCTTGGAGGCAGGGCACATGTGAGGCTCAGCTCTGGCTAAGTGGGAACCACCTCACCCGGTAGGCTTGGTGGATCTCGTGTTCTTTGATTTACTTGTCAGCTGGGGTTAGGGCAGTGGGGTAGGAAGGGGCTGGGGAAGCCCACCAGGGAAACCCCGGAGTGGAGGCCAGGTGAAGTGCATCGATGGGTGTGAGCATCTGTGAAGGAGCAGAGGGGGCAGAGCTGGGGAGAAAACCCACGAGAGCAGCAAAGCTGTGGGGCTGCGTGGTGGGGGCGGGCTTGAAGGAAACACAGGCGGTGTTTTGCTGCTTTTTCACACGTTGTAGTTGCATGTAGCTTTAGGAAGACTGTTTCAGAACCCGCCCCCACCCCCGTGAACCAGGGAGCAGCTGTTCTGGGGTGGTGGTGGAGGGAACTGGCACCCACTGCGGCTCACACCTGGGGTCTGTCAGCACCCAGGAGCACATGGTATGGATGGGGTCGCTCAAACCTCTGTTGGGCATCCTTGTGTGAACAGAGAGAGCTCAGTGAACTGAGAAGGGTGAGCCCTTCCCCAGGGACCCTCAGCACCCGGCCCCACAGAGGTCCCAGGAGACCCCAGGAAACTCTGTGACACACAGCAGTCCTGAGTGTGAACACAGCCAACAACTTTCTCTTGCAAGGTAGGTTTTTTTTTTTTTCCCCTTCCCTTGGGGAAATGGCTGCTTTTGTTATGTTTTTGTGTTTCTAAAGACACCAGATTAGGAGCCCCCAGAAAGATGAGAGAAACACCCCAGAAAGCCATACCCTCCTCCTCCCTAGTCAGCTCTGCCTGCCCAGCCGCGCTTGCTCCCCGGCTGTTTTTTTAATGCGCTCTCCTTTCTCCTGCTTTTTCCTTTCTGTGAGCTCCTAGGTGATTCTGAAGAGCAAGAAAGGCAGCCAAGCCTCCTCTAGCTGTGACCTTCATCTCCCCGTTCCTGCGGGGGGGATGGGGAGTTTGGACTTTCCCACTGTCCTGTCTTCACAGCAGCCCTGGGGCGGCGGACGGCAGAGACGTGGTCTCACCCCCGTCTTCTAGGTGACAGGGACCATCTGAGTGTTCGTGCGGCCCTTCCTGCTCTTCTTGGACAGAGTCGTTCTTTTCCTGTACCGCGTGGCCTCAGAGGTCGGTGCATAGGTGTGTGTGCTCACGAGGTTTCTCAGTATATCCCTCCAATGATAATGGACTCTTTTTCCAGCTGCTGTCACTGGGAAGGGGAGACATCACCACCAGGACAAAAAAAAAAATTATTTATGGATGTGCTGGGTCTTCATTGCTGCACACAGGCTTTTGCTAGTCGTGGCAAGCAGGAGCTACTCTCTAGCTGCAGTATGCGGGCTTTTCATTGCAGTGGCTTCTTTTGTCGCGGAGCACAAGCTCCAGGGTGTGCTGGCTTCAGCAGTTGTGGTGCACGGGCTTGGTTCCCCCACGGCATGTGGGATCCCCCACCTTTCGAGGCAGACTCCCTCCCCACTGGACCACCAGGGAAGCCCACCATGGCCTTTGATGTACTGTATTTTACAGTTTACACAGAGCTCTCTCAGACCTGATCTCATTTAATCTCTGTGTCACATGCCTGAATTTTATGTCATCTCTGTGACAATCTGTGGAGGTTGATGCTGGTCCAGATGAACAAACGGAGGCCTGGAGATGCTGAGTGACTTGCCCCAGGGCCCCCCAGCTGGTCATCAGGCCAGTGGGAAGCGGGTAGCAGCGGTGGATGGGGAAGTGAGAGTCCCGTGGGGGCGGTGGGTGGTGAAAGCAACAGTTGGAGGCATTGGGTTTTGCTGTTCTTGCCTCTGAAGCCACACAGGATCGTGGTTCCTGACCTGACCCTGACTGTGGACGCCCTGCCCTGTGTGGAAGCCTGGACCCAAGAGTGAGGAGGAGGCACACTCAGACTGAGGAAGGGCCACCCCGAGGGAGTGGGGACAGGCTGCTTGGGTCAGACTGAGAGAGGCTGACTCTGCAGGGCATGTGCAGGAAGGCAGCACTTGAGAATGGGGCACCTCTCCTGGGGTGGGAGGAAGACCCAGAGCCTGGAGCCTGGCAGATTTGTTGACATTCCCAGCTTAGTAGCTGTGAGCTCTTAGGATAGTCACTTTAACACTTTGACCCGCAGTGTGGGGGTACTTTGTTCTTCAGAAGCGTGGGCCATAGACTGGGTCCTACACAGTAGTGACCCCCCTGGTTAGAATTGACTTGATAGATTACCTAGTCCAGCCCCTTTCACAGAGGGAAACTGAGGCTCCAAGAGGCACGGGGACTTGCCCCAGGTCACAGTGGATGAGGGGCAAAGCTGGAGGTGGCACCAAGTCTCTAGATCCTGTGTGGGTGTTTTGTTAGCTTGTGCTTTGCCTGAACTTGGGGTAGCTTTTCTTGTAAATTCATACCCTCACCAAACAGCCCTGTCCCTGAGTAGTCAGTTGTTTTATGATGTAGAGTCAGCCAGCTCCCAGGGATGAAGTTGTGAGGGCTCTGATGTCCGTTTCTTGGGACGAGGAGAATGGGTGGGAGGTCAGGGCAGAGCAGTAAAGACTTCCTGACGCTTGCTCGATGTGAGCTTTTGTAAGCTTAGTCCTGGTTTTCCAAATATTCCTGATGGTAAGCATGGCTCTGACACTGAGATGCTCCACTCAGAGTTCTCATGAGTAGGATGTACATTTATCGTAAAGCCCTCGATGCTTCTCTCTGCTGCATTCCCCACCCCCACCCCAACCCCCATTTCCCTAGGGCTTTAAATCATCTTTGGCTTGGGGTTGAAAGTAGCCCATTATAGCGGTGAGCCTCATGGTCCATTTTGTTCAGTGCTGTCAGGCTGAAATATTACAAACAGACCACCAAACTGTTTGGTCCAAGGCCAAGAACCTCCTTCCCCCCTTGAGCATTTGATTGTCTGCTGCGGTGTTCGGCCTTGAGCTCAATGCAGGAATCCAGCATAATTTCCTATATTGTTACCATCTGGTTTTGTGGAGCCTTGCTTTTGATTTTAATTGTGCTCTTTGGGAGAGAAAAACCCTACAAATGCTGGGAAAATAAGATACCCTCACCTCCCCCACCCGTACCCCAGGCACACACACATTGCTGCCCTGGTGGATGTGGCGCGAACAGAACCCTTCTGAGTTTTAGAACATCTTCTTTCATTATTCCTGCCCTCCCAGCAGTCTCTGGGCCCTGGTCTCCTCTAAAGGGATTTCTCGAGTGGGTCTCAGGTTTCTGACCTGAGGTGGGAGCTGCCTTCACGGTACTGAGGGTTGAAGGTGGTTTGGGCAGTTGTCCAGGGTGACCCGCCCTGCCCCGGAGACCAGCTCTGTGATGATATGTTACGTGACCTCTTTAACAAGTGAGTCACTCACCCCCAGATAACCACCGGTACTTTCAGGGGGAACTGCTAGTATCATTGTGGCTGTGGCCATGGTTTCTCCAAGAGAAGGTGTTTTTAGAAGTGAAGGTAAAGGGTTTGTTCTCCTTAGATTGTTGTCATGGACTTCTGGCTCCCCAGCCTTTTCCTTATGAAGGAAGAGGCGGTTTTTCTTTCTTTCCCTTGTTTTCTCTTAAACCATGTGCTTGGGACCAGTTTTTAAATATTAGTCATTGATAATAAATAACTGACATTCTTCTCATGTTTTTGGAAGACAAGCTTCACCTTGTTACCTCTTTTAGTTTTTCCGTATTACCTCCTAGAGTTGTCCGTCGGCGTAAGCCTTCTGTGTAGCTGTAATCAGTATATTAGGCAGTCTGACCGGGGAAGCAGGAACATCATCAGGTATTTACCTCAAAGGGAATTTAATACGGGCCTTCATTATGCAGGTGATAAAGAAGCCAAGAAACCAAACATGGGAAGGGGAGGTGACCTAGAGCTAGGTGGCAGGAGGCCACTGCTGCTTCTAGGCTGGAGGGACAAAGGGAAGAGGTGCTCTGCCCAGAGCCCAAGGTCAAGGGTCACTGGTGGGCCTCCTATCTAGAGCAGATGCAGCTGCTTCTGGAAATGCCCACCCAAAGCAGAAAGGGGGAGAAGGGAGAAACACCCCGGCTGCTCCCTTCCTTCCCCTCTCCACCCTCCCACGAGCTGTGTTGTTATCCAGACTCCCCAGTTGCCCCCTGCTGGTAGGGATCAGCCCTGGGGATACAGAGCAGAGGACTGGAGGATGAGAAAGGGATCAGAGGACACACAGCACCTGGACCAGCCGAGGGAGCCAGCCTCCTGTCCTCATTTGATGTTGTCATAAGCATTTCCCCCTGGTTTTCATAATTACACATTATCTCAAGTGGGTATGCCAGAGTTAACCATTCCTCACCTGTTCGGAGAGAGCTTAAATTGATGATAAATCAGCAGTTCTCAAAGTGTGGTCACCAGCCAGCAAATCTTCACATCTTGTTGGGGATGAGGAGTATCAGGCCTTACCACAAGACCTCCAGACTCAGACCCCCTAGGGTGTGGCCCAGAAGTCTGTGTTTCCTCTGAAAGATGCTGACCCACATTAAAACTGGAGAGTCACTGTTACAGGTGGTGCTGCACGCCATTAAAGGTGGGGACAGGATACCAAGGGTCCTGTTGGTCTGGGGTCTTTATCCAGAGCAGTGTGGTGTCAC
Source organism: Antilocapra americana (assembly GCA_007570785.1). Taxonomy (NCBI): domain Eukaryota; kingdom Metazoa; phylum Chordata; class Mammalia; order Artiodactyla; family Antilocapridae; genus Antilocapra; species Antilocapra americana. The sequence goes on along the minus strand of ML661891.1, from coordinate 8,475,945 downwards.
AGAAAAGGCCCCAGACTCCAGTGCTGTTCAGCTCTAGGGTCAAGCCTTCCCCTTGCCCCTAATCTCCTGGGTGATTGATTTCTCATTTGTTCAACAGCTAAAAATATGAAATCTTATCAGTAGTGAGTGTTCTGAGGATTCAATAATGGGCATGATGTTTCCTATATGTTGGGTCTTCTAGAGCGTTAGGGAAGGAAATGTGGCAATAGCAGCCAGCACCTGGGCCATAGGAGGTTGGCCCTGGCCCTGGTACCTGCAGGTTGTGGGCTGAGAGTCAGTGATGAGCCCTTGGGAGGCTGAAAGTGAGCTTTAAGGCAGTAGGAATCTTGGGCTGAGAGTTGCGTATCTGTAGTCAAGCTTCCCTTCCCTCCCCTTTTTATTAGAGGTGCTCAGACCCTGTGCTTCCCACTGTCTTGTCCCTCTTTTCTTGTTTATCACTTGGTGTCATGGAAAGGACCCCTGGCTTCCTGAGCTGGCTGTGTCTTCTTGGGCATGTCACTGAACCCTTCCGAACTGTGCTTGTCTTGTCTGTAAAGCCTCCGTGCTCGCTGACCATGGTGCAGATCAGCTGGGATGACGGGTGTGGAATCTGGCTTGAACCTCAGTGGGCCCCTTGAGTATGAAGCTTTAGGGTTCACACCTCCACTGGGCCCTTTGTCTGCCTTGCTATCTCCATAAGCCTTGTATTCTGTGCCCAACGCAGGTGGGGCTTCATTTAGCGAAGGCAGGCAGTCTGGGTGCATCCTCATTCTAACCGTGACCTGTAGGAAGGTACCAGGCCAGGGATCTGCCACACATTTTCGTCTTTCAGTCCTCCCAGCAGCCCTACCAAGGAGCGAGTCTTCCAAGAAGTAACCGAGGCCCAGATAGCTTAAGAGGAAGGATGTAAACAAACCCAGTCCTGAGGGCACAGACGGAGGCCTCTTGGCTTCAGAGCCCTCTACAGCATTGCTGTTGCTAAGAAGGGAAAGAGGAACTGAGTGAGGGCTCCTGCTGGCTTCTGGGGATGTATCAGGCCCACAAGTGTTGTGGACACAATTGAGCCAGTCAGGGCCGGTGGGGAGGCTGGCTGCCCAACAGGAACCCAGGCAGCCAGTGTTCCCATCTCACTGCTCCTGGCGGCACCTGTGAGAGACCTCTTGGGCCAGTGGGAGGACCAGCCGCCATCCTCCTGCACATCTGGATGCCTTCCGCGTTTAACGGCTGAGGAAGCTGAGGCTCCGAGAAGTCAAATGGCTTATCTGAGGTCAGGTGTCTGAGCCCCGCTTGCATCCTTTCTGGTTCAGGGCTCTTTGCGTGATTCCAGGGTGTTTGCCAGATTCAGGCATGGCCACCACGTGGCAGTTTTCCAAATCCTTTCCCAGCCGTTCTGTGGGGGGTCCACAGGTGGTCAGTGGGTCTTTGTGAGATGACCGGCGTGGGGCAATCTGTATCTGACAAGTCCAGCGAATCAGCCTACGGCTGGGGCAGGTCAGAAGACACGTCCTCCTCCAATCAGCAAACATTATCCTCTTGTTTGGGTTGTAGCTAGAAGTGACATCAGGTTGGGATGTGAAGGCTCTAAGAGGGGAACACCCACTGCTTCCGTTCATCCCACACTTGGGGGTCAGCCGGGGCTGTCTTCCCACCTGGTGATTCCTCCCAGGCAGGGCTGAGAGCATCTCCCTAGCCTCCCCCTAAGATAGACTCAGCACTAAACAATCTTACTGCTCAAGCTCTGCTCAGAATCGCTGCCCTGAGGACAAGGCTGTGCCAGGGCAGGGTGTGATAACATGGAACCGGGCCTGCTCGGGCAGGTCGTGAGGATGCTAAATAACTGTGTTGGAGGCAGGACCTGAGCTTTTAACTCAATAAATACACATTATTTCTAATATAGCCCAGATGGTCTGAGGATCATAATTACCTCAGGTCTGCTTCACAGGCATTTAGGGAAGCAGATGGGCTGCACTCATCTAGGTAAAGATGCTGCCCCATACCTTTATAACAGGTGTCTCAGCGAAGCCTTTGCAGTAACCTTTGGAGTCAGTCACTCTGGTTTTCTTTTTCTGGACTTCAGTGCACTTGAGTTTTTACCCAGCTCTGCTACCAGTCTCTAGGAGGACATCAGGGCTGCCTAGAGGGGTGTCTGGAAAATGCTTCTGTGTGTCTACTCTTCACACTCTATTCACAGAAACCTTCATTTCTAATGCTTCTGATCACTGTGTGTATGTGTGTGTGTTGGGGTGAGATATGGCGATTTCCCCACACCCAGCTGGATAGTAACAGTTTCAGGCAATTCTGACCCTCTCTACCTGCAGGTAGCATCAGATCCCACAGATGAGAGCTGTTGATCAGAGCTTCCCACCACACCCTCCTAGGGTTCAGTTAATTTGCTAGAGCGGATCACAGGAAAACATCTTCTGGTTTATTGTAAAAGGGTATAACTCGAGAACAGGCGCATGGAAGAGAGGCACAGGGAGAGGTATGTGGGAAGAAGCTTGGAGCATCCATGCTGTGAAGGCACAGCTCTCCGCTCGTTTCCATGTGTTCACCAACCTGCCCACTTTCTAAACCTGGTCCTTTTGGGTTTTTATGGAGGTTTCATTAGGAAGACTTGCTTGATTAAATTATTGACCATTGGTGATCAGAGTTGGAGGCAGAGTTGAGAGGCTGAGGCTGAAAATTCCTACCTTCTCATCATAAGGTTGGTTTCCCTGACAACAAGTGCCTCATCCATAGAGGCTTTCCATAAACTCAGGTGTGGTAGAAAGGGGCTTGTTATGAATAACTGGAAGATACTGTTTCATCTTTATTGCTCTGAAGCTATTCCAAGAACTGGGAAGCCCATGATAGTCCTGAGTTTGAACCAGAGCTTGTTTGAGATACAGAAAGTGATGTCCTTCTAAGAAGCATCAACCACCAGAGAATCTCATCATATGCTTTCTTACTCGTGTGACTTCCCCCTGCTAGCCAGTCACTTACCCTGAAGGTGATGACATACGAGGGAAAGGAAAGATCAGGCAGCCCACAGAGCCTTTTCCCTGTTCATCAGTGAGCAGCCAGGGGGGAGTGTTAGTAGAATGTGCACATACCAAGAAGTGAAGTGAAAACAGTTGAGTTAGTTTATGCAGTGGTTAGTCATACGATGTATGGTGGGTGTGTATGTATGGTTATTGGCAAAGAGTCTGCCTGCCAATGCAGGAGACACAAGAGATGTGTCCCTGGGTTGGGAAGACCCCCTGGAGAAGGAAATTGCAACCCACTCACTGTTCTTGCTTGGAAAATTCCATGGACAGAGGATCCTGGTGGGCTACCGTTAATGGGGATTGCGAAGTCAGACACGAATGAGCACAGAGCACCAAGCTTCAAAATACAAATAGTGTGATTTTGATGATTTCACATACTAGTTAAGTATTCTTTTGTTTGCATACAAAACTTGGCATTGCACCATGTAAACATGAATGGCAAAATTCATGCCAATAATTTAAAATTGTAATTTTTCTTGACTTAGGATGGTATTAAATAGCAAAAACAAGCCAAAACCCTTTATCACAAGTCCAGAGAGAGACACTGGAAGAAAGGGGGAATGTTTTGTATTTTAATACCATTAATGACATTTCTTGCTGCTTTTTGCTGAGCTCTCTACATCTTCATTGTGCTTGGAGTCCCACAAATAATGTGGCTGATGCTGGATGGCTCCTGGGGCTGGGGGCCTCAGACTGGTCTTATACACACAGGTCCTTTGCTAGATTTACTCAGTTCCAGGTTGTAGAGCCAAAAAACAACTTACAGGTAAGTGAACATTGGCACTTACTCTAAAGATTCCAGCCTGTTCCAGGTGATGGTGTGTCCATTGTTGATGGACATCGCAGTTGAGAATTCTCAGAGGCTTACAAACATACCCTTGTTGAAGGTGTTTTGGGAGCGTGCTGTGCATTCTCTCGTGAATTATTAAGCATCCCAGTGCAGGGGCTTGAGCCAGCAGTGGGCTGAGAGAGAGGCCCCAGGTAGAATCCCACCTCTGGCTTGGTCTCCAGGGAAAGTTATTTCTTCCTGTGTCAGTCTCCTCATCGGACAATTCTCAGTCTCTCAGTTATAATGTAGCTGTGAGGAGTATGAGCTACTTGGAGGCTGAATTCTTGGGTCAAATCGTGTCTCCATGTCTTAACTAGCTGTAGGACCATGGGCAGGTTGTTCAAGCCTCCTGGACCCTCAGTCTCCCCATCTGTAAAATGGTATGAGATGGAGTCAGGGAAAGGGGTCTGGTACATTGTGTTGAATAAATGATAGCAATGGTCATGATGGTGAAGAAGAATCAATCCTTCGAGGTTCTAGGACCAAAGGAGCAGCATCTGGGGCCCCAGTCTTCAAGGTCTAACTGGAGAGGGTCCTGGAGGAGGAGTGCCTGGGGAACCTGACTTCTAAGAAGCTCTGCAGACTGTTTTAGAAGTTACCAGAATGAGAGAAACATTGTCGTGCTTGGAGTTGGAAGATCTGGGTCCTTGTCCTTCTACCCTCTGTCATCCTGAGTCACTTGACTTCTGACAGTCCTTTCCCCACCAAGCCTTACTTCACTCATCTGTGAAATGGGTCTGCCTGCCTTCCACGGCAGGGCCTGTTTGAGATGACATGGGTAGAAATCTTCCTTTAGCTTAGATTTGGGGTGCTGTGTGAGGAACTCCCTGGTGAGTTCTCCGTATTGGTTGAAACCTTGCTCACTAGCATCAGGAGATGAGCATCAGCTGCTTTGCGTGGGCAGAGTCCTTGATCTCTGAGATCAGAGATGGGCCATGAACTGTCCCAGGAGCAGATTAAAAAAGAAGGAAGGAGGGAGGGGAAAAAAAAGCAAACCAGCAGAGTTTGGAATTGTCCCCTAAACCACAATGGCAGGTTTCAGGGACTCGGGAAGGGGTGCAGCCAGCTTTGTTGGTGAGAAACGTCAGATGCTGGGACAAGAACGGCCTCTCTTACTGGAGCAGGGTTTCTCACCAGCCCCTGCCTAGTAAGCTCCGGTAGCTTGTCACTCCCGGCTAACAGCTTGGCAGCACAGAGGCGAACCACAGAGTACATTTGAGGCCCAGATCTGCTCATTTCGAGGGTGGGGCCGCATTTTTCTCCTGCCACAGTGAGCTAATTAAAGAAAACAAGCTATGGGAGCTGGGAGAGGACTGGCCACGGAGCCCTTGGGGAGGATTGCTTGGGTTGTGGAGGCCTCTACAGCCCCCGAAAAACAGGTGAAGCAGGCATCCGGGTCCCTGCGTGTCCCTAGGGGAGCTCCGAGGACCCACCGGGAGGCTTCGATGCGGACAGTAGCGGGGCTTGCGTGGGATGGGAGAGTGACCTTGGTCTGTGAGGTTACCAGCTGGGAGAAGGTCAAGCTACCCATGCAAGTGGGACAGTGTTCTAAAATGCTTACAAGTGTGCACTTGTGCCCCCAAACTTGTGCCCAAAACAAGTTAGTTCTAGGACATTTTCATCACCCCTAACGGAGACCCTATACCTATTAGGCAGTTATTATGCTTCGTTCCATCCCATCTCAATTCCCTAGCAACCATTCATCTCTTTTCTCTTGATTAATTTATTTTTGGCTGCACTGGGTCTTCATTGCTTTGCACAGGCTTTCTCTAGTTGTGGCGAGCGGGGTCTACTCTACTCCATCGTGGTGTCTTTTTTTGGCAGAGCGTGGGCTCTAGGCACGCAGGCTTCGGTAGTTGCAGCTTGCGAGCCCTAGAATGTGGGCTGAGTAGTTGTGGTGCGTGGGCTTAGTTGCCCTGCAGCATGTGGAATCTCCCCAGACCAGGGATCGAACCCATTCCCGACTGGGAAGTCCCAGTCTGCTTTCTGTCTCTGTGAATTGGCCTCCTGTGGGCAGTTCATGTGAATGGAATCATACAGCACGTGGCTGGGTCTGTGAGTAACAGTAATTCACACCTCTGTGGCACTTTTGATTCTGGTGCCAGCACTAGGGAATGTGGGGGCGCCTTCTATATTCCCAAAGTGAAGTGACAGTCCAAGAGGTGGCTGCTCAGAGTCACAGGGCTGGGGACTAGGATGAGGGCTCAGGGCTTCTGGCTCCAGCTGCAGTGTGCTGATTACAAGGAGGGAAAGGCAAACATCGGTCCCACTGACTTGGAACAAGCCCTGTCCTCCAGGATGAGAGCCGACTCCTAATAGCCACACGCTGTTTTATGGAGAAGGTCTATTGCCGAAACAGTGATGGTGTCAACTGAATTATGTTTCAAGCATTGCCAGGGAAACCATTTCAGGGAATCCTGTTGTGAGTCATTTTGAAAAATGAAGAGTTACCCTATGTCCCCAACGATGCTCTATTTTGGTACATTCAAGGAGCAAGATGGCTTAGAAGGGGCCCCACTGTCTGGCAAGGTTGTGTTGTTGGTGCCTCAGGATGGTTTTCTCCTCAGGGGCTCAGAGGAGTGGTTTGCAAGTCCTGGAGAACTGGGGGAAGGTGTAGCACATGGGTGGAATGCTTTGCTTCATTTATTCAAAGAAGTTGGGGCCTGGGTGGGGCCTCGGGGGGCATCCAGGCCAGAGGTTCTCAAGCAGGCCCTGCTGTGAGAAACTTTAGCCTTCAGGAAGGCTGAAGATAATGAAGCTGTTGTTAATTGAGCATTTAGTATGTGCCTGGGACCTTGTATAGATCATCTTATTTAATTATTACTGCTAATACTGCTGAAGTGCATGAATGGTTCCCTTACCCATTAATTCAAAACATATTCCTCTATACAATGGAATATTTTGCAGCCAAGCAATGAAGTACATACTGCACCAGGGTTGAACCTTGGAAACATTCTACTGAGGGCAAGAAGCCAGACACAAAAGGCCATGTGTTGTATGATTCCACTTACATGAACTGTCCAGAATGGGTCAATTCATAGAGACTGAAAGCAGATTAATGGTTGCTAGGGGGTTGAGATGGGGTGGAATGGGGTATAGTGACTGTCTAATGGGTATAGGCTTTCCTTTAGGGGTGATCAAAATGTTCTAAAACTGAATAAAAGGGGTGGTTGCACAACATTCTGTTTGAATTAAATGCCGTTGGATTGTATACCTTAAAGTGGTAACTTTTTAGATCATGTGCATTTTATGGTAATGTATATATTTTTTTTATTTTAAAATTCTTATTGGAGTATAGTTGCCTTACAGTGTTGTGCTAGTTTACACTGTTGTTGTTCAGTTGCTCAGTCATGTCCACCTCTCGGTGACCCCATGGACTCAGCACACCAGGCTTCCCTGTCCTTCACTATCCGCTGGAGTTGGCTCAAACTCATGTCCGTTGAGTCAGTGACACCATCTAACCATCTCATCCTCTGCTGCCCTCTTCTCCTTTTGCCCTCAGTCTTTCCCAGCATCAATCAGAGTCTTTTCCTACAAGTCAGCTCTTCACATCAGATGGCCAAAGTATCGGACACTGCGCAGCAAAGTAAATCAGCTAGTAAATCAGCTGTCTTTGTCTATCCTCTTTTTTGGATTTCTTTCCGTTTAGTTCACCACAGAGCACAGAAGTGGTTCCGTGTGCCATAGAGCAGCTTCTCATTAGTTGTGTATGCGATATATAGCGTCAGTAGTGTATATTTGTGAGTACTAATCTCCCAGTTTATCCCACCCCACCCTTCCTCCTTTGTGTCCATACATTTGTTCTCTCTCTGTCTCTAGTTTTGTTTTGCAAATAAGATCGTCTATACTATTTTCCTAGATTCCACATATATATGTTAATATACAGTATTTTTCTCTTTCTGACTTAGTTCACTCTGTATTATAATCTCTAGTTCTGTCCACATCTCTACAGATGACTCAACTTTGTTCTTTTTATCACTCAGTAATATTGCATTGCACACACATGGTACATCTTTGTTCATTCTTCTGTCGGTGGACACTTAGGTCGCTTCCATGTCCTGGCCGTTGTGGATAGTGCTGCAGTGAACACCGAGGCACATGTGTAATTTTGAATTATGGTTTTCTCTGGGTATATGTCCAGTAGATCGCAATATGTATTTTAATAAGTGTATTTTCCTCATGGTGGCCCTCTCACTAACTTGGGTTCAGGTATGCTGTGTTGAGTGAGAGAGAAAGGGAGGAGTCATTGGTGTATGCATTGCGGCTGAAGCAGACTTGGGGCTTTCGGAACCAGGCTTCACCTTTAGGAGGAATATCCAGAGAGGGTCTCAGAGTCACCCGAGGGCTCGGAGCTGGGATGTGAATTCTGGCCTTCTCACTTTCCGTTAGGAAAATCACAATGGAAATGGGCTTTTTTTTTTTTTTTTAAAAAAACTTCTTTGTGTCATTGGATAAAGGCCCAGCTACAGAGGTTCACCTCGGCTCCACTTGGTGTTTTATACCTGCCTCGTAATACCTGGGGAAACTGTGTCTCACACTGGTGGAGCAGCCCTGGACTGGCTCAGCTGTCGGGAGTCCCTCAGCCAAAGATCTGAGTTGTCTATAACAATTTTAGTCATGCTACGCAATTTTGGCATTGAGCAAAAGGAACCAATTACGTGGGAACACAAGACGTTTGCTGTTTGATAGGAGACTTACCGCATGCCATTGCTTCTTCTTTTCTTTGCTTTTTGACTGTGAACATCTGACACTACAGGAAATAAGAAACTTTCCAGTACCTAATTTGTGCTCACTCTGCTTTCAAACCCTCTTGGCCCCAGCACAGGGTAAATGAAACTGTAGCTTATAGTAATGTTTACATATGGGAGTCAATGAGCTGTTTAAATGCTTGGATGTCAGAAAAGATTTCAAATTTAGCAAGCCCCCTGGCTCTCCCACCCTCTGGTTATGCAGCAGACAGGCTTGCCTACTCATAAGTCAGGCTCTAGCCTCCTGTCCTGGTTGGTGGCAAGACAGCGATGAAGATGATGCCATTTAAAGAGACTGAGCTGTAATGAAATTAAATATATATTTGATCCTTGGGAGAAGGTGAATCAGGTTCCAGAATCTTGACAGTTAGACTGTTAGGAAGATCTATAGACAAGGAATGACAGGACCTGAGTTTTATTAGTGACATGACCTTAGCAAAATGATCTAAAGTTTCTAAGCTGGGGCTTCCTCCTCTTGGAACATGAATAATATCCTAGCTTCTTCCACATCCTGGAGTTGCTATGAACATCTGAGTGAGGTGATGGATGTGAAAGTGCTTTGTTAGCTGTCGAGGTGCTTACTGAAGTGCTTTATGAAGCCAGGGGGTAGAGAGACCAAAGGAATAAAGCACTAATGCAGACTGGTTTGTGTTGGGAGCTGAGGAGTAGAGCTGGCTTTCACTTTCAGGGAAGCAGCACTTGGCATGCACGGTTATTTATTTCTGCCATCAGATCAGCAGGGCTCTTGAGGCCCCTGCTCTGTCAAAGGCAGTGTGAGGCAAACCCAGTTCCTGCCCTCCAGGAGTTCACAGTTTAATTGTGTTTTCATGGGTCACCTGGAAGGCGAGCACTTGAGAACGGAGTGCAGGTGACCCGATGCAGCCCCCAGGCCCACCCCCCCCCCAGCTGTGCTTTTCAAGTCAGAGTCCTGGGTGGGGGGTGGGGGGAATACATGTGTGTGTGTGTGTGTGTGTGTAAGATGACTTTTGAAACTCGTTATGCTCACACACACACAGCAGTCATCCACTTGCTCAGAAATGTGTGAAAACCACATAAAATGTGCACAATGCGGCTCTTTTGAGAGTGTGCCCACCACCCACCTTCTCTGGAGCCAGGATGGATTTGTAAAGGTTCAGCTCTTTCTTCATATGCAGGAGCTTTGTGTCTGCCCCAGCTGCCAGCTCCAGGGCCGCCCAGGCTGACTGCGGGTGGGATATAGACATGGGCCATGTGGATGGGGGGCAAGGTCCTGGGCAGATCTGTTAGACAGGTGAGTTCTGACCCTGTTGGTGGTCCTGGTTGGTCTGTAGCAGGCGGTGACCTAGGACTGGGCTGGAAAGAACCAGATGCCCTGCATTTCTGTAGACAGGATACTTGGGGCCTGTTGCTTGATATTTAAAGTCCTCCAGGGACAGACATTTTGTGGGTTGACCTTGTGTCTGTCTTCTGCTCCCACCAAGATGAGTCTCATCATTGCATGCCCCAAACCAACCTGCTGTCTCTGTGCCCAGTGCCCAACTGGGGCTCACCCTTACATTTCCTGGAGCACGTTCCCCACCTTCTCTGTCCCTTTTTGTCTTTAAAACTCAGAGTGCATCCTACCTCCTCTGCTGAATTTTCCTTGACTGTCCCAGTTTGCTGTGACCATCTCTTCTTTCTTTAAATGGTCTCCTGACTCATCCCTGGGTCTGGCACATAGTACATAATCATTATTTTGGAATATAGGACCTGGGCCCTTCTTTGTGGTAGGTGCCCTCTCTCTGTGTCCTTCATCCCCTCAAATGTAGTTGCCACCTTCCTTTGTACTGGGGCCATTGTCTTAGGCTCCTGTTTTACACCTTGCCTGCTTCCCACCACCCTGTGAAAGAGGAGTAGACATGCCTGGATGCTTCTCCCTGTTTGACGGGGCTTCAGACCAAGCACACAGCCTCCATGGGATTCATTCTATTTTAAAATTTTATGTATTTTTATTTACTTGGTTGGGCCAGGTCTTAGGTTAGCATATGGGATCTTTAGCTGTGGCACGTGGGATCTAGTTCCCTGACCAGGAATCGAACCTAAGCCCCATGCATTGGGAGTGCAGAGTCTTAGCCATTGGACCACCAGGGAAGTCCTGGGACTTCCTTTATACCACACACACACAGTGTGGTTAGGAAGAGCCACCCATGGTCATCAGGAGAGAACTAGGGATGGGAGAGTTTTTCAAAACTGTAGAGCGCTATGCAGACAGGAGCTGTTAATGGCCTGTGGATAGGCTCTTAGCTGCTGTGACCTGACAGTAATGCTCACTTGAGCAGGGGCCCTCAGAGAGAGCTGGTATATGCCGGCTGGTATATACTGGTATGTGCCAAGGTAAGTGAGTTTCGCTTGCCCTCCCTGGGCCCCAGACTTCTCAGCTCCGTGATTCTTTCCAGCTCTGACTCTGGTGGCTATGGCACTGTGTCAGGGAGGCACAGCAGGTGCTGCCCACTCACATTTGGTGGGAGCTTGGCTGAGATCATCAGGAGGGTTCCCTCCAACCATTAGCGCTTGTGGGTTGGCCATGTCTGCTCTGATGTCACCTTGAGGGCCCACCATGAACCTCTTTCTTTGTGTTCTCTTGGGCTTCCCTGGTAGCTCAGATGATAAAGAATCTGCTCACAATGAGGGAGACCTGGATTCGATCCCTGGGTTGGGAAGATCCCCTGGAGCAGGGAAAGCTCCCCACTCCAGTATTCTGGCCTGGAGAATTCCATGGACAGAGGAGCCCGGTGGGCTATAGTCCATGGGGTCGCAGAGTCGGACATGACTGAGCGACCACTTTACTTTCTATTGCTAGATCTCCATAAGCACTCGCCTTAACTGTCAGGAGAGGCTCTTTGCACTATTTAAGGTGGCTGAATTATTTCACCCTTTCTAGTGGTGTTGACATTTAAAGATGGTAGAGGGTGATGGTACAGAAGGAGTGACAAGAAAGGAAGAGAAAGGGAGGAGAAAAAGGGGCTACTTGCTGAGAAAGTGTGTAGAACAGGTCCTAACTTGCAGAAGTGTCTGCTTCAGCTGGTTTTGTGGGGGTGGCATTGAAAAGCAGGAAGATGGGTAAGATCAGATTTCAGGATTTTCACCCTCCCCCAACTTTTGATGGCTGTGAGCTTCTCCAGGGCAGGGACTGAGTATTTTTCAACTTTTCTATCCCATGTGCCCGGCACAGTACTTGATATTTCAGCATATTCAGTGAATGTTTGAATGAATGAGTGACTTTCCACATCTCATCTTCACAGCAATGTCAGTGAATTTATAAAGCCATGGTTGTTAGCAGATCTGATGGGTTCAGAAATACTAAGCAATATGTCTGATTATAGAAGATGGAGCTTCTCGGAAGAAAGAATTGCCCTTTGACTCTGTCCTCCTTGTCCCCATCCTTCTGCATTTTGTGGTCATCCTTCAATATTCTTGAATTCAGGAACATCTCTGACTAGAAAGGATTAAAGGCCCTGTCTTCCTCGGTTCCCAGAGGGGACTGTAATGTGTCTTGCACAGGCAGTGATAAAAAATTCATAGCAGTTGTGAGCAGTGCCCTTTTTCCAGTTGATCTCCCCTCTGTTCTGGCGGGTGCTGTGGGCAGATAACCTTGGCAGGGGACTTGGCAGCCCGGCATAGTCTACACCGGGTCGCTGTACCCGTGCTATCTCGTTATCGCCTTTCCTTGATGGTCCTTGTCACACGGGAAGGTACTTCCTCTGTGCGCTTCCCTTCGCAGAGACCTGTGGGCACAGATAACTCTGTGAATTGCGTTGCATGAGTGAGGCCATTTCTGCTAATAGCTGGCGTCTTGCTGCAAGTCTTCTTGGAGAATCACCTGCTGTTCCCAGGAACCTTGCAATGGGCTCCTAAGGCCCAAATCTTCCCCTACTTTTGGCACAGAGGCCTACTTCTTGTTTGAAGGTCGTTGGAGAGGACAGAGTGTGTGGGGTCCCACGTGCAGACTTTGAGCGTTAGATCCTACGGGATGTCCCAGTGGACGCTTTTCCTGATCTGCTGCTTGTTTTTTTCCCAGGGGGTCTTTGTATCAGCGGCCCGCAGCTCCCTCCCACCCACCTGAGCCCTGCTGCCTTGATCCTATGGCTGGGACCCCAAAGAGTGAGCCCTGGCCCTGAGTTGTCGTCTCAGCTCTGCTCTATGACCTTGGGCAAGCTATTTGATTTCTCTGACTCTCAGTTTGCTCCTCTGAAGATGAAAAATTTGGTCAGGATGCCCTCCAAAGTCCCTACCCTCCCTGTCCTTCCCCTGGGGAGGGAGGTGCTGCTTGTGTTCTGAGGTTGGAGGGGCAGGTTGGGCTAAGCCGTGGTTTATGTCCATGAGCACAGCAGAGATTCTGGACCTTGAACTGCAGGCAGCAAGTCCAGGATGCCGAGATGCTGCTGAGTTGCGGAGTAAGCAGAGCCCCTCAGGGAAGTAAGTGGTTTATTCAGCCCTGTGGAATGCCGAGGCACGGCTGGGCTCAGGCAGGGCTGCCGAGAGCCTGGTGGTGGTAACTGTGGGCAGAACTTTATGGCCTTGGAGAATGGCTACTGTATATACCAGTGATAAATATTAGTCACTCTGGCAGCTGAAGGAGTTTCCTGTGCAGTGTTTTTGACACTTCCAGAAAAGGGAAGCCTTCCTCTCTGACAGGACATGGGAGAAACAGAAATGCGTCTCTGGGCTCAGGTGCCAAGAAACTCCCTTATTCTGATGCTCTGGCTGAGATCCCATGGGATTTTCCACCCCTGGTGAGCCACCTCTGCCTGAAGCTGCATAGGGCTTGTGAATGTCCCTTGCAGTCTCTCCTGGGCCTCTCAGGGCCTTGCTTGAACACGTCCCAAATCCAAACCTTGCTTTGCCCTCCTCCCCTGCACCTTCTCTGCCTTCTGCTCAGCCTCCTTTCTCAGTGAAAAGACCACCATCCCCTGAGTTGCCTGAACCAGACCCCAAGAGGAGTCATCCTTGCCGCTCCCCCTGCCACTTCCCTTCCCAGTAAATCACCAAGTGCTACCAGTCCTGCCTCCAAAATGTCAACATCTGTCTGCTGTCCCATCTTGACTGTGGCTTCCTCATCCAAATCAGGGTCTCTCTGGCCTAGCCTTCCTCCCAGCTGGTCCCTCTGCCTACATCCACCTCTCACCCAGGGCCATTCTCCACGGCAGCCAGAGTGAACTCTAAAAAATGTGCATCCTATCACCTGGTACCTCTGCTGAAAATCACTCAGGGGCTTCCTGTGCCCTTGAGGGTGAGGATCCGAATCCCTAATGAGGCTGTGGCGTCTGGCCCAAGCCTGCCTGTCCAACCTCTACTTCCAGTTGGGCTCCCATCCCCACTCTGGCCTTCTTAAATTTCCTTCCTTAGGGCCTTTGTAAGTGCTGTGCCTTCTGCCTGGAGTATTCTTCCCCACCATTTTCAGCTGGCAAATGTGAATCTATATCTATCTATATCTATATCTATCGTCTCCTAAGAGAGCCCTCCCTAGTCCCTCCACTTCCACCCCCCCCACCAACAACCATTTCATTATACCTGCTGCCACACTGTCTCCTGGCGGGCGGTTCGTGTCACTCAGAGACTGTCCCTCGGTTTGTAGCTTTAATTCTGTGTGCTTATTTGTTTACTGTCTGTCTTCCCCTCAAGGGCAGGGGCCAACTCTTTTATTCTCCACTATGCCCAGGGCCCAGGACCAAAGAGCCCTGTAAAAATTTGCAGAGCCCAGTAAATACATGGGTGGTAGGTGGTGGACATGTCTGCTTGTGCTTCCATTGCCTCAGCACCCCCATTCTCTTGGCATCTGTCCCCTACTCTCTGGTCCCCACTGAGTGCCTTGTGAGCACTGGGCTTGCCCTGGCTTTGCTCCTCGGGCAGGCATCAAAACTTATCAGTCCCACGGCTCAGTCTTTTGCAAGGTGACACTTCATCTGATTACCTAATTCACACTAAGGTGTTAATGGTGCTAATGACATAGTGTTTATTACCCCAGGGGATGCAAAATGATGGTATCAAAACATATCATTCCCTGGTGGTTTAAAAAACTCCTGGGAGTCCAAGTAGAGGCTCCTGTCTTCAGCCAGGTTGACAAGGCCCCATGTGTACATCTGGCTTCTGTCTACTTCTGCAGGTCCCCACACCTTAGTCATCTCACTTCCTTCCTCCCCGGTACCTGGCACAGTACCTGTCAGGGGCAAGTCCTGCAGGAATATTTACTACGTGAATTTAAAAGAAGTTGATTTTAATGACTCACACTTTAACCGAGGCTTTTGGTGTCATTAGTCAGTCTTTAGGCCCTGGATGCCAGAGGAATGACAGATGGTGGGAATTTCAGGCACGATGGCCATGACTGTGCCAGGAGAGCAGGAAAGAGGCAGCTTTATCTGAGTAGAAAGCAGGTGGCCTTTCAAAGCCCTGAGATCCGCATCTCTCCTCCTGCCACACCAATCACATCACTTCAACAGTGTGTCCTTCTCCCCAGAATGAGGTTTATCTACTCTTGGCTTCCCAAGGCGCCAGAGGAGGTGGAAGTCGTGTGATCACATCCACCTGCTCGCCTGATGCCGTTTGTCATCATCTGCAGGTTGAGGCCAATGAGGCAGCCAAGGGCTAGAAGTCACCCCTGATGTGAGAGAATGGCTTCCCCGGCCCCTCCTGCCCCTCTGAGCCCTGCCAAGGTCGCGTTGGTTTGTGTAGCCCGGTCACTGACCATCTGGCTGCCGTGGTTACTACAAGACAGGCCTCCTTCCCTCCGCTCCAGCCCCGCCCCATCTCTTTTCCACAAGTCTTGTGGATGTGGCCTTTGAAAACAGGAAGAAAGGAGGAGCCATAGGGTTTTGTTGTAAGAAAATCCTCCTTTTTGATTTGTTTCAGGGCTGGGTGCAAAGAGAGTGGAAACTGTTGTTTAAAATGTATGAGTGATTATGCCTTAGTTTTGGGAAGGGAGGAGGATCTGGCCTGAGGCTTCTGTGATACTGACACCTGGGTGGTCTCCCTTACCTGGGTGATGAAGCTCCCATGACTGCACAGCACTCCCCCTGTAGTCTCCCCTCCCACACCCTTGGATCTGCTTTCCCACTCCCCCAGGGTAATCTTTCTATGGGACAAGTCTTGCCCTGGCACTCCCTGCTTAGAAGCCACCCTAGCGCCCAGAGCCTTAGGATGCTTCGGCTGGTCCCTCGGGGTCTGCATGGTGCCACCTCTTCTCACTCAGCCTTGCCTTTGGTGGCTCTGGTGAGGCGCTTTTTCACTTGGCAGCTGAAGTCACTCTGAGGTTCCATATTTGCCACGAATGTCAGAGATTCACGCGGACACTCAGGTGACTCATACCAAGTACAACCACAATCCTGGGAGAGACCTGTGAGGATCATTGGAATTCCCAGGGATCACTCTTTGCCCATCAAGGGCTGAGAATTCTCTGCAATCCTGGGAGAGACCTGTGAGGATCATTGGAATTCCCAGTGACCACTCTTTGCCCATCAAGGCTGAGAATTCTCTGACTTGAGTGCTGCATGCCTGCCCCACCCTTCCCCAGGCTATTTCTTGCCTCTTTACCTTGCCTCATGCCCATGGAATGTCCCAAACCTATTCAACTAGCTTCCTTCAAAATGTAATTCCATCTTGATCTCCTCCAGGAAGCAGCCTTCAGACGTCCCCTCCTGCTAGCCATTGCTCAGTGTCCTCCACCTGCCCTCTCCCCCGGCCCACCACTGCCACAGCTGCTGAGCACACCTGAATCTCAGTAGAAAATCATCTGTTTCTAGGTTTTTATTTCATTTTCTTTTTAGCCCAAACAGTGAGCCCCTTGAGGGCAAAGGCTCTGTGGAGCTGGTCTCTGGGTCACCGAGGCTGGCAGGGTGCTGGCCTTGGGGTCACTCTGCACATCACTGCTCAGGGCTGCAGGGCGGTCTTGCCTTGTGTGAGCTCTGTTCCCTGGTCTGCACTGGTTCTAAACTGAGCTTTTGGCCCTTGCTTATGCCCTGTGGCTTATGACTTAATATATTGAAACAGATCGTGGTGCTTCTTTTTTTCATTTGGGAAGAAGGAAAAATAGTGAAAATCTGGAGGTTTCAATGATCTGGAGGTTGAGATAAAATTATGACGATCAAAGAACGTATTACTTCTTATGACTATTGTATAAAGTCAGACTTGTATGATTGTAGGATATCTTTTTTGGTAGGTTCCAGCATCTTTTTGGCGATGGTTTTTCAGCAGTTAGTTGTGATTTTGATGTTTTCGTAAGAGGAAGTGAGCTCACCTACCCACCTTGAGCTAAGGGTCCCAGGCTTATTTTCTATGGATTGATCTTTGTCTCACGGACAACCTTTGGGTTCTTCTCAAAGGCAAGGGGATCAGTTCAAATTCACCCTTGAGTCCTCTCAGCCTAACACCATGCCAGGTAGAGAGTAGTCACTTAATAAAACTTGTCAAATGTATGGGATGAATCTGCACGTTGAATTTTTTTAATGCTTGGTGATTAGAACATTCTCATGGCTTGCTGGTTTGTAAGACACAATTTCCACTGTAAATTCTTTATGTGGGGGGAATGTTTTTTTATGCAGAGTGATTGCCTGGACTGAAAAATGCTTTATGGTATCAGTTGTGAAAAATTGGGTCTTTTTGCTCTGATGGAACCCTGTGCAAGTTGCTGGAACCCTCTGGGACTCGTGACCCTCATCTGTAAAATGGGTGGGAGGTGGCAGTGGACCACGTGGCTTCCAAGAGCTTGCTGCTGTCCTGCTCGTGTAATCCTCCCATCCTCCTCTTTGGCACTTGGTTCGTGCACAGAGCTGGAATTCTCCCTGGCCTCTTTGACTGCTTTCCAGCGGGTGGAATGCCTCCTTTCTCAGTAGCGAAGGGAAATGTTAATGTGGGGTTAGGAAAGCAAGCCAAGAGCCCTCAAATAATTAAAACACACACGCACACAAAGAGGAGCGGAAGGGGGAGAAACACGCCTCATGGACGGGGGATGAGTAAAACCCAATGGACTGAGAAAGCCCCAGTGCTGAACTTCACATGACCCCGCTTGCTGCCTGCTGTTGGGACACCCGCGTGCCCCCTGCGCACGGCCTGGCCTTTGATGTCAGCGGCCCCACAGGAAGCAGCGCTGCCATCAGCCTGGCAGAGCATGTGAAACCTGCCCCGCTACCCCCACCCCCACAGCCCAGTTGCCACCCACCTGTGTCTCTGGAAAACAAGCAGCCACTGCTCCCAGGTTGGTCGGAGTGAGATACCCACCCTGTGCTCACAAAACCAAAACCTCAACCCACTAGTGATGTCCATGCAAGAAAGAGAAGACCAGGAAGGGTTTCTGCTTTTTAGTCCTTCTCTGCTGAGGCCAGTAGATTTCCTGTAGGAATGATATTACCCTGTGCTTCCTGCACTCTCCTAGTTTACCCATTAATGAGTGAACTTGATCATTGTTTGGGTGTTTATCTGTAAGACCTTGAGGGAATAAGAATAAATAAAGGATTGTCTCTGCCCTTGGACTTTGATTCGGTTACAGGAGGAGACTCGTAAACGTGCAGAGGCCTGTGGGGCCCCAATTAGGTTATATGCAGTGTGTATGCAATGGGACATCAGGAGAGTTACCTCCTCTGCTGGAGGAGGGAGGGTCAGCAATGCCCAGCTAGGGGTCCCAGGACCCCAGCCCACTGCAGGCTGTGTCAGAGGGTTTGGCTTAAGTGGACAGTGGGTTTGGCCAAACAGAAGCGCATGTGTATATAAACAGTGGTGGAAAACCAACAGTCCCTCGGGCTGACAGTGTTTCCCTTCTGGTATGGTCATGAGGCTTCAGGGATCTTTCCCTACCCTTGCAGGAGGGAAAAGGACTGCATTTGTTGTCTCACATACAGCCCCTCTGCCAATGTGCATTGAGAGCCTGGGGTCTGGACCTGGGGCTCTGTCTGCCTTTGAGCAGCTGCCTTCTAGGGGGGAGGACACTACAGTTGTGTAGCCTCATTCGATAATTGCATAATAGTTAACTCTATAGGATCCACCTGTTTGTGAGATATACTTTTTATTTTGGAATAATTGTAGACTTACAGAAAAATTGCAGAGATAACATGGGAGTCCCCGTGTACCTGTCACCCAGATTTTCCCAGTGTTGACATCTTACGTTAACACAGTACTTTAGTCAAAATTAAGAAACCAGCGTCAGTGAGTTACTGTTAATACAACTCCCGACCTTATTTAACCAACCTTAAAAAAGAACTTTTAAAAAGTTTTATTAGCGTATAATTCATATACCATGAAATTTACTCTTTTAAGGTGTACAGTTCATTGGTGTTAGTGGATTAATGCTTCTATAACCATTGTGTGTATGTGTGTGTGTGTGTGCGCTCAATCACGTCTGACTCTGCAGCCCCGCGGACTGTAGCCCACCAGGCTCCTCTGTGCATGGGATTTTACCGGCAAGGATATTGGAGTGGGTTGCCAGTTCCTGTTCCAGGGGATCTTCCTGACCAGGGATTGAACCCATGTTTCTTCTTCAATGCATCTTCTGCATTGGCAGGCAGATTCTTTACCACCTGGGATGCCTTCCATAACCATTACTGCTGTCTAATTTAAGAAGATATTTATTACCCCTAAGAGAAACTGCATACCCATCTGCAGCTACTCCTCATCTACCCTCTACCCCCTTGCCCTGGAAACCTGATCTACTTTCCGTCTCTGGATTTGCCTCTTTTGCGTACCATGGAGTCACCCAGTACTGGTCTTTTGTGACTGGCTTCTTTCACTCAGCATAGTGTTGTCAAGGCTCATGTCGTGGCATGGATCAGTACTTCATTCCTTTTTATGGTCAAATAATATTAGATAATATGGCTCTATCACATTTTGTTTGTCCATGTGTCAGCTGATAGGCATTCGGGTTTTTCTCCTTTTTGGCTATTATGAATGTTACTGTTGTGGACATTGATGTACAAGTTTTTGTATGGTTGTGTTTTTATTTCTCTTGAATATATCTCTAGGTGTAGAATTACTGGGTCATTTATTACTTTACGTTTGACTCTTTGAGGAACTGACTTCTATTCCAAAGTGGGGGTATATTACAAATCCCACCAGTGGTGTTTGAGGGTTCCAGCTTCTCTAACACTTGTTGTCTGTTTTATTTTAGCTGCTCTGCCGGTATGCAGTGGTATCACTGTGGTTTCGGTTTGCAGTTCCCTAATGACTAGCGACACTGAGCATCATTTCACGTGCTCATTGGCCCTTGGTCTAAGCTCATTGGCTTTAGAGAAATATCTGTTCAGATCCTTTGCCCACTTTTTTATTTAGGTCTTTCTCTTGTTGAGCTTTAAGGATTCTTTATGTATTCTGGATACAAACTCCCATTTCAGATAGATGGTTAGCAAATATTTTCTCCCATTCCTTGAATTGTCTCACTTTCCTGATGGTGTCCTTTGAAACGAAAAGGTTTTAATTTTGATGAAGCTAAATTTATTTATTCTTTTGTTGCTCTTGCTTTTGGTGTCATATCTAAGAAACCATTATCTCACCCAAGGTCACAAAGATTTACTCCCTTGTTTTCTTCTAAGAGCTCTGTAATTTGAGCTCATATGTTTAGGTCTTTGATTCATTTTAATTTAATTTTTGTATATGATATAGTTGTCCAACTTCCTTCTTTTGTATATGGTATGTAGTTCAAACACTATTTGAAAAGACTGTTACTTCCCCACTGGATGGTCTTGGCATCTTTATCAAAAATCAGTGATCAAGAATACATATGTAGACCTATGGCTGATTCATGTTGATGTATGGCAGGAATCACCACGTTATTGTAATTTTCCTCCAATTAAAAGTAAAATTAAATTAAAAAATCAATGATCGTAAATGTAAAGGTTTATTTTTGGACTTTCAATTCTATTCCATTGATCTATGTGTGCATCCTCATGCTGGCCTTGGTTACTGTAGCTTTGTAATACTAATCGAGTTAAAAAAAATTTTTTTTTTATCATTTACCTTGTTCCAAAGAAGAATTTGAGGTAAGTCTCAAGTACAGTGAACAAAAAAGTTTAGAGATAGACAGGGAAATTAGGGGAAGAGGAGAAAAGGATTGGAAAATAAAATGAGATCAAAGGTAATGTTAGTACACAGTATTGTGTATTATAAAGTTTTGTGGGATTGTTATATGTAGCCTGCAAATTTGGCTCTGAGCCTCCTATCAGCCAAAAGTAAAATGGAAATGTGACCTCTGAATAGAGTAACATACGTGTCCATGGGATTTAAAGAAATTTTCTTTTTCTCCCCTGAGGGAGGAATCCAATATTTTCAGGGGCTTCAGTGTGAGAGATTTTCCCCTGTGGGTCCTAGGAACTAGAGATTCTTGAGCATATAATTGTTTCAGTTGTGTTAGTTCTGTCCCTTTGGACTGATAACATTTTTTTTTAATAGTCCATCTTTTTTTTTCTTTGACTGCACTGGGAGGCCTGTAGGATCTTAGTTCCCTGGCCAGGGATCGAACTGAAGGCCCCTGCAGTGGAAGGGTGCTGTCCACTGCACCACCAGGGAATTCCTCTGATAGCTTCTTGAAGGCAGAAACTGTGTCTTAATTCCCTCACATCCCCCGTCATGCCTAGGAAGGGGCATGGGGGTACTTTAAAAAAATGTTGATTGAAT
Source organism: Antilocapra americana (assembly GCA_007570785.1). Taxonomy (NCBI): domain Eukaryota; kingdom Metazoa; phylum Chordata; class Mammalia; order Artiodactyla; family Antilocapridae; genus Antilocapra; species Antilocapra americana. The sequence goes on along the minus strand of ML661891.1, from coordinate 8,454,754 downwards.
GCTTTCTAAAATTCTGAATGTTAATTACCTCCTTCAGTGACATTTCTGCAATCAGGTTAGGATTTTGAGGCTCATTTGGAGGTAGAAAAGTGAAGTGCTTGCTGGCCCTTCTGGCTGTGTTTTAGGAGTTATTTCCTGCCATTAGCTCCTTGAGAGCGAGCCAAGTAGTGTTGAGTGCTGGGTGGCTTTGCTCTGAGAGACGGCAGTGACCTAGAAGGGAAGCAGCGTTGCTTCACCCACCTTGGAGCCCACCCACCTTTCCACCTCCTCAGTGCTGGAGCATCCTTTCTGCTCACTCTGACATGCCTTCCCGCTTCCCTGCCTGATGGAAAAATCCAGCATGTGTGAGGGAGGTCCTGGCCCAAACTGGACAGCTCCTAGAATCGGGGCCACCACCACCACCTGAGGTTGTGCTTGGCACAGACCTGGTCACTCTACAAAGAGGCCCACCCAGACAGGCTCCCTCACGGGGCAAAGGAACAGACTGCCTTTAACTGACTACATGTGTCATGTTGGGTGGCCCTCTCCATCTCATCCCCAATAAAGGGCTTTACTAGTTTTTGGTAACATTCTTCTTTTCCAGCTTCTAGGGGAGGTTACTGTTTCACAGTTTACAGACGGGGAAGTGGAGGCTCAGCATGTGTAAGCTACTTGTTCTAAGTCACACAGCTAGTAACGTGTCAAGAGATGACTCCAGCCCAGGGAATCCTGGCTTTGATTTCACCTGTCCTTCCTTTAGTACTCGCTGGTCCCCATTCTTGATCTAATTAAGGGAGGGTATTTTTGAACAGGTAAGAGCAGTTTCCTTAAAAGTTACATTTGTCTCCGTGGGGTTGGGTGTCAAAAAGCAGCCTCCCCACCAGGATCACGCTCTGCACCTCTGGGCCCTTTGCCAGCGGTGGCCTTGTAATAATGTAAGAATGTAGACCTCTGAATTACTTCCTGGGACTTACAGACACTGTTTCGCACCTGCCGTCTTATCTGAGCCTGACCACAGCGAGGGAGACAGGGTGGGTGCTCTTTCTCCCACTGTGCATGTACGGATGCTGAGTTGCCTGGGGTCACCAGGTGGTCAGGGTCAGAGGTGGGCTGAGAAGCCAGTCTCTGACTCCTGACCCAGTGCTCTGCTCGGCTCTGGAACAAATGTGTGTCAGGTCAAACCAGCAAGCTGAGAATTTGTGTTGCTCTAGAGGCTGTGGGCACCTCCAGGAGTGCCTTGGCACTTTGTTACTTCCATGACGAGACAAAAGGAAAGTTTCTTCTCCCTCAGAAGTAAAGTCTCACCTACACTCATGGATCTCTCTGTACCCCTCCAGCACCTCACAGTATTCTCAGAACAGAGCAGGCAGAGTGGAATCAGATTGCAGGCAGAATGTGGCCTTGCTCCAGAATCTGTTAGGATGGAAACATGATGCTGGCCAACAACCACCAAACCAAGTTGTTTTGGTCCACCTGGGAGGTCATTTGGCTCCCATGTCCATCTCCTTAGGTCTCCAAACCTCCTGTGTGCTGATTGCTGTGCCAGTCACCAGCAAATCCAACAGGAAAACTCTGTGACCCTTTGGGGGCATTTTTGTCCAAGTCTTTACCAAGCCTCTGACTCCAAATGACAGACACAATTTTCTCATCAGTGTAGTGGAGATGAAGACGTCTCATAGTCTCTGTCCAGGAGTGACGTTGAGGCTGAGATAAGATTTAATGACATGGGCTCACTCATTCATTCATTTAGCACATCTTACTGGTCGCTTCCCCTCAGCCAGGCTCTGGATTCTGTGGTGAACAAAGAGAGCCCCTGCCTTGAGACAAGGCACTTGCAGTCTGGGGAACCCAGCAATCACAGATGTCACATTGCAGATCTTGGGGGACAGACAGAGGGCCTGAGCACTGTAAGCAGGGAGACCTGATTCTGTTTGTGGAAGGAGTGGTGGTCAGGGAAGGCTTCCTGGAGGAAGTGACATTTGAGCTGAAGTGTAAAGGGATAAGTAAGGGTCACCAAGGGAAGAGGTGATTTATGAGCAGCCTGGACAGAGGGAAGAGCAAGTGCAGAAGCCCTGAGGAAGGAGGAGCATTTAACAACAGAGAGAAGTCTGTCTGGAGGGCTGTGGACATGGATCTCTAGTGTCTCCTATTTGATTTCCTTCAGTGGGTCTTTTTGGAGCAGTTGCTAGGGGCTAAATACATCACAGGTGCTGGGGCCATTAGGGCATGATAGTTGATGTGAGGGCCTGGAAGGCACTGCCGGGACATCCTGCCCTAGGCTACTGAACCATCCCTCGCCATGCAAGGGGAAATCTCACTCACAGAGTACCAGGAGACCAGGCCAGGGACATATGCTTTGACTATCAGACTCATCCTGGCATGGTGGGGATAAACGTAGCGCCAGTCTCACGGGGTTGTGCGGTACTGCTCTGATCACAAGTGGGTCATACAAGTGCCGGGCTGCAGGAGCATGCGGGAAAGGGGGACTGCTGGGGTGAAGATGGTGGTTATTCCTAGCAGTCCTGCGAGTATCCTTGAAAGTAGGTGCCATAGGAAATGAGAAGAGAAGAGGTCACTGGTGCTGGGAGTGCTCTTCAGAGCCTGAGGGAGCAGGAAGGCCAGAGAGGAGGGCGTTCTAGGTAGGCGCTCACGAGCCGAGACAGGAGAGCCGAGGAGCAGGAGATGAGGAAGACCTCTGGTGTTATCCATTCGACATGGAGGAAATGGACACGTGTTCAGTGAGCTGAGCAGATGGCTTCACACCCATGGGCAAGTGACCCAGGCAGCTAGCTTTCTACTTCGTGGTTGGAGAAGCATCTTATGACTAGATTTGATGGCATGTCCAGTTTGGAAGGCAAAGGTCAGGAGGTAAGAAAGCAGATAAATGCCATGTTTTCTCAAAAAAACTTGTAAACTGTTTGGAAATTCCCATGCTCACTTCCTCCAGGAAGCCATTCCGGACTCCCCCACCCAGTCCTCCTGGGCCCTCCACCTCCTCAACCCCCAGATACACCCTGTGTGAATGTGTCTTTTCCTCTCCACCTGGAGGGTTGGCTTCTTGAGGTCTAGGGCCATGACCGGTCTGTCTTATCGAGCCATTGGGGCGAGTTATAATCCTTTTTGGATGCATAAGGTTTCTGGAGGCCTCACAGGCTGAAAATACTGATTAGGAGACCAATTAGGGTCTTTTGATCTAAAATCCAGATTCTTTCTTGCCACCTCAGCCTCACTCAGGTGGTGATCCTGGGTTCTGCCAGAAGGAACTATTGGGCAAGGGGTTTTTTTGGTTATACTGAAAGTCAGGAAAGAGCCACTGGCAGACCCAGCAGGGCCCTCAGACCTTGTCAGCTCAGCTCCTTCATTTCACAGAGGAGGAAGCCGTGTACCCCAAAGCAGAAGTGGTATTGGGGCTACCCTCAGGTTCAGGGCATGGTCCCCTGAGCCCCAACCCTGTGCAGCCCTCACTGCACAGAGTGGCTGTCCCCTTCTGATCATTAGGAAGTCACCAGGTCCCCAAGTGGGTTAGAGCAGGTGGTGCTGGGCGTGAGACTCTAGTGGGCGTGGGGATGTTTCCCTTCCTGCTGGGAAGCCCTCCAAGCTCATGTGAAAGAGAAGGGTTTATTTAGCACAGATTTTCAAGCCTTCTTCTTTTTTTTTTTCTCAGTTGTGATTGCTTCATTTCTTTATTGTTGTTCAGTCGCTAAGTCATGTCTGACTCTTTGTGACCGCATGGACTGCAGCACGCCAGGCTTCTCTGTCCTTCACTGTCTCCCAGAGTTTGCTCAAACTTATGTCCATTGAGTCGGTGATACCATCCAACCATCTCATCCTCTGTTGCCCCCTTCTCCTCATGCCCCCAATCCTTCCCAGCATCAGGGTCTTTTCCAATGAGTCAGATCTTTGCATCATGAGGCCAAAATATTGGACCTTAAGCATTAGCATCAGTCCTTCCAACGAATATTCTGGGTTTCTTTTAGGATCAACTGGTTTGATCTCCTTGTTGGCCGTGGGACTCTGAAGAGTCTTCTTCAGCACCACAGTTTGAAAGCATCATTTCTTCAGCACTCAGCCTTGTTTATGGTCCAACTCTCACATCTGTACATGACCACTGGAAAAACCATAGCTTTGACCAGACAGACCTTTGTTGACAAAGTTACATCTCTGCTTTTTAATACACTGTCTAAGTTGGTCATAGCCTTCCTTCCAAGGAGCAGGAGTCCTTTAATTTCGTGGCTGCAGGTACCGGCTGCAGTGATTTTGGAGCCCAAGAAAATAAAATCAAATCTGTCACTGTTTCCACTTTTTCTCCATGTGTTTGCCATGAAGTAATGGGACCAGATGCCATAATGTTCATTTTTTGAATGTCGAATTTTAGACCAGTTTTTTCACTCTCCCTTGTCAGCTTCATCAAGAGGCTCTTTAGTTACTCTTTGCCTTCTGCCATTAAAGTGGTATCATCTGCATATCAGAGGTTGTTGATATTTTTCCCTGCAGTCTTGATTTCAGCTTGGGAGTTGAAGCCCGGCATTTCACATTTTAATAATGATCATTTTAAACATTTATTTTTATTTGTTTATTTGGCTCTCCTGTGTCTTAGTTGTGGCTCTCAAGATCTTTGATCTTCGTTGTGGCATGGGAACTCTTAGTTGCAGCATGCAGAATCTAGTTCCTGGACCAGGGATTGTACTCAGGCCCTCCTGCATTGGGAGTGTGGAGTCTTAGCCACTGGACCACCAGGGAAGTTCCTCAAACCTTCTTTAGAGACTCTTGTTTGAATGCCTAGAGACATGATCATGTAATGATGTTTTAGTGATAGCACAGAAGGTATATAATGCCAAGCCCAACCCAGAGGTCATTTACTGTAAGAACTCCTTATTAAAAGAGTCTGAGATGCATTATTTCACAGCTTGTGGTGGGTGCTGACCACACGCCTGGCACAGTACAAGGGGAGAGGGGCACGTAGCACAGCACCGCGCATTGGGATTGCAGTGGGGACCCAGGGAGGGGCTGTCCAGCCTGGCTGAGAGGACCGAGGGCAAGAGTGAAGAATATAGATGGAGCTTCCCTCTTTAGAGCGCATTCCTTACCAGGATTAGAATAAAGCAAATCCCAGATGTTTTCTGCAAATAAATGGCTGTTTTGAGTGAGGGAGGGCTGGGGCCAGTGAACTTTGGTCCAAAGATATCTTTTAGATTACACTAGAATTAGGAAGGGGGAGTCAATTTGTCACAAAGAACCCACCCCCGCCTCCCCACTGCAAAAAAAAAAAAAAAAAGAGAGAGAGATCTGCTTAGACAATGCCTTTCTCTAGGAGATTTTTCATCCAACCTAGGCTGTAAAAGAGCAGTTCCAAATAGCCAGGTAAGACTTTGTCCTCTCTCAGTGTGATGTGGGGGTGCTGAGTGCAGAATACCTCATGGGATAAAAATGCTGGTTTCCTGGGCTGTCTTTCAAGATCCCACCCCACTTGCTACCTGCTCAGTGGTGCCTTCCTCGGGAGCCCCGACCTGCTGAGGTCTGCCCTTCCTCTGAGGTTCACAGCATTTCTTCATTGGGTACCCCTTGAACCCAGGGCCACGCATCTCCCATCACGCCATGCACCGAGGAGGCCTGTGCTGATGAGCAGTGAGCACCAGTGGCTGTTGATGGAGCTCCTGTCACGGGCCCCATCAGCTGGGCAGCTGGGTGGATGCGTGTGGAGTGGAGGGGAGGGCTGAGCTCAGATGTGTGTTTGTGAGGCATTGTGGTATGGGTGAGGCCAGGTTGGGGAGGGTGCGAGGGTGGGTTGAGAAGGAGCCAGCCCCGGAGGGACAGCTACCTTCAGGGCACAGGGAGAGGGAGGCAAAGCAGGACACCAGGGACGCCGGAGGTGTGAGTGATGAGGCCCTGCAGCGAGAGGAAGGGAACAGCGCGGCTGCAGGAAGGGAACAGCGCGGTTGGATGCAGCGGTGGAGCCAGGATGCGAAGGTGTGCAAAGCACGTGTTTTGGATTTTGTGATTCAGCGGTCACTGGTGGCCTTGGTAGCTGGGGGCCAGGCCCACACAGTGAGTCCTAGAGTGAATAGAGGGGAGGAAGGGGAAACGGCATGGGTCACTCCTGCTACCACTCGCCAGTGCTGGGAGGACAGCCACCAGGTGGGAGCTGGATGGGGACCTGGGTCTGGGGTGACCCATGGGAGGGCAGAGCCTTCAGTACGCTCATGTGCCAACTGAATGGGGTCACTGGTTAAGGAGGTACATAGAAGGCAGGCCGAGCTGTACTCAGACTTGCCAAAAGCACCCTTAAAGTTCAAACCAACGTGCACTTAAGGGCATGGGGCAAATGGATTGTTTTGTAAGAAGTTTATAGTCCAAAGGCAGAGTTTCCCAAGGTTACTTCTGAAAGTAAAAAGTCAAGGCAAGTTGGATTTTTCTAATTATTTCTAAGGGTTGAGACTTTGGATTAGTGAGCCTCTTGTGTCTGCCGCACCAGGAATTTGTTGTTGTTGCTGCTGTTGCTTCTTTTTGTCACTACCAACTATGTGCCCTCAAGTACACAAGGTACTTTATGGGGGAGAGAAAAATGTATAGGATAGACCTGGCTTTGAGGGAGGCAGGAGATAGAGCCCCTGGCAGCCCAGGTGGACCTGTGGTGACTTGGAGTTGGCCGGGGGGTGTCCAGGATACAGTCTTCTTGTTTTTTTCCTGCTGCACTGGGTCTTTTTGCTGCATGTGGGATTTTCTAGTTGCAGCGAGTGGGGGCTGTGCTCTAACTTCAATGCTTTGGCTTCTGGGCTTCTGGTTGACAGGGAGGGTGGACTCCAGGGCTCAGGAGTTGTGGCATACAAGCTTAGTTGCCCGGTGGCCTGTGGGATCTTAGTTCCCAGACCAGGGATCGAATCCACATCCCCTGCCTTGGCAGATGGCCTCTTAACTGCTGGGCCACCAGGAAAGTTGTGGGATATCAGTCTTAGAGGTATTCCATGCTATCTCTTTGGATACAAGAGTGATTTGGGAGCTCCCTGTATGTATAAGGCACGGCCTGTGTCCTGGTGACACAAGTGTCTGAAGGGGAGGCCTGTTGGAACATCCACATTTAGGATAATTGACATCCTGGGGCGAGACTAGGACCTGCTGCAGGGTGGGTGGGAGGGGGCCGGAGGTGGGATGGGGCCCGGATCATGCAGGCCAAGGAGGGTGCAGAGGCTTTCTCAGGCTTAGTGGCAGCTTTGGGACTTGACCTCCAGCCTGCACTTAGGGAAACTGCGTTTTGCTGTAGTTAGACAGCCTTGAACTCCCGCCCAATGGGCTGGGCCTCCTGTCTTGCCTGCTTTCGGATGGCATCTGTCACATAGCGAATAGTGCTGGAGGGCTTGAGCGTCCGCCTCTGTGCAGAGGCTGCCCGGCTTCCTGCAGCCCGGCCCCCTGGGTCCTGGCCGCGGGGTGGGAGGGCAGCTGGCCGGCGGCCCCACTGAGTCACACTCTGGCGTGGGGCCCGCCGGGGATTTCCACGCGGCCCGTGTTGTCTTCTCCTGTTTCCTGTCGGGCTCTGACGCAGGCTGCCTGCCAGTGGGTGCGGGGGTACTCCCGCCCGCCCCGTGACCCCCCCAACGCCCCGGGGCCCCGTGGGCGGCTCTCCTTCCCTGGAGCCTGAGGCCCCAGCAGGGTGTGCCCAGGGCTGGGTGGGCAGCTCCCTTGAGGGCCCCAGGGAGGCTGCACGTGGGCTGGGGGCGGCTGCCCATCAGGATGGAAGGTTTTGCTGAGAGAGCTTGCTCATGGGGCAGTCTGTACTGGGCGTTGAGGGTTATAAAAACCCAGCTTGGCCTAAAACGCCCTCTCTATCTGCTGACAAGAACATTGGTGAAGAAAACAAAACTTTCAAGCCAGGCATTTACACACTTAAGGGAATGATTCCAATAGTGTATCTGATTTTCCTTTTTGGGTTTTTCTAAACTATCCATGTATCTCTCTGTCTAGATGTCAGCCTCCGGTGCCTCTATTTCTTGATATAAGAATATTCTGCTTAAAAAAAATCTCCACTGATGGGACCTCTATATATTCATGCATTTTTCCTCCTGAATTCACTGCTTCCTGTGTACTGTGCTAGGCAGTTTATAGACGTTATCTGATTTCATTCTTATCACTACAAAGGCTATGTTATATAATAGGGTAGCCACCACCCACGGGTTGCTATTTAAATATCTGGTGCATTTGTACTAAGTTGCTTCAGTGTCGGACTCTTTGGAACCCTGTAGATTGTAGCCCACCAGGCTCCTCTGCCCTTGGGATTCTCCAGGGGTACTGGAGGTGGGTTGCCATGCCACCTCCATGAGATCAAACCCAGATCTCATATGCCTCCTGCATTTGCAAAGGTAATTAAGTAAAATTTAGAATCCAGTTCCTCAGTCACAGTGGCCTCATTTCTGGGCCTCAGTAGCCACGGGTGGCTAGTGGCCATCACATTGAACAGCCCAGAACAGGACTTTTTCATCCTTACAGAAAATTCTAGCCCTGATCTGGGGTCTGATTTATAGATGAGAAAACTGAGTCTCATTCAGGTTAAGCTGACTTGTTCACTTGTAGTCAGAGCTGGAGTTTTAATCGAAATCTGCCAATCCCAGGATCTCTGCACTTTTTTTTTTCTTTAAAAAGCGTGTTTATGGTTAATATTTCAGTGCAGTCACATGGCAATCTTTTGTTGAATGAACACATGAGACATTTCCATTTTACAAACCAGGAAACTGAATGTTATTTTTTTCCTTCTTAGGAAAGAGAAACTGACTTATAGCTTCAGGGGCTCTTCAGGTAGCCCTGAAAGGGTGCTGTGAGGGTCTGTCCTTCCCTGGACGCCATCCAGCTTCTACTGGTTTCCTCTCCAGAATTTGGGAGTGAGCAAGTTAGGTCTGCTTTCCTCACAGCACTCCTTAGGTCTATTTCCTATTTGAGGATTTATGGCTGTTGGTGACCTCTTGGGAATTTTTGCCTTTTGTTAGCTCTGAAAGAAGTCTCGGGAAATATAGACTCATTTCATAGCCCCAAATCCTAAGGTCCAAAGAGGTGAAGGTACTTTGTGGGTTATGCAGCTAGCTGGGCGCTGAGTGGAACTGGTTCTCAAACTTGTCTTTTCAAGCCAGGATTTATCAGATAATCTTAAAGTAATCAATCCATGGACAAGAATTGTTTTTTCGTGAAGAGAAAAGCACTGCAGTGACTTTTCTGAGGTCTGAGATATACAGCATGGTGAGGTAGAGAATAACAGGGCTTTTGAGGTGCACAGACCAGGGTTCAAATCCTGGCTCGGCCACTCAGAAGTTATGGGACTTTAGGCAAGGACTTCAGCTTTCCTTTTTTGTTTGTCTTTGGGTGTTTTTTACTTTTAAATCAATTTTGTTGAAGCGTAGTTGATTTGCAGTGCCTTGTTAATTTCTGCTGAACAGCAGAGTGATCCAGTTGTGCATATATGTTTGTTCATAATCTTTTTCCATTATGATTGATCACAGGATATTGAATATAGTTCCCTGTGCTATACAGTGGGACGTTGTCATTTACCCATTCTATATACACTAGTGTGCATCTGCTAATCTCAAACTCCCAATCCATCCCTGCGCCAGTGCCCCTCAGCAGCCACAAATCTGTTCTCTGTGAGTCCGTTTCTGCCTCAGAGATAGGTTTATTTGTGTCATATTTTAGATTCCACGTAGAAGGACTTGAACTTTGTAAGCTTCCATTTCTTCATCTGTAAATCTGGAATAAAATAGCTCGCCAGAATTGTTTAAAAAAAATGAAGTTGACAAGATGTACCGACAATTTGTGACATGTTATAACTGCTCATTAAATGGTAGCCATTGATATCATGATGATGTCATCACCTCCTTCCAGCATTTAAATTTTATAGCATCGTGGCCAACACATAAGGTGCTCAGATACATGCCGTGGAGTTGGGGAATGGGATAGACTTATTTTGAAACAATCTTTTAGTTATATTTCCAAATAAGATACTCAGTGTTTTTCTGCAACTCTTGGACTTTTTAGGTCAAAGACCTCTAAATTGAAAGTGATAAGTCCAACTTCTAACCTGGAGAGGTTTAATATCAATATCCCAGGGAGCCCAGAAAGTCTAGAAACAGGGAAAATAGTATACCTTGTTTTCTGACTTTTTGGATACCCTGTGGAATAAGACTGAAACCAATCACTGGAAAATAGGTTGTAGTCAACTTTGTCTTCAGGCTTTTGTTCCTAGGAAAGAAAACACTGCCAGCGGCTGTCCTGGGGTGGTGAGGTGACCTGGCTGACCAGCCACCTCTGCACACCACCAAGCTTTATCTCTCCAGTGAGGATTCCCTTCATGGTCTGGGCCTGAGTGGCTACAGGGATCTTAGTCTTCAGAGAAAACAGTTGTTGGGGAAGAAGAATGGAAATATTTTCACAGGGAATTGGAAAAAGAAAGGTTTCTGGTTATCCTTGGTTAATGAGAATATTTGTGAATCAGAATGTCCCATCACACAGTGTCACAGTTGATACAGGGCCTCACCTGTGACCATGTTTGACTGGAAATTAACCCATGGCTAAAGGGAAGTTTTTGCTTTTGATTTCAGCTTTCAAAGATATGCTTGCAGGTGTGACCTAGGAGCACCTTGAAAAAACACACGGCTCTGTGCCCAGTGGAGGTGCATCTATAGGGACTGGGAGGAAAGATGTGACCGCTGGGGAAGAGCTGGTGGCTGGAAGATGGCCCTGACCTTGGTGATTTACCTGGGAGCTGGGCCTGGCTTGACCCGTTCAGAAACCTCATGTTGTCGGCCTCAAGTCAGGACTGAGGGCTCCCACTAACTAGTAAGAAGCTAAAGCACAAATCAAGCCACTACTTTATTTGTTGAAAAGTGTAACCACTATGGGGTTCTAAGCAGGGCGTTCTCTCCTTGTGGGCACCTCACCCAGGAAGCCAAATGGTCAAGGCTTGGGTGGATCAGGATAAGGGAAGGAGGGAGTCATGGGAAGCAGATTGCTTGAATGGCCTGGGGCACTGGGGCCAGGTGCATCCCTGTGTGCTGGGCAGGCCCCTCCCTGCTGGATGTTGCTTACATGGGCAGCCCATGCAGCTGCTTTTGCCCACCACCCACCGTTCTTCTTTAGGGATTAAGAGCCACTCCAGTCTGTGTACGGAGAGCCCCTTCAAGGTGACGTTGCCAGGATTCACAATGTCTCCTGGTGGGATTAGCCTGCAGGGCATTTGTTTCTCCACTTCCCGGACCTCGTGAATGTCTGAACCCCTGACCTCTCTGTTCCTGCCCTAGCCAGAAATCAGTCCTGTGACCTGGCCTCAGGCCCCCTCTACCAGCCCGCCGTGGGTTAAGGCAGTAGGGACCGGATGATAGGAATTAACCACCTTCTCTAACTTTTTCTACTTCCTCGGGTCTTCTTACTTGAATAGCTCAACAGAGACATCTGTGATGGCTTGCGTCCAGAGTGCGTGGTATTTATTTTTGATTTGAAATATGAAAAGCATTTTTTTAAAGACAACTGACTCTCTGAGTCATGCCCAGGGGAGCAAACGGCCTGAAATGTGAGCCTTGCTTGCTGGAGGGGGATAACAGGAGAGCCTGCTGCTGACTTGACTGGCGTTGGGGTTAGGTCATCGCTCGGATGAAGCGCACTGACCAAAAGAGCCACATGTGGGCTCGAGCCGCTGGCGGCGGGGTAATTTATTGCAGCCGCTCGCCTAACCAGGAACCCCACACACTGGGTTCCCACAGGATGGGGCCACTGCATGGGAAGCCACACACGGGCCCCTGTTGAGCAACTGCGCTTGTGTCAGAATGATTATATGTGGCAGGGTGGGTTACGTGTAGGGGGATCTGTCCCTGAGCGGTGTGCGCTGGATAGGCAGCCCTGGCTTTCTAGAAGGCTTGTGTGGTTTTCTTTTTTTCTTTCGGTGGGTCCACTCTCACCAGCAGTGTGGTTGTTGCTGTTTGGCTTTTACAATTATTTCCTTATTTTATTCTTATTTCCTGGCCATGCTGCACAGCATGTAGGATTTTATTTCCCTGACCAAGAATTGAACCCAGGTCCCCTGCGTTGGGAGTGTGAAGTCTTAGCCACTGGATCACCAGGGAATCCCCAACAGTGTGGTTTAAAAATGTACATAACTCCCATTTGTCCAGCTCTTTATCTTCACAGCCTTCTTTGTGTCTCAGCATACCCTGAGAGGGAGGTCAGGTCTGCTGTTTTTATGTTCATTTTTAAAAAAAAATTTATGTGTTGGACTGTAGTTGATTTAGTATGATGAGTTAGTTGCTGCTGGATTCCAAAGTTATAGCAGTACATATATAAATTTTTCACAGTTTTCCATTATTGTTTGGGGTTAGTAGATGCAAACCATTGTATATAGAATGCGTAAGCAACAAGGTCCTGCTGTATAGCACACTGAACTAGATAAGGTTTATCCTGTGATAAACCATAACAGAAAAGAATGATGCTCACTGTATGGATGACGGATTGAGGCAGGAGTTACAACCCGTCATGGATAGTGGAACAAGGCCAGAGCCCTGTGCCCAGGCCCCAAGCTGCTGGGAATCCGGGGCCTCCAGGCTCCTGGCCAGCTCCTAAAGATGTGGATTTCCTGGTCGCTTCCTAGACTTGTAATGAAAGCCCTAGGGTGTGCTCTGGGAATTTGTACTGAAACATGCTTCCTGGTGATTCTTACGAATCTTCGCACTAAAGTGGCCCAGTGGCTCAGCCCACTTAGCCTCCCACCTCCTCAGACAGTGAGCCTATATCACTGCTGAACTCCTCCTAATTTTGTGTTCTGTGTTTGGGGCCAGTCTCCTCTCATGGTATGCCAGCTCCCGGGGAACAGGCCCCTTCCCTGTTTGTCCATAACTGTCCCCGGGGCCATGGACAGTGCCAGACACACAGTAGGTTCTCAGTAAATATTTGACAGTTTTTCTCAGCTGCAGGGCTAGTGAGGGAGAGCTCAGACGATGGTCTGAGTGGACAGGTTCAGCTTTGCCTTCAGTGGGACTGTGTATGAATCGTGTGGCCTTGCCAAGTCTTGGCATTCTCATCCTTGGAATGAGGGGCCATCAGCCTCCTCCCCCGCCCGCTCCCGTGACAGTAAGACGAGCCCTCCCCACACAGGCTCACACACTCAGGACGGTCCTGTGGGAGGTGGGCACTCAACAGAGGGCAGCTTGCCCTGCAGCTCCCCTGTGTCCTGGCGTGAGCAGTGGGGGCACTGTGGCAGTCACTTTTTCCACTGCCGTTGAAGGCTGTCCGTTGAGCTTGCAGACAGACAAGGTGTAGGACTGGATTCCGTGCCACTGGCTAAACACTGGCCGCCTCCGGCCTCACATCAAGACCAGACGGCAGCATAAACCCAGGTGTCCCCAACTGAGGGTGCTCCCCAGAGCCAGGTTCGTGAATGGATGAGTAAATGTTTGCCCTGTCTGAGGTCAGATGTGAACTGTCTCCCAGGCGTTCTGTTTTTTCTCTGTCTCCTCCCTCTCTGCCTGCTACCCCTTCCCCCTTTAAAAGAAGGAAACCGAGAGGTTGAGAGGCTAAGTGTCAGGCTTGACACAGCCATCCGTTGGCATGTCCTCCAGTCCTGTCTGAGCCCTGCTCCTCCTGCAGGCACGTCCTCCTCCACGAAGCCCTCCCAAACTGCCAGGCCCACCCTGATCTTTCCCCACCGCCTGCAAACCACTTCTCCCCCTGAGCTCAGATGGTTTAGACGAGGAGAGGCCTGTTGCTTATCCTCTGTCTGCTTCCTCCCCTTTGCAGACAGTACTTACTTGCTGGGTATTCTTGCGTTGTCCTTTATTTTTCAGGTTCTTTGTACCCTGTTTAGTGAGTTCATTCAGAGATAGGGCTGTATCTTCTGCACCCTTAAAGCTGTTCCTTTGTCTTGTTTCTGCCTCCATCTCCTCACATACCCATCTAACAAACCATGCTTATGATCAGCCTGGGCTGTGTCCAGCTCAGGGCCTTCCCCCGAGCCCTGATGGCAAAGAAACATCATGGATAGGGCTGGAGTGGACCAGAGGACAGCGTGACCTGGGAGTGGCAGGGAGGTGATTTTTTTTTTTTTTAAGTCTTGTTGAATTTGTTACGATTTTTAAATTTTTATTTATTTATTTTATTTTCGACTGTGCTGGGTCTACAGTGCTGCTTGGGTTTTTCTCATGTTGCAGCAAGTGGGGGCTGCTCTCTAGCTGTGGTGTGTAGACTTCTTGCAGAGCACAGGCTCTAGGGTGTGGGGGCTTCAATAGTTGTGGCATGTGGGCTTGTAGTTATGGCTCCCAAGCTCTAGATCACGGGTACAGTAGCTGCGGTGCATGGCTCTGGTTGCTCCGAGGAATGTGGAATCCTCCTGGACCGGGGATCAAACCTGGGTCTCCCGTGTTGGCAGATATTCTCCACAACTGAGCCCCCAGGGAAGCCCTGAACTTGTTATAGTATCACTTCAGTTTTGTTTTTTGGCCATGAGACATGTGGGATTTTAGCTCCCTGACCAGGGATCAAACCTATACCCCGTGCCTTTGAAGGTGAAATCTTAACCACTGGACCACGAGGGAAGTCCCGTGATTTTTGATGGGGTTGAGCTTATGAAACTTGGGGCTGCTCAGCCTTGCTAATGAGTTCCTCTGAAAAAGCAAAACAACCTTATCAGGCCCTTTACTGCTCACCAGTTCCTTATTCCCAGGCTCCCTCCCACCTGCACCCTGGCCAGGAAGTTCAGAGGCAATGAGCTAGAATCTACCTTCCCTATCACTCACCCCTTTTAAAAGGTGATCCATTCTGAGCTAACCCAGCCCTGGCTAAATGCAGGTAGGGTTGTACGTGGACTCACTTGGTGGTGTGTCATTTCTGACTTACTGGGAAGTCCTTAGGTGGTGGGGGTGGGAGGCGGAGCACTGTGAGGCTGGAACTTTTCCAGGATGTGTGTGGTGGAGAGAAACGCCACTGGAACAAGGAGTGGGGGATGCGTGGCCTTGGGTCGCGGCTGTTGTCCCTGACCATCTAGTAGCCCTGGGCAAATCGCTCAGTGTTTTTGAGCTTCAGTTTTGTTATCTGTGAAATGTGGTTTCTGTAAGGATTGAAGGAGCTGGTGTGTATTTTTACCCACTGACATGGTTCCTGGTGCACAGTGACTGCCTGATCATGTCTGAAATCTTAAGACTTTATTCATCAGGTCCCTAAGAGCATTTCAGTATACACCTTGAACACTACGTGTTAAGTGCTCTGGGGAAAAAAAGAAACCACTAACAGGGGTCCAGAGGAAATTGCAGTCTATATAGGGGAAGACTAATGCCAGCAGCACTAACTCTGGATTGCTTAGAACCCTGGAGCAGTGCTCTCTGACAGAAGTAGAGTACATGCCGCAGATGGAATCTGAAATCTATTAGCCATGTTAAAACATAAAAGGAGAAAAGGTGAAGTTAATTTAAATAATATATTTTATTTAATACAGTGTATCCAGAGCATTAACATTTCAGCATGTACTCAATATAAACATTTTCAATGAGACATTTCACATCCTTTAAAAAGATCATACTAAATGTTTGAAGTCAGCTTGTTCTCCCCACCCATAGTACATTCACTCCTGCCTGGCCACGTTGCTAGTACCAAGTGGGTATGTATGGCCAGTGGTTACCATACTGGACAGCACAGCTCTGGGATTTGTTTGGTTAACTAATAGAATGTGCACTTAGAAAAAGGAATATTTTTATTTAATGATGGGCTTTGCTGTGGCACACGAAATCTTTGGTTGCAGCATGCAGGATCTAGTTCCCCGACCAGGAGTTGAACCCGGGGCGCCTGCATTGGGAGTGCAGAGTCTTAGCCACTGGACCCCCAGGGAAGTCCCAGCATCTGCATGTTGGAGCGGAGCATTTGTACTCACACGGCCTGTGACTCACTGTGACCGCCAGTGAGAAGCAGAGTGGAGCTAGAGCTCGGGTCTCCTCTCCACCGGGAGCAGGAGACACTTGAATCTGATGAGTGTCTGCTGTGTCCCGGCGCTGTCCCGGACACTCGACCCTTGTTGTTCTGTTGCATTTTTAGTGGTAGATGGACAGCATGTGTATTTTTACCCAGGAAGTAGCAGAGGCCCAGAGGGGCCAAGCAACGTACTCAAGGCTGCACAGTCAGAGCTGGAGTTGGAATTTGGACCAGAGCTTGCTGATTCCAGAGCCGTCCATTCACATGTCTGTTTCCCTCTGTATAAAGAACGAAAATCTGCCACAGCATAGCAGTCAAGCCAGGTACTTAAAGAAAGCTACAGGGCCCAAGAGGGGGGCCATGGCTGGCCTGTTCAGCAAGGGCTTTGGGATATAGGTTCAGAAGGTCTGGGGCTGCTTGGTTAAGGTGATGTGTGTGTGTATGTAAACACATTCCTTCTAATCCCAGGTTCTTAAACCAGTGGGGCATGGGGCTGGTGATAGTGGGGGCTGGGGGTAGGGGTGGGGAGCCCGTGATGGGCAGTCATTGTAGAGGCCAGCACACTGGGCCCTGCTCCCGCTGCCACCTGGGAATGTCGGGCACTTCAAGAGGCTCCGAGCAGCTGAGACTTTCTGCTTGGAGAAACCCCAAGAATTTGGGGAGGCTGGGATTGGGCAAGTTCTTGAATGCATGTGTGCGTTCATGCCCTCACTCACTCAGCAAATATTTATTGAGTACGTGCTCTGAGCAGGAATTACTAGGTGTTACCTTTTCCCTGGAAGATCCAGCCCATCAGCCTGTTTAGACCTCATGGTGATCCTCTGAAATACTGAGTTATCCCATTTCACAGTGCGGTGAGCTGAGGCTCCAAGAGGAGAGATCTCGTGCAGGATGGGTACCGAATGGAGAACACAGCCCCTTAGGATTGAGGGGTTTGGGTTTTGTGTGTTTGACTTTCTGTCTGCCTGTCTGTCTAGCCAGCAGGCAGTCTTTGAGCTACTATATGCCAGGCATTGAGCTATTTTTCCAGATTCCTTGGGTCTGGTGTACAGTGTCTTATTTTCTATCTGAGAGCAATCACGAAGCTACCAGATGTTGAGTAGCGGCCGACGTCTGCTGTGTGCCAGGCGTGGTCACCATCAACCTCGGGGATTCCTCCCAGTGCTGATGGGAAGAGAAGGCCACTGAGATGCAGAGACACGGCACTTTCTGAGGTCCTACACCTCCTGGCTGGTCTCTCCAGAGCCCTGATTCCACCCCTACACCTCACTGCCTCTCTATGACCAGGGTCCAGGACTGATCCCAAAGTGAGGCCTGGCTTCCCTGTCCCTTCTTGTGCCACCTTATCTGGTCTTCTGTTTTACCAGCTGTAAAGTTGGGGCGGGAACAGCCAGTCCATCCTCTGCAGAAGGAGATGCTGCTTCTTTCAGAGGCTGCCTGGCTAAGAAAGCTGTGTTACACGAGAGGTGCAGTGTGTGAGAGCCCCACCAGAGCAGGCCTTTGTCCCTCCTGTCTGCCCTCTTTGCTCCTGATGACTGGCAACTTCAGAGTGTGGTCCTCCTGGAGCACCGAGCTGCAGGGAGTCTGGTCTACACTGCTGGCCGTCTGAGAGGTTCCATACTTTAGAGATGTGGAAGACCGGAAGGTATTGAGCCAGCCGTTCATTTTGCAGGGAGGGGCTGGAGGAGCTGAGTCCTAGAGACACCAGCCATAAAGACTTAAATCAGAAATACTCGAGCATGGGTCTCCTTCTCTATCTGAGCAGCACGTTCCTGGGCTGGGAGCCCCAACCTGAGCCTCACAGTACCTCTCGGGAAGTGAATACTGAGGATTAAACCACTTGCTGGGTGAGTGTCTCTCTCCCCACTGCCCCTGCCAGGGGGCTTGGAGAGGAACCACCTCACCATCTGCCCTTTCCTGAGGTAGACAGTCAAGTAACATTTACACTGCATGGCTTGGCGTGTAGCCCCCGGGAATCTGCATGGCCTCCCACAGGCAAGACAGAGGGGATCAGCGCTGGAACAGGAGGGATGCTGGGGGGAAGAAGCCAGGGGAGAGCCCTGCTCAGGTCCCTGCACCTGCGTTTACCTGCTGTGTGAACTTGGGGCAAAGCCCCTGTGACTGTATGGAGGTTGGTGGTTACACCAAGAGGCCTGAGTGGCGGCCCTTGCAAAGGTTTGTGTGAATCAAGTAACAGTATAGAGTAACCCGGAAGTGAGTGCCTTCCGTGTAAGACGGGCTTTTTAAAAATCCTTAACGAGCTGCTGACCCCCTCCAGTTATTACTCTAAGATAGCCCTTTCATTTTCTCTCCTTCCAATGAAGTCCACCTTGAGTTGAGCAAAAGTCAGCCTCCCTGTAACTCTCACTGCACCTGAGAACAGCCTACCAGTGAGTCTTCTGGCCTAGGGGACCGTCTGCTGTGTCCCCTGGGACTTCTCCCTGCAGAGCATCATCAGCTTCCTCACCCGTTCCTTCTCTGACCCATGTTTTAAACTTCCTCACCCTCTGGTTCCTCCCATTTAAATGCTGTGCAGCTTGTTGATGCCCCAGTCCAGCATCACACCCAGGACAGGACTTAACAGCCCAGCCCAAGTAGCCATCCTGCTGTAAGGTCGTTGCCTCCCTCCAGGCTGGCCACTGGGACAGTCTGACTTCATGGAAGGGTGAATGAAGTGGCATTTTCTGAGCTGCTGATGGGATTAGGGACAGCCCTCCCTAATCTGGTCTCTTATCTTCTGACCAGAGAAAACCTGTGTCACATTCAGCACATTTGAATACTTCCAGGCTTATAGCTGCCATCTTCCACACTCCAACTTGTCTGCCCCAGATGCCATTATGATATCGTTGTTTTTTTTTCCTATGAAAACTTAATTGAAATTTTAATGTACTTTTGGAGGGGTGGGCTGCATTTTCATTTGCCTCTAAAAACAATGAGAAGGAAAACAAAGTGGAATCTTACAGCCAGAAATTATGGAGCCAAATCTGAAATTAATTTACAAAGTCATTAGTATTTTCCATTTTTGAACCCCAAAGCAAATGTAAGTGCAGTTCCTTGTGATTAAGTACAAATTAGAAAATTATAAGAGAGTTGAAGGATTTTGAGGGATGAACATACAAAACTAGCAGAAGCAGATGGGTGTGTGTGTTGGGAGGGACGGGTGTGACACCAGGACTTGCTCTGGTTTTCACTCAAGTCTGAGTTTGGGAGAGCAAAACATATTCCCCAGAAGAGAGCCCTTTCCAATAACTTAAAAACTGGCAGGGATCATTGGGATGATCTGTTCTAACCTTCTCATTTTCTGAATGAGGCAACTGAGAGACTCAGGGACGGTAAGTGACTTGCTTGAGGTCACACAACCGGGAAGGCCAGCGCTGAGACCAGAGCCCGGACTCCAGTACTCTGGCCGCTGCTGCCTCTGCGTCCTGGGAGCTTGTGCTTCAGCCTTTTGCGCACCTGATCTGGGCTCTTGTCTAAAGCGGCACTCCTTGGTAGAGTGGAGGGAAGGGCACCTCCGTTCAGGGCCGCCCTGTTTGGGCACTTGCGTCAGATTGCTACAGCATACTGCAAGCCATGCTGGTTCAAGGGAGAACACGGTGGTTTCCCTCGCCCTTGAAGGAGCCTGGTTATTCCCCCGAGCTCACCCCAGGCCAAGCCCCGGCCCTACACGTTAGAATCTGCTGCTCTGGGAGTGAAGCTGGCCTGTAGTTAATTAGCCGGGAATGTGTGTCGGGGTTTCGATGTTTCTAGCAGGACCTCTTCCTGCACCTCCCTAAGCTTGGATGAACTGGGGCTTTTTTTCTTTTTCTTGGCTGTGCCTGTTCTTAGTTGTGGCACGTGGGATCTTCTGCCTTCATTGCGACATGTGGGACCGACCTTTTTACTTTTTTAGTTGCAGCATTCAAACTCATTTGTAGCGTGTAGGACCTCATATCCCAACCAGGGGTCGAACACGGGCCCCCTGCATCTGGAGCATGGAGTCTTAGCCGCTGGAGCACCAGGGAAGTCCCTGAACTGGGGCTTCGAGATGTCCCTGAGTCACCAGAGACTTTCTGAATGCTGTCCCCCGACCTGTTTGAAGTGAAGCCCTGTGATGTCATCTCCCCTGGTCCCACTCCCTCACGTGTGTGCGTTACTTGCACATGCAGACCCCGAATTGACAGAACAGCCCTAAGAAAAGCCACTTGTGAGTGTTCCCTGTCCCTTCATTATTTTCCTTACTAACTGGATGTCTTAAAGTGTGGAAGGGACCCTTCCTTCAAGGTGCCCAGCCCTTTCCTGGGTGGACACTCAACCCCACCGCAGCCTCTCAGGCTTCCTCTCCTCCCCTGACACCTGTGGGGTACTGTGGGGGCTCTGAGATCACAAATGGCATGACTCCTGCTCTCAAAGAATCTCAAGCCTAGGTGCCGAGAGAAACTATTTACCTGGAGTTGTTAAGGACCATTGTGTCGGTGACAAATATGTGCCCGTGACCACGCCAGGTCCCATTCTGAGAGCTGTAGGTGTGTTATTGCGCCCGACCCTCAGAGCAATCATGTGAGATGGAGCCACCATCCTTTATTTTACAGGAGGACACTGAGGTTTAAAGAGGTGGTGGTAGATGAGCCTTCCAAGCCACCTGCCCTTCAGAACCTCCCAGTGTCGCCCTGCAGATGATGTGTCCCCAGAAGGTGCCGCTGTCCTAGGAGCGCGAGTGTTGGGGGGATGCTAGGGATGGAGCTGGCATGGTTTTGGAGCTGCAGAGACTAGACAGCAGGGAAGGGCTGTGTTTGGGAAAGGTTCCTTGTCCCCTGGCCTGGTGATCTGGGCTCTGACCCTGTGAGAGTGACACGTGGGTTGCTAGGGGAGAGAGGGGGATTCCACAGAGAATAACCCCAACTGAGGGTAAGAAAGATGGGCCCAGCCTGCCTTTCTCAGCTCTCCTTGCTGAATGCCTGACCTTGGACCAGTGATTGGCCCCTTGGAAGTTCAGTTTCCTCCTCTTGAAAGGAAGGGGTCACAGTAGCCTTCTTTGTTGTTAAACCTTAAAACTGATACCCCAGACTTCTTGCAAAGTACCAGACACCAAGTAGGCCATCTCTCAATAATAGTTTTCATTTTCCCTTAAACTCATTTGTTTAAAAAAGAAAAGATTTTTTTTCTCCTACGATATTAAAAATTTTAGAAGGCAGAGACAAGTTAACATGTTGTGTATATACTCTCAGGCCAAGAATTTGCTAAGTATTTACATACCAGAGGACTTTGAACTTTGATTTTTTCAGCTGGCTCTGTGCTGATTCAGACACCCTCTCCAAGCGGCCAGAGGTGATTCCTTGCCTTGGTCTATTGTTGCTGGAGTTTTGTGAGTGTGCTTTCATGATACAAAAATTGGAACCATACTAGCTACAGGTATATTATATCTTGCTTATGAACGTTCCACTGGATTTAACGAGTGTTACTATTTTTCCATGTTTACTTCAGATACCTGTAATGTCTTATTTCTTTATTAAAAAACAAAAACAAAACCCTAAAGCTACTCTGCTAAAGGCTTCCTGTTACCCCACCCCCTTCCTATTCTTCTCCCTTCTCCTTCTCACAGGTGTTTACTCTCCTGAATTTGGTGTGTGTCCTTCCCAGCCAGGACTTTGTAGTGTTTTGTTTGTAAAGCTGTGTAACTCCGTTGGAATGTGTTTGAACCACCAAATGATCAGCATTTGGAAGAAGACTGAATACCTAAGGTGAGGGAAGCAGCTTCAGAGAGAGAGCAAGTCTGTCCGCCCCCCCAATCGTTATTTATATTAAATTCCAAAATTACAAATCCTTTGCCTTGAGTTTAAAACTTGACCCTGCCTCCATGCTTAATTGCAAACAAATTCGAACTTGTGCCATCTGGAGCTTCCAGGGTTGTCTGGACCTTTCATGTGAGTAAATGCATTCTGGAGTCTATTATTACAGCAGGCTTTTTGGCTTTTTTCTTTAATGCTTCCTCTTACCCCCTCCCCCCATCACAACTGTAATGTATACTTATTGTAGAGAATTCAGAACATACAGAGAAGGAAAGATGAAAATTGCCCACTGCCCTGCTCATCTGACCACCCCCTACCCGTAGAACTGTGTCCCACTCTGTCTTTTAAAAACCACCCCTACAAGGGTAGAAAATTGGAAGTCACTGGATCCCCCAAGTAGGGCCAGCCCCATGGACTAAGGGTTTCCTAGTGAGTAATGCTCCATCCTCCACTGAAAACAGGGTCTGTGTCCCAAAGGTGAGAGAAGCAGTCACCCACCCTAGGTGGTCAGTAACCTGTTTGGGAATGGAAGGCCATCTCCTGGTGGCTGGAGATGTTTTTCTACCACGTCTGCTCTTTATGCGTCTGATCCTTCATGGATCCTGGCCCTGATCCAGGCATGATGACCAGCATCCAGCAAAGGGGAGGGTCCCCCGTCTCTTCAGGGAAACGGGGAGGTAGCCACAGACAATGGCTGGACCTTTGACCACCTTTCCTGAAAACGTCTTGGACATTTTTCATTTTAGCACTTTAAACTGGACGTGAGTCGTTTTAATACCTCGGCCGTTATCTGTGTGTTATAGTTAAACTATTCTCGACTTTTTCCTTGTTTGTGTTTTTAAACAAATTACTTTCATTAGCATCTGCCACTCTTTGTGCAATTTATAACAAAACTTGCTTCAGTTTTTTGTTTGCTTGCTTTCCTTTGTTTGGTACTGATTTTAGCTTCTGCCATTTTGGAATTTTCTTTTGTGCCATTATTGCCACCAAGTCCAGTTTTCCTTTGCATATCTGAATTATTAGATTTTTGCCTATCGGTTTTTAGTCAATGACTTTCACTGCCTATAGTTTTCACTGCTTCTAGTTTTATTTTGTGCTGAACTTTTTACTCTGGAGCATAGTTTTTCTCCTGGGGTGATTTTTGCAGTTTTTCAGTGTTGCCAATTTTCTTTTTATCTTCAACAAACTAAGGTGATTGTAATGATAGCCATTACCAGTTTTATTTGGGGTTGATTATGTTGTTCATTTGCTAAGTCATGTCCAACTCTTTACAGCCCTGTGCACTGCATCCCGCTAGGCTTCTCTGTCCTTCACCATCTCCCAGAGTTTGTTCAAACTTGTGTCCATTGAGTCAATGATGCCATCCAACTATCTTATCCTCTGTCACCCTCTTCTCCTTCTGCCTTCAGTCTTTCCTAGCATCAGGGTCTTTTCCAGTGAATCGGCTCTTTGGGATTGATTATTTCTGTCTAATTTTTTGTGGTCATTTGGTCAGAGTGCCTGTGGGAATTGGATTGATGGGTCCGAATGTCTTCTTTCTTGAACAGTTTGAAACAAGCTTACAAACTATGATTCTCGCTCTTGGTTTCTCCTTTGTGGATATACTAAAGCTTTCTTCTTGGCAGCAGAGAAAATGAAAGCTATTAGGCATCAGACTTCTCCTAGGAAGGGCTATGTTGTCTCCCTCACCACATTCCTTGTCTTCTGCTCTGTGATCTCCCAAGTTCACCAGCGCCTACTGCCTGCTCGGATGGGGCAGCTCCAGGCTGGTATGCTAGGAAGCACAGTGGCTGGGGGGTCAGGCACCCCACCCTGGGACAAGTCCCCTCTAAGTCTCCTCTGTCGGCTGGTCTCCCTGTCCGTCCACAGGGTTGTTGGCTGGAGAGCTCTTAGAAGTCTTCCAGCTTTATCCTTCTCTGGGTGGGGATGTAGATGCTCCGACTGTCAGGAAGCCACAGTTCCTTCAGGAAACCCCCTGCGTGACAGAAACAGAGGCATTGCTCATGACCCTCGGCTGGATTCCAGTCCCTGAGCCCTAGCTCTGCCACATGACATCAGGGCTGAGCTGCCGTTGTGGCGGAGCTTGCGAGGAGCCTGCTGGCGAGGGTGGCTATTCATTCTTTCCAGTCATGGCTGCTGAGTTGCTCCCTGGGGACAGTGGCAGGCAGGGGAGCCGAACTCCTCAGTGAGAGTAAACATCTCCCTCCCCTCAAAGGAAAAGCTCCTGCTTCGCCTCTCTGGGCAGCTGGAATGCTGCTCTGTGGGTCTGGGTATTTCTCTTCCTCCATCCAGCCCTCCTTTGATTTCCTGCAGTCTCCTTCAATTAGGTCTGTGACTGTTTTCAGATGGCCATTTGTATATACAAGTCATGTCAGGCATCATCATTTGTGTTTGATTAGATCAATAAAAGCAGCCCTGGCCAAAAGCCAGCGGAGAATTTATAAATACCCTTCAACTCTTCTCCGCCCTACAAGATGTTAAAACTCCTTCCCATTAACCCTCTCAACCCAGGCTGCTGGCTAACTTGGTCAGGGAAAACATAAAATACCATTTCTTTGGATGCATTTTCTCTTTATCTTCTTTGTAGAATTTGATCAGTGTTTAAGCAACTGTAGCTGATTCCCTGCCCACTTCAAAGCCAAGGCCCTTCCCTGTGTCTATTTACAAAATTACCTTTGAGAGACTGAAATGTTGGGAACCCTTTTCTATGTAGATTGTGCCTTCTGTTAGCTTCTGGTGTCTCTGAGGCAAGAGACTTAAGGAAACTTAAAAACAGATTTTGGTGGCCAGGATTCCTCTTTAATGCACCCACTTTAGAAAGGAAGAGGGTGAAGGACTTAAGTTCACATGGACCTTAAGGATTTTCAGAACCTGACTTTCTTCTGTTTGTTCACATTAGGGAGGGAAAAAATAAGCCTCAAATGCCTTGTGAGATCCAGTTACGTCAGGTTTTCGGATAAAATGTCAAGACAGCAGTGCTTGATTTCCGGCCTTGCCTTTCCCCTCTGTACACTGTCTGTTTCTTGCCAGAATTTTTATTAGGGAGAGGGAGCCGTTCTGCTACCCTCCTCCCTCAGGGAAATCATTCCCTCCCTGGCCTTTAACCCTTTAAAGATTAGAAAGGGAATACTTTGATTTCAGAGTTAAATGCAAAGCTTCCCTCTCAGCCTAGGCTGGATTGGAGGAGTGTTAGGAAATACTTAAGAATGTTGCAGCCTGGGGCCTGGAGCTGGCTGGGTGTTACTGTTCTGTGTGAAAAGAGGCTCACCTGCTTGCCTTCCTGTGGCTGTGTCTTTGCAAAGCATCCCCTCTGAAACAAAGGTACCTCCCTTGGCTCCACCAAAGGCCCCCCAAATGTTGGATAACTAGATTTTTTTTTTAAACCCTGACCCAACTTCACTCAGTTAAATGTTCAGTAAGTCTGTCTTTTGGTCAACATGGGTGGAAGCCAGGCTCCTGGCCCCAACAAATCAACGTGTTTGATCCAAGAAGGTAGAAGATTCTAGAATAGACAATAAATACAAATTGATGACCTTTGATGAGTTGTCTCACCATCAAGGCTGCCACTTTCTTTTCTTCCCTAGTCTCCACTGAAAATAAGGTAGCCTTGGTTCTCCTTGTGATTTCAGGCAAGAGAAATGGTACCCAGAGGTGGGGTTGTATTCAGCTCCCTTCTCTGTTCTCTTTTCTCTCTACCTCTGCCTGCCCAGGTGTAGTCCTGGCCACACCTCTCCAGCCTTCCCTGGCCCTCAGTGTTGCAGATTCTCTAGGGCTGGCCACTGCCGCAGCTTCGAGAAAGCCACCACGAGGCTCTGCAGGCTGTTTGAAGGCCTTCTTTGTGGAGGGAAACCCTCTAGAAGTCTGACATCTTTAGGACAGGAAACTGTAGAGAAGATCAAGGGACTTTCCTTCTCAGGCTTTGGGTAGTGAGTTCTTGGGTGGATCCAGGCAGGTCTAGAGCTGGCAGAGGCTCCGGGTAGCCATATAATTTGTTACTCATACGGGGACTCTGTGAGTGAAGGGAGATGCATTTACTAATGACATGAGGACAGGGTGAATTGAACTGTCCCAAGTGGATGTCGTGTGGTTGCCCTAAAAATGTCCCTCGGCCCTTCAGGTTCCATTTTGTTTTCTAAGAAGCAGTGCTTCCCACATTGGAAGAACAGGCAAGAGTTGCAGGCTCAGATGCTCCCAGGGGCAGGCAGAAGGTGGGAGGCTGGGGCCTGGTGTCAAGACAGAGTGGCACTTGAGGATTCATTTCTCATCTAAAGGGGCATTGGTGACATGGCATCAACCAAGGGTTGCCAGATCTTCTGATTTTTTTTCAAGAGATGCCAAAAACCTAGATTTACATATGAAATCTCCCAGCCTTTAAAAGTTGGCAGCTTACTTAAAAATTTTAAAATCTCTGTATAGGCCAAACACAACATCTGTGGGCTGCTGCTTGTTTTCAACCTCCGGCCCAGACCAATTAATTGGTGGCTTTCTTCTGTGTCTCTGGATTCCGGCAGCGGGAAGTTTCTCAGGAAGTTGCCCAAATTGACCACGAATGAAGTGGGAAAGAGGAGAGAGGCGCTTGCCTTGACTTCAATGGAGCATTCATTTGCACAATAAATATTTATTGAGCACCTGTTATGTTCAAAGCACTTTTTCTGTTATGCCGTGTTTTAGGTTTAATGTTTTGAGACAGCTGTCCTACTCATGCTGATGAGTTCTTTATATTGTGCACAGTTATGGGTCCCTGCCTGTGGCCTGGGATTATAACCAGGATGGATGCAGCATGGGAAATTCAAGAAGGGGTGTGGATGGAGAACCTGGGGCCCAGCTCTCAGGCCCTTGTCAGTTCATTGGATGTCAGCTTAATGCAGAAGTCTAGGAGATGGTCTTCATCTGAGGAAAGACCTGGGCATGACAACCTGGAGCAGAGAGTGCCCCGCCAAGGACACTTGTTCTGCAAGGTCTCTGAATGTTGTACTAAGAGCAGGAGGCAGAAGTCACAGAGGAACAGGCTGCATTCAGTCCTGTGTTTGGCAGAACTTTCAAATGGAGTGCTGTTTCTGAGGCTGTTGGGTTAGAGGTTCTAACTGTTAGAACTAGACGTGGAACAACAGACTAGTTCCAAATTGGAAAAGGAGTACGCCAAGGCTGTATATTGTCACCCTGCTTATTTAACGTATATGCAGAGTACACCATGCGAAATGCCAGGCTGGATGAAGCACAAGCTGGAATCAAGATTGCCAGAAAAAATATCAATAACCTCAGATATGCAGATGACACAACCTTTATGGCAGAAAGCAAAGAACTAAAGAGCCCCTTGATGAAAGTGAAGAGAGTGAAAAAGTTGGCTTAAAACTCAACATGCAGAAAACTAAGATCATGGCATCTGGTCCCATCACTTCATGGCAAATAGATGGGGAAATAATGAAAACATTGAGAGACCTTTATATTTTGGGGCTCCCGAATCACTGCAGATGGTGACTGCAGCAATGAAATTTAAAGACTGAGAGTCCCTTGGACTGCAAGGAGATCCAACCAGTCCATCCTAAAGGAAGTAAGTCCTGAATATTCATTGGAAGGACTGATGCTGAAGCTCCAATACTTTGGCCACCTGACGAGAAGAACTGACTCATTTGTAAAGACCCTGATGCTGGGAAAGATTGAAGGTGGGAGAAGAAGGGGATGACAGAGGATGTGATGGTTGGATGGCATCACTGACTCAGTGGACATGAGTTTGAGTAAGCTCCAGGAGTTGGTGATGGACAGGGAGGCCTGGCTTGCTGCAGAGTCCATGGGGTCGCAAAGAGTTGGACACAAGTGGGCAACTGAACTGAACTGGGTTAGAGGACCTCTAAGTTGGTCTTTGATTATCCAGAAAATCTAATACCTTGAGGCTGCCTCCTGCATACCCACCAGATTCCTGGGCCTTAAACTTTTTTTTTGTTTTTTTAATTTTTATTGGAGTATTGTTGCTTTACAGTGTTGCGTTAGTCTCTGCTCTGCAGCAGAGTGAATCAGCTATATGCACACACATCCCCTCTGTTTTTGGATTTCCTCTCCGTTTAGGTCACCACAGAGCACTGAGTTGAGTTCCCTGAGTTGTACAGGAGACTCTCACTAGTGATCTGTTTTACACACAGTTTTAATAGTGTATATATGTCAATCCCAATCTCCCAGTTCAACCCCCCACCTCCTTTCCCTGCTTGGTGTCCGTACATTAGTTCTCTACATCTGTGTCTCTATTTATGTTTTGCAAATAAGGTCATCTATACAATTTTCTAGATCCCACACATATATGCATGAATATGTGATATTTGTTTTTGCCTTTGAGTTAACTTCACTCTGTATGACAGTCTCTACTTAACGCTTTTTTTTTTTTTTCTGGTTTGTGATTCTTATTTCTGATGGGCTTCCAGCAGGTACTGGCTTATTTGTACTCTGACAGCTGGACAAGGGGCCAGGTGCCCCAGAAAAGCCAGTTCAACTCTGATGAAAACAGATGCAGTTCACCTGGGGCTGAGGGGAGGTGCAGGTAGGGGCAAGCTCCGGAGGGTCTGTTCTTGATGCTGTGAAATGTCGCACATGTATTCTGGTCTCCTGCACCATGAGTTTTCAATTGGGGATGATACCACCTATCCCCAGGATGGTTTGAGACAACCAAGGCACAGAGAGTTTAAGGAACTTGCTCGCCGACACACACTTGAGCTAGGAGGAACCCAGTCCCAGACCAGATAGTGGACTTTCACTGTTCTCTTATCCATGATGCTAAACTATTCCATTTTTAGTTTCCTTTGTGTGTGTGTTCATTCTTCTTGTATCTTCCTCCCACTATTGTTTCAGGACTATCAGCATTCAAATGTTTAAGAACTGGGCTTTTCCCCTGTGCACTTAGCCAGAAGTAAGAATTCATCACCATCTGTGAACATTTGCAGAGCCTCCATGGTTTGTGTGGAATTATACTAGAAATACTCAACCCCGGGGCTGGGCAGGCAATGAACTCGGTCTTTCTGCAGAACTTTTGAGGACATGTCACCAAGAGGTTGGAAGGACTTTCGCATGGCGAGCCTCTGTCTCTCACCTTGTTAACGCTGCCCCCTCCTGTCTTCCCCCCAGTGTCAATCTTAAGTGTGCTAAGTGCTTTTGCTGCTTAGCATGTCCTAGATAGTGTTAGTCGCTCAGTCATGTCCAACTCTTGGTGACCCCATGGACCGTAGCCCGCCAGGCTTCTCTGTCCATGGAATTCTCCAGGCAAGAATACTGGAGTGGGTTGGCATTCTCTTCTCTAGGGAATCTTACCAACCCAGGAATTGAACCCGGGTCTCCTGCATCGCAGGCAGACTCTCTACTGTCTGAGCCACAAGTGTCCTAGATAAGAGGTTTCTAAGTGGTGTGCCCTAATACACAGCCTTCCCACCCCCAAATCTCAGGCTTCCTGAGAGGAACAGAGTGTTTACATCTGATTTGTTTTGGAATAGGAGGTTGACGTAGGGGAGTCTGGAGGTCTGAGTGATTGTAGAGACTGTCTTAAGACATTTGAAAACCACCGTGCTAAATTATGGTGAAGCTATAGTGACCTCAAAATTTAAAGATTTTAAAAGAGAAAAAGGTGACAAAATAGGCTTGTGATGCTTGAAAGGACCCCTGCACTTCACCAGGAGGGCCCACCATGTTGAACATGAACACAGGGATGTGAGTTCGTGTGCAAGAGAGAGCTCGACACACAGCACACCCGGCAGCTTGCTCCTGGGTTTAAACTTCCCTCCACCACCATCATTTCCCTGGCCTGTCTCTGCTCCGTGGATCATTCCTGGCCAGACCACACCCTGCTCGCACCCCAGTCCCCGCACTACTGCAGCAGGAGTTAGGGTCTCTGGGTACAATTTATTCTCCAATGCCACCTTGAAGTTCTGAGACCCGCTCTGTGATGCTCAGAGGCTTTTCATTGATGAACAGTTGTTATGAACAGTGTCTCAAGTCATGGATCTGCACACAGTTTTATGTGAATAACTAGATAGCTAAGACGTTCATGTACCGAAGAGGCTGTAACTACTGTTTCAACAAACTCTTTAGTGTGTCACGCCTTTTTAGAGCGTCAAAATGTAGTCATTATGCTTTCTTGTGTCAGCACTGGCTTTTTTCAGTTTGTCATGCCGTTAACAGAGATAGCTCTGACACTGTCTGTTGGAGCAGTAGAGGAGATAGAATTGACATTCAGTAAATGACACTTTTTGAAAGTGTACAGTTTGATGAGTTTGACATATGTACACACATGAAACTATCAAGATAATGAACATGTCCTTCAAAAGATCCCTTCTGCCCATTTGTACTTTTGCCTTCCTCTTTGCCTGCTGTCCCTCAGTCTCCAGGCAACCACTGGTCTGCTTTCTGTCACTGTTCATTAGTTTAAACTGCCTAAAATTTTACACTGATGAAATTGTACAGGGTGTACTCCTTTTATTTGGTGGGGGGGATACTTTCATTCACATCGCATAATTATTTTTAGATTCTTTCATGTTTTTGCATGTTGCAATCATGAATTCCTTTTTATAACTGGGTAATACTTCATTGTATGGATATAAACAAGAGTTTTGCTCTTCATGTTTAAAAGCAAAGAATTTTAGCTGAGGCTGTCAAAAGTATGCGATCCATATAAAATATTATGTCCGAGGGGAATATGTACATTTGTGTTTTCTGTGGTTTACTTTTTGTTTTAAAAGTTTCTTATGGAGGAGTAGTTTTTGTTTTCCTTTTGAAAATGCCCTTTGAAAGAGCAAATATCGGTGTGGAATGCATTTGGCCCTCAATTTTCACTTAATTAAATCAGTAATTAGTGTTTCCTATTGGGACTTGGAAGCACAGAAGGACTTCACATCACAGCCAACAATTGATTTGCTCACGAGGTTCTGACATCCTACCTGGGGTAGAACTGTGGTGCTTTTAGACACAGGATGATACCAGCTTGCCTTCTATAATCTTCTCAGGGGCCGATGCTGAATGTTGCAGCAGGTGCACCTTCCCTGCCTGCAATTCTTCCGTGACCAGGCATGGGGCAGACTCTGCAGTTTCCACAGTTCTGTGATTCCCGCTCAGAGCATTCGTGTGGAGCACAGGCAGGAAGTTAACCTTGTGGATTCCCTCATCCTTGCAAAGCCACACACGCAAGGCCGGGGTCGGAGCTGACCATGGCAGTTGAGTTCCTGGCACTTGAGCCCTCCCCAGTGGGAGTTTGAACAGAGTGGTATTTCTGGGGTGTTGGAAATGTGTTCCTTTTTTCATTGTTCAGAGAAATTTGCCTGTAGGACGTCTTCTATGTGTGAGAAAAAAACAAAACAGTGAGCTGCTGGTCACATTGTTGGAGATGGGACCTTGGGCAGATCTCGTCCAACCTGCCCATTTTACAGATGAGAACTGAGGCTTGGGGAATGGGAGTAACTCACACATAGTCACTAAAGCATGACTGGGACTTGAGGAACCCAGGCAACTGCTTCAGACCTTCACTTTCATGATCTCTGAGGATGGGAGTGTTAAGGAAAAAACTTGGCAGACTTGAGTGGACTTAGGAAGGAGGAAATTTTTCATCTCTTTAGTCCCTGCTCAAAGCTGCTAGTACCATGTAAAACACCACCACCATGGACAACAACATAAACTGTCCTCAGATGAAGTTTCTAGCATGTTCTCACATTTAAATTGGCCCTGGGAGATGAGACACCTTCCCTAAGGTCACCCAGGTGGCAGAGAGAGGAGCTGGAGTTGGAATCTAGTTCCTGGTTCCCAATTTAACCTCATTCCCACTGTGTCTCCTTCAAGGCAAGTGAGTATGCCGGCCACCAGCCTGATGCACTGGAAGGACCCTAGACCTTTGTGTTTGGATTGCAGAGCCTAACTCTGCTCTCCTGCTTGCCGTGTGACCTTGTGGAAGAATCTTAACCTTTCTGAACTTCATGGTCTTCTTTTACAAAACAGGGCCCTGCCCAGCAGGATAAAAGTATATAAGCATAAAGTGCTTAGCAAAGAACTTGCTTTAGGAAGCTACTGATCGATGTTACCTCCAGAATGAAGGTGAGGCAGGTATGGGAAAAGCAAAAACTAGGTCAGGTTTGCACCAACTGTGGGCGCCCTTGGCCCTGCTCTTGCACACTGACTGTTCAGTGGTGTGCGGTTTGGTCTGTTAGTCCTTGATCCTTTGCAGAGTTGAGAAAACCGAGGTGCTCGCTAAGTGCCTGGCACATAGTAGGCCCTCAGTAACTACAGACTGGGGCTGCTGGAGCCTCTCCCTGCTTCTCCCAGTAGAGTGCATGTACCCACAGCGTTCCACACACCAGTTGAATGAAACAGGACAAAATCCTGGCAGAGACCAGACTTTGGAGGTGCTGTGCAGATCCAGGGCGGGTGGTCATCAGTGGAGGGGAGCGATGGGCACCTGGGCTGAGTGGGAATCAGTACAGACTGGGAGGGGGACAGGGGAGAACAGGGAGAGAGAACAGAAAGAGAACGTGTCTCTCACTTAGATGCTGCTTCAAGTCGTGCCCTGCCATTGTCCCGTGGAACATCTCCATGCAAGTCATTGATGCTATGAGCAGGGGAAAAAGAAGACAAAGCCATCCCCCTTACTGAGGAGACCAGGATCTGCCAAGTGTCAGGGTCAGACTGTTGAAGGGCCGTGGGGACAGAATTGGGTCCTTTTGTGGAGAAGTGGCTCTTCTTCTGCATCTCTGCCTACTTCCACCTGGTGCCCGAACAGAGAACATCCGAGATACTTCTAGAAGCAGCCAAGGTGACTCAGGAACTTGAGCTTGCCTGGTGCCAGAACACAGGCAGAGCTGGGGAGCACCCTATTGTGGGGCAAGAAGAGAACATCTGGGAAACTTTCCCCCACCTTCTGCCAGGCCTTGCCAAGTGGCCCCAGCCTCCCCTCCCGCCACCCTGCCCCTTCCAAGGAGCCTGCTTGAGAATTCAGTGATTCACTTCCCGTCTTCTACCCTTGTTTAATGTTCCCTCCATTGTTACCAAACAGTCCAGGCCCCAGTGGCAGGGGGTGTTATGTGCTCTGGCGGCAGAGGGAGGGGAGGGCAGAGCTGTTTACAGAACCTGGGAGATGGGCCCGGCCTCCTTGGAATATGGGCTGGGAGGGCGCTGGGGCCCCGACAGCTGGCTGTGCGGAGGGTGGGAAGCGCCAGAAGGCGGTCCTCCTGCCCAGACACCCTCTGGTCTTCCTGCCCTGGAGGGGAGCCCTGCCGTTTGTTGTGGGCTTAGCTCTTTTGTTCCCTGACAGCTGAGTTTTCCATTTCGGGCCACAGATAGTTTTGGGATCATGGATTTCTGGAGTAGGAAAAAAAAGAACAGAAGGGCCCTGGGGTGATGCTGTCTCTGCCGGGCCTCGGTCCCCTCCTGAGTGGAGAGAAAAAGGGGGAAGAGAGTACAATGGTTCATTTTAGAGCCCCCGCCCCCACCCCCAGCTCCGAAGTCCTCTGATTCCTGAATCTGGAACCAACTACACGAGGTCATCTGTATTCATTCCTATGTCTTGGGCGAATCCCACTGAAGCTAGTCACAAATGTGACCACGTCTGTAAGCCACAGCATGTGTTTCCTGACCTTTGAGGTCAGCAATTCTGCAGCCTCTTCACCTTTCCAGGTTTCTTTTGAATGTTTCTTTTTATCTATTTGGCTGTCCCGGGTCTTGGTTGCACCATGTAGGATCTAGTTCCCTGACCAGGGATCAAACCTGGGTCCCCTGTATCGGGAGTGCGGAGTCTTAGCCACTGGACCACCAGGGAAGTCCACCTTTCTTGTTTGAAGCCAACTTCTCTCTCAGGAACTTGTTTAATACCAGTTTAATCCTTTACTATTGCCTCACAGCTGTGACTGCCACAGTTTTGCTGATACTGCTGTTAGGTTTGGGCTTTTGGGGTTTGTTTTCTTCTAACCTGCAGAAAGAGTGGAAGTCCTGAAGTCTTCTCTTTTCCCCTTGCTGTGTGTTGTTTCGTTTCTGAGGTTGTAGTCCCTCTTCTTGATCATGTATTTGTTCTGCTGCTGATGATTCAGATTCGTTTCTTCCAAGGCCCTGTGTGCCTAAAGGCAGTCAGGGAGCTGGAAGGTGTAAACACAGCCATTCTAAAGATCCTTTTCATGGCAGATTAGTGTGTTTCTCAGGTAGGTGAACTGTCAGTGCGAGAAGACACTAGAGATTGGCAGAACCATCATTTTTTTTAAGGATTTTAAAAAATGTGGCTATTTTTAAAGTCTTTATTGAATTTGTTACAATATTGCTTTTGTCGTTCTTTTTTTGGGGCGGGGGGCATGAGGCATATGGGACCTTAGTTCCCTGACCAGGAGTCGAACCAACACCCTCTGCATTGTAAGGTGAAGTCTTAACCACCACCAAGGACGTCCCTGAACCCATTGTTGTATAGATGGGATGCGCCAGACCTAGGGACCCCTCACCTCTGAGCAGCACAGCCAACGTGGGACCCCAGACACTCTAGCCCACTCCCTGGTGTAGACCCAGGTTTGTTGCGCATGTCTTCTCTGCCAGTAACTTCAACACTGATAAAATCTCCACTCAACAAATATTTGTTGAGTAAATTCGTTGAAAAGCCCTCTAGCCCGCGTCCGCCTGTAACCTTAGCCACATATGACTTCACCTCTCTCTGGTATGATGAGTGAAGTAGGCAGGACTTCCTCACTCAACAGCCTTTCAGCTCCCTGCACCCCGCCACTGGCTGCTTGAGCAGAGTGAGCGGGCACCTGTGGCTGTCATTCCCCTGCTGTTTTCAATGGCACCCCTCCATACCAGCTGATTGCTTCAAGAACATTCCTGGCATTGGGTTTCTGGCAGTAACGCGCATCTGTGGGTCCCTTTGCTACAAGGCTTCGTGTCTTGATTGGGTTCATAAGGCCGAGATGCAGCCTGAGGTTTGTATTTGTCACCTCCATCTTCTGATTGTTGCTGCCCAGAGGAGTAATTCCCTTGCCCTGACCTACTTGTGAACAAATGTAACATGCAAGCCCCGTGCTCCATCCAGGGGACTGGGGAAGTTATTTTAAGTTGGGTCTCCTTGTCCTTAAGGAGCTCCTGTCTTCATTGGGATGGGAAGCCAGGTACACTTGGAAGTTTATCATAAAGTTTACTTTATCATCCCAGGTCTTCAGTGCTGGTGATGGTGAGTTTGATGAGTGTTGGACAGTAAGGTCTGTAAGTCTGTGAAGAGGGGAGAATAGAGAGAGAGGTCTTTCTGCAGGAAGAGCCACAGAATGGGGGTGATCTTTGAGCTAGAGGCATAATTGGGCCGAAAGGAGCCTCTGGACCCCTAGACCGTGTCAGCATACTGCCAAGGACTGAAGATCTCTGGCTGTGGATGCAAGAGCCCCACACTCAGGCACTATGGCCAACAACTTGAGCCAGCGAAGCACTGTGAATTTCCATACCTGTAATGCAGGCCTCTGAATACCTGTGTGCTGTTTGGGAAGTGGGCGTCTGATGAGGCGGTGGGTGGGCAGGTACTCTGTGGGTACTTGGCTGGGACTGGGTGCATTGGGTGTGGGGAGGGTTGTGAGGGTGCTGGACCCGAGGGGAGGGAGCTTCACCTGGAAGCCTTTCTGTGCTCCTGAGTGGAGCTGCTGGGAAGTTGTGGGGAAGGGGCGGTTGGTGATGCAGCTTTTAGCCTAGAGCTGTTTAGTCCTTTAGGCCAGCTTAAGCAGCATGTGATTGCCATCCTGACGTTGTAAGTTCTGAAGTCCTCCCTTCTTGTTTACTGGGAATTCCCATCTTCCTGCCCATAGGGGTGCTTTGCTGTCTTAGGTGTGATTGCCCCCAGTGAACCAGAACCTTTTGTTGAGAGACAGTAGGAAGTCTGTCCCCTTAGACTGAAAGGAATGCTAATTGGCCGCTTAGATTGTCCTCAGGATGAGGATGCCCAGAATGTACAGGACACCCATTCTTTGTTACCGGTTAGATGGGAACTGCTTCTGTAAGCTTGTAAAGCTCTGGACCAGACAGAGGCAGAGTGTCTGTGGAATGTTAGAGACTGGTGTCCTGCAAATGCTGTCTCTTCTGGTTACAAAGGTAGCTGTTTAACTTCATGGGCCTTAAACTCACTTATTTCTAGAAATGTGGTCATTTCCCACCCTCCCTTGCTTTCAGCTCCCCTACAGTGGCTGCCCTGAAAGGTTTGAGGATTCTTATTTAAGGCTTTGGGGCCTATTTACTTTTTTTAAAATTAATTTTTATTGGAGTATGGTTGATTTACAGTGCTGTGTTAGTTTCTGTGCAAAGTGAATCAGTTATACACATAACCCCTCTGTTTTAGATTTCCTTCCCATTTGTGGGGCCTCTTTTAAAAATAGGGAAAAGAGTGGTAAATGTGATTAAGTCTGAAATGTGGGAATGTTCCTTTCCCAACCCGTACTGTATGGTATTTCACCAGAAATGATTGTAAACTTGCAGCTTGAGTGAGCATTTTCTAGAAGCCTTACTCCTCAGTTCAGATGTCACAGAAAGTTGCCGGCTTTACCCTGCATGCTCTATAGGGCTTATGACATTGTTTTATCTCTCTGGCCAGTGACTCATAATGAAGGAAGTCAAAACTGAGCAATTAACAGAAAACCTCCTCATTTGTCCTCTTCACCTCTCCCCTCCAGCTCCACTAGTCACGAACACCGCCTGACATTCTCTATCCGTCTTTGGAAACTTTGATTTATTTTAATAGGACAAGGCAGCGAGTGATCATCATCATTGCCTGGTTCCACTCCTTGAAGCCCAACTGTCTGTGAGAATCTTCTCAAAAAAAAAAAAAAAAAAAAAGACAAAGAAAATCCCATTCCCCAAACGTGCAGTCTGCCCACAGGAAGTGATTCATGGGGCTCAGTTCATGCAGACCTGGTGGGGCAGGAGGTGGAAGGCTGGGAACTGGGTCTGGGAAAAGACAGCCCTGGAGAGGCTACTCAGACCTTAATGGTTTCTGCTGGAAGAGAGTGAAAAACAGAATGACTAAGAGTCCTGTAATAAGAGTTGTTTGTTTAGCGAAGTGAGCTAATATTGAAGTTCACTGGCAGATAAGACAAGAGAAATAGCAGTTGTCAGGGGAGGTGACTCTTTGGAGCCCTGCCTTTTTATTTTGTAAGAGATCAAAGACATTTCTCAGTCTTCAGGCATTTGTTAGTGGAAGGCTGATCTGCAGTTCAAGCCCCAGTTTTCTTCAGGAAAAAAAAAGGGTCTAAGCTGAGATAATGATCTAACAGTCTCCAAAAGCTCCCCCCGCAACCCCCGCTTTTTCTTTTTTAACTTTTCTCTCCAAAGTTAGACTAGTGAATTTAGTGAATTCTATGGAGGCTAGTGAATCTCTTTCCCCAACTGCTCACGGAGTGTCATGTTGTCAGAGAGAGAAGGAGCCCTTTTGTCTTCTTGTGAGAGTCTGTCTGCTGGGCTTCAGACTGCCACTTTCTCTTCTTCTCCCCCAGATTGAAAATATAATTGAATCCGTTTCCCCAGAGCAGCTTGGAAGCAGGGACCCTTTAAGTACGGGCCGTGTGAATAGCCTTGCTGCAGAGCCAGGGCCACAGGAGGCCAGTGTCACCCGGTAGAATGAGAAGCGTCTCAACACACCTGAATTCACAATTTCATTTCAGGCTCCCTGCATTTTATGAAGTGAGCTTTCGGGGTGCGGGTTGTAATAAAAGCTGGACTGAAGTGTACTTTTTGCCTTAAGCCCATCAGAACATGGCCAAGGGCTATGAGTATCCTGTGAGTGATCTCTTTAAAAATAAACAAATACATGATCTTCAGGCTTAATTCCATTCTTAGTGAATATTAACTGGCAGAGCGAAATGGCCATCCAGAAAGTTCCGTGAAGCCTGGCAACAATTCTTTCCCCCTTATTTCAGTAACTAGAGGCCAACCCAGATTTCTGTCACATCTTCCCTTTCTAGTGTGAAACCTCTGTGATTCTGCTGAGAAAAAAGTAATCCCCATCAAGTTGGTTCTTGGAGGAAAAAAAATGTTTCTGAACACCAAAACTGTGAAATAGAAAGATTGCACATGAAACGCTCCTTTTCCTCCTTGTCTTTCTTCTCCCCCTGGCCCTCCAAGATGTAACTACTTTCTTTGCGTGGGTGAGGGGGACGGGAGGGTACCATGACCGTGGTCTCACCAGTCCCATGGAGAACCTCTGGTTCAAACAGAATGATCATTGTGCTTTGCAGGCATGGGGAACTGGGTTTGGGGTGTGATCCCAGCTTACAAAGTCGGGCACCACTTCTTGCTCATCTGGGCAACTTTGTGCAAGTCACTCAATGTCATGTGAATCTTTCACCTGTAAAATGGGATTGAGGAGACCCACCCCACAGAATCCCTGTTTCCAGGGAGATGATGAGTGAGAAGTGCCAGGTTGACACCTGATCTGAGGTGGAAATTGCTTCTGTTTCCCCAACCTGTGCCCATGCCCAGAGTATTTCCATAGCCCACAGGTTCTCAAGGAACCTAGGGGAGTGACTTTGCCCCCTGTGGGACCTTTGGCGATATGTGGAGATGATTTTGGTTATTACAGCTGGGAGGTGAGGTGCTAGTGGGTACAGGCCAGGGATGCTGCTAAATATCCTACGACACGCAGGACAGCTGCGGCTCCTCTCCAGCCCAACATACAGTGATCTGTCCCCAAATGTCAGGAAAGCTGAGGATGAGCACCTGCGGTGAGGAGGGGACTAGGCTCCCCTTACTCACAGCCCGATGTTGAAAGATTCTTGGTGTATGTGTACTTTACAGATGATTGTAATTAAGTGAACTTTCTCCAGATCAGCCGCCTCCTCCTGTAGAAAGTGCTCACCCTGTGCACATCCCTGGCCCCATGGGAGGAGGCAGGCCCTGAGGTCCAGATACTGTGTTTCCTGTGGGATCCACCCCCCGCAGTGGGCAGGGCGAGGTATTCCTTGGCTTCTTCCTTCCAGGGTTTGCCCAGGGGGTCCTCCCACCTCTGGGGCTCACACTCAGGCCCTATCTGCTTGGAGTACTCGTCACGGATCTGAGCCAGCCACTCTGGAAAACTCTCAGCAGGGAGGGGAGACGTCAGTCCAGTGGGGGAGGAGTGAGAGCCAGTTCCTGGTCCAGAGCACAGCATGGGGGGCTTCA
This sequence comes from Antilocapra americana, assembly GCA_007570785.1. NCBI lineage: Eukaryota > Metazoa > Chordata > Mammalia > Artiodactyla > Antilocapridae > Antilocapra > Antilocapra americana. The sequence goes on along the minus strand of ML661891.1, from coordinate 8,415,971 downwards.
GCCTGGCATCGGAGGGGTTGTCCCCTAGTGTGGCAGCCTGAAGCACCAGCTATTACGCATTGGCAAGTTCAGATGGGAATTGGGTTGTTCTTAGTGAAGTGGTTCAGTGGCTGGTATCAGGGGTTGTGAAATTCTGTTTTCAGCTCCTCACAGGCCAATCTAAACTGGAACATTTTAAAAAAAAAAAGTGCTTAGTGTACTTAACAGAACTTGCTGAGGACACTTATGAAACTGGGGCTGGAGCATGTGGTCACTATGGTGGGGGTACAGGGACACCTCAATTATCCAGAACTTGGGGACCACCTCCCACTCCCCCACACCAGATTCCTCCTTTGTGGCACCAGATGATAAGAAGGAGCCGATATTGTAAATGTTGCTTTTTATTTAAACTCTTAACAACCAAAGTAAACTTTGAAAAGATTTGGGGAATAGTAGATTCAATATACAGCTAAATTTCTTTTTGTTTGTAACAGGTTCTTTTAATATAACTTTCAGAAGGTTACACTGATAGGACAGGAATTATAGCACACATCCTTTACCTAGACCAAGTGCTCAGACCCAGTTGTTAAAAATATTTACCCTCTTGAAGATTGAGAACTCTGGGCAACTTAAGATTCAATACAATAAAGAACAATTATTAATATGTTTTGTTGCACTCAGCTTACTGAGGGCGAATGTGGATTCATATGTTTTTCAAACTTCATCAGCAGCGAGTTCTGGCTGCTGTGAAACAACAGCTGGGCGACCACCTTCTTGCTCTGTGATCACTTGCCGGGTGACCTTGAAGTGCTCAGTCTATCAGTCTGTTTCCTCAACCACAGAAGGAAGGAATTGGTCAGGATGCTCTCAAGGTCCTCAAATTCCAGCTGTCTGCAGTTCTCCAGAGTGGGTTTTCAGGTAGACAGTTAGCCAGGCCTTAGCTGACCAGGAACACTTCATCCCTTAAATGCTAGACCTCTGTGGTTTGTTGCCTGCAACCTCTTGACTCGACATGTGACCCCTGCGTGGCATTTCTGCCTGGAACAAAGGATGCTTTAGTTTTTTGGCTATCGGTTTTTTGGTTTTTTTTTTTTTTTTTTTAAATTTTGTGTGTGTGTGTGGCTGTACTGGATCTTTGTTGCTGCTCATGGGCTTTCTCTAGTTGCGGTGAGTGAGGGCTTCGCATTGCAGTGCTTTATTGCAGAGCGTGGTCTCTAGGTATTCTGGCTTCAGGAGTTGTGGTGCTCAAGCTTAGCTGCTCCTGGTAGGTGGGATCTTCCTGCACCAGGGATCAAACGTGTGTTCCTTGCATTGGTGGGCAGAGTCTTAACCACTGGACTACCAGGGAAGTCCTGGTTTTGGCTGTGTTGACCAAAGGGAGAGGATCCTGGGTGAACCCCTAAATCCAGTGGCCCTCTCAGCAGGACTATTTGCAGGGCTTTCATATTTGCTGCTGTATCAAACAGTTGTCCTGGGCCATCCTTGGCATGGAAGACAGAAAGGAACATTCTGATGCTTACATGTGAAGGAGAGGCAGAGCAGCAGGTCTCAGAGCAGACCACTGGTGCTCAAAGGCCAGGTGGAACCAAACGAACTGTTACTACTCAATGAGCAAACTGGAAAAAAAAAAAAAAGCTGGTCTCTGGAAGAAGCTAGAAAGTTTAGTTGTGTGTATGTGTTTTAAGTAAAATAGGCTTCACCTGAAATATGATAGTATTAACAAATTTGCTTTTTGTTCACTTCTTCTGCTCTGGGGCCTGAGATTTGGTGGGTATTCAGTAATTCTTTGATGATGGATAAGAAGTCAGTTTCCCTGGTAGGGATGCAGCATGGGACAGCAGGGGGAAAAGCGCTGTTTACCCCACCCTCCATTTCTCCACCCGGGTCTGGGTCTGCATTCTGGCCCTGCTCCTGTACAAGTTACATGACCTTGGTAAGCCCCTTTAGTTCTCTGAACTCGGGGAAGGCAGGATGCACTGAGGTTGAGCCATCTTTGTATTCTCACATAGTAGTGATGTGCCTGGGCTTCCTCGGTGGCTCAGCTGGCAAAGAACCCGCCTGCCAATCCAGGAGATGTGAAAGATGCAGATTAGATCCCTGAGTTGGGAAGACACCCTGGAAAAGGAAATGGCAACTCTGTCCAGTATTCTCGCCTGGAAAATCCCATGGGCAAAGGAGCCTGGCGGGCTACAGTCCATGGGGTCAGAGAGACTTGGACATGGCTGGGCACACACACGTGAACGCACAGCCATGTGCCCCGCATCTAGCTCGTGCTGTGGATAGACCTCGGTGTGTTTCTGGAGCTCCTCTCTGCTCTCGATCTCCCAGCCTCATGTCGGCCCCCAGATGGCTGTGGGTCCCCAATCTCTGGTCACGGGGATGTGGGGCATGTGGGCCCCGGGCCTGCCTCTCTGCCTGAGTGCGCTGGTGGGCTCCACTTCACCCTCAGCTCTGGACTTTAGCATGTCCATGTCCTTGGCTGTGGCCCCCACCACCACTTGGGGACACTTTACAAGCCCCACTTGGAGCCAGTGGGAGGAAACCTAATTTCCTGCCACAGGAAATGGTTCGGCTGGTGAAGAATATATTTAAGGAATAAAACCTCTGTCAGAGGAGCTTGAGAGCATTGCTGGAGAAACTCTTGAGGGTCTCTCATCAGGAAGCCAGCCACTGGGTGTGAGACGAGACCTCAGCCCAGAGCTGGGTTACCCGGACTGTGCTCTTAGTCCCAGCAGCTGGTCTTGGGCCGTGCTGAGAAAGGGCTGGGTCAGGGAGAGGGGCAGGTTGTGAATAAACCCTTTTCTGCCGTGGAGCATGTTCATGGTAACATCAGCCCAGAATTAAGACTTATTTATTGGATTTACTTAAAATGGGCCCAGTGCCCTGTAAGGCTGGGAGGGTGTGTACCGGACACATGGACTAAATTAGATCCAGCAGCTGAAACTCCCAGTTCACTATTAATCCTTTGGTAAGCATCACTGGGTGTTTTGAGTGGGACAGAGGGAGAGAAGGAACACTACCAGGGCTGACTCTGTGTAGCCTTGAACCCAGAGGAGTAGTCGGTGATGCATAAAAGGAGATGAATGCGATGCCCTGCTCGTTGTGAGGGTGCAAATTATACAGCCCAGAAGCAGGGGCATGAATTAGACGACTACTCCTTTTTTTGAATATTTCTTTATTTGGCTCCATGGGTCTTATTTGTGGTGCACGGGATTTTCGTTGCAGTGTGTGGGCTTCTGTCTAGTTGAGGCACACGGGCTTACTGCCCCATGGCATGTGGGGTCTTAGTTCCCCGACCAAGGATCAAACCCACATCCCCTGCACTGGATGGCAGATTCTTAACCAATGGACCACCAGGGAAGTCCCCAGGCGACTTCTTGAGAATACTGCCAAGCCAAACTGATGGCCATGTGCTCAGAAGCTGGAGAGTGTGCCTCCACCCTCCCGACTTGATGGTGTCTCCCCACCATCAGGCCTGGCCTGTAGCTGTAACCTGGGTGCAGACAGCTGTGAGGTCCTAGGAGGGGCGCCTTTCCTCTCGATGGAGTGAGACGGGACCATTACAAGACTTGCCTTGTGACCCAGCTGCATCTCAGTGAGGCTGCTCTGAGATGAGGAGCACAAGAGTGTTGTGAAGACTAGAAGCACCAGGCTGCCCAAGGCCTCGCTGTGGCCTCCAGGGCTGTGGACCCCGATGGCCCAGGCAGGGGAGGGGCCTGGGGTCTTAGAGCTCCTACTGGGTGCCTTTCTCGTCCGGGCGCTGACCTAGTGATGGGGGTAGCAATAGTGATACTACAAAAATGACAGTGGGTTGATGCCGTGTATTGTGTCCTAACTATTCGCCAAAAGCTTTTCCTGGAATGTCGTTTCGTTCTCCCAACAATCCAGCAGAGGGACTTATTTAAGATGAAAGATGATTAAGACCAAGACATTAAGCAATCTGATCAAGTTTACACAACTATTGACCAGAGAGTCAGTATTTGAATCCAGGTTTATCCAAGTCCAAAGCCCCAAAGTCCTTTTTTAAAAAAATGGTGGTATATTTGACATACAACAAACTGCATATTTTTCCAGTGTACAGTTTGGCCAATTGTGACTTGTGTATATGCCTGCAAAACCACCACCAGGGATAAAACCACCATACGACCCAGCAATCCCACTCCTAGGCATATACCCTGAGGAAACCAAAATTGAAAAAGACACATGTATCCCATTGTTCATTGCAGCACTATTTACAATAACTAGAACATGGAAGCAACCTAGATGTCCACTGACAGATGAACGGATAAAGAAGGTATGATACATATACACAATGGGTATTAAAAGGAGTTCATTTGAGTCAGTTCTAATGAGGTTGATGAACCTAGAACCTATTATACAGAGTGAAGTGAGTCAGAAAGAGAAAGATAAATATTGTATTCTAACGCACATATACAAAATCTAGAAAAATGGTACTGAGGAATTTATTTACAGGGCAACAAAGGAGAAACAGACATAGAGAACAGACTTATGGACATGGGGAGAGGGGAGGAGAAGGTGAGATGTATGGAGAGACTAACATGGAAACTTACATTACCATATGTAAAATAGATAGCCAACGGGAATTTGCTGCATGGCTCAGGAAACTGAAACAGGGGCTCTGTATAAACCTAGAGGGTGGGATGGGAGGGAGAGGGGAGGGAGGTTCAAAAGGGAGGGGATATATATGTATACCTATGGCTGATTCAGGTTGAGGTTTGACAGAAAACAACAAAATTCTGTAAAGCAATTATCCTTCAATTAAAAAAATAAAACACCACCAGGAGTCAAGGTACCAACCATCACCTTTATTCCTTGATCAGCCCCCTCTCCCATCCCCTCCAACCCCCATCCTCAGGTGACCTGATTGATCTGCTTGCTGTCATGCAAATATAAGGTTGACTTTACTGTATAAAATGTTATGCAAACAGAATCACACCTGGCCTCTTTCACTGAGAATGATTGTTTTTCAACTCATCCACGTTGTTTGTATCAATGGTTCATCCTTTTTGGTTGCTAGACTTTGTGTGGCTGTTTCAGTTTGTTTAGTCATTTGCTTGTTGAGAAGCATCGGGTCATCTCCAGTCTGGGGCCTTTATGAATACAGCTGGGATGAACATTCATGCACATGTGTTTGTGTGGGCAAATGCCTTCATTGCTCTTGGGTAAGACTTTGGAGTGGACTGGATAGATCATATGGGGGGGGTTATATTTTGAACTTTTATGAAATTTCTAAGCTGATTTTCAAAGTAGCTGTACCATTTTGCATTCCCACCAGCAACATACGAAATTTTAGTTGCTCCACATCCCTGCCAGGACACGGCAGTCTTCTCAGTAGTAACTGTTTTAGTAATGATGGAGTGGCATCTCGTTGTTTTAGTTTGCACTTCTCTAATCACTAGTGATGTCAAGCATCTTGTCATCCTCCTTTTTTGCCACATTTATATCTTTGTGTGTAGTGTCTGTTCACGTCATTTACCTGTTTTGTGTTTTAATAGTTGGGTTGTTTGTTTTCTTATTAGTGAGTTTTCAGAGTTCTTTTATGTATTCTGAAAATAAGTCTTTTATCAAATATGTTGGTGATTTAGTCACTAACTTGTGTCCGACTCTTGGAACCTCGTGGATTGTAGTCCACCAGATTCCTCTGTCCATGGGATTTCCCAGGCAAGAATACTGGAATGTGTTGCCCTTTCCTTCTCCAGGGGATCTTCCCGACCCAGGACTTGAACTGGGGTCTCCTGCATTGCAGGCAGATTCTTCACCGACTGAGCTACAAAGGAAGCCCCGTCAAATATATTCTTTGCAAATATTTTCTCCTAATTTGTGGCTTGTCTTTTTTATTCTCTTAACAGGCTCTTTTCAAAGACGAGAGGCTTAGGCTTTGACAATGTCCAGTTCATCAACTTAAAAACAAATTGGAATGTATTTCTGATGTAGTATCTTTGCCCATCCCACGGTCACAAAGATGCTCTCCTATGTTTTCTTCCAGAAGTTGTATAGTTTAAAACTTTATATTATGACCCACCTTAGTTAATTTCTATATAAGGTATAAGGTGTAGATTGCATCTTATTTTCCTCACATATGGCCATCCAGTTGCTCTAGCACCATTTGTTGAAAATGGTCTCTTCTTTCTCTACTAAATTATCTTTGGACCTTTTTCAGAAACCAGTGGATCATATCTATGTGGCCATTTCTGGACTCTATGAATGTCCATTGATCTGTACCTTGATTATTGTACCTTCCTTGGTTTAAAAAAAATTATACTATTAAAATAATTCATGTATGTAGTTTAGAAACTCAAGAAGTCCATGAAAAACTCTCTTGAGTTTTTAATTTATGTTCTTATTTTTTATTTTCTGGAATGTTTTTCAATAGTTTGCAAATGTTCCTGTTTTAGGATTCCAGTGGCTTGTCTCCCTGGGAATAGTTTTTGTTTTGTTTCATTTTGTTTGGAAGTTTTCTTCTGCGCCCTACATTGTCTCAGACTTCTTCTGCCCCCCCCACCCCCGCTTATGTCTGTCTATGTGGGGATTCCGGATGTGCATCTCTATTAGAGAGTGTGGCAGTGGAAAGCTGAATGCTGGCTGGGTGTGTGGTGATGGGAGGAGCCTGTTGGCAAATGGGCTTCCCTGTAGGGCAGGCTTGCAGGAACTGGGTCGTTTTGTTGGGTGATCCCTAGTTGTCAATGTCGCAGGTCTTTTCTCCTGGGCTGAGCAGGTGGGAGTGGGAGCATGGGCCTGACTGTTACTGTCCTGGGTGCCTATGAACAAGGGAGCGTTCACGAAATCCTGTTTATAACCCCTGTCTGATTCACCCTCTGCTGTGCCCTGGTGACCCCATCCAGAGCCCTGCTCTCCGGATCATTTTCCACAGAGAGCAGACCTGTCTCTGGCAGGCCTGGGGAGGTCCTGTTTGTGGGGAGGCTGGCAGGGAAGGAGCTGGGACCTGCCGGCCTCTTCTGCAGACTTTAGCGCACTTTAGCCCCATCTTCCTTTTCATGTGTGTGGTGCCTCCAACTCCTAAGTCTTCCCAGGTTTTGAGGCCCAATGGGAATCACTTCTGTTGGCTTCCTCTGATGACGCTTGGTCTCAGCTCACGTCACTCTGCTAAGTCTGTTCTCATTTGGCAGCTGTTTTCCAGTTTTGTCTGATCTGCTCTTCTACTCAGTGTCTTGGGCAGGACAGAGAGAAACTCATCCATATAGTTTGTTGTATTTGACCAAAGACTTTGCTAGTCTCTCCCGCCCCCGCCCCTCCCCTCCCCCTCCTCCCCTCCTCCTCCCCCCTTTCTTTTCCTCCCCTCCCGCTCCTCCATCCATCTCCTTCCCACCATCCACCACTTGCCTCCTCTCTTCCACCTCCCTCCTATCCTCCATCCCTTCCTTGTCCCCTCCCTCTCCTCCGCCACCCCTTCCCAGTCTCATACCCACTCCCATTTATCACCACCCCCTTCTCCTTGTTCCTTCCTCTATGTTTGAAGCTTTGTCTGCTGTAATACTGCAGGTAGACAGCCAGGCTCTTTAGGCCCTGAGAAGAAACAGCCCATGTAACCCAGAAAGGATTGGATGAGGAGTCAGGACACTGAGGTCTCTGCCTGCCAGTGTGATGTCCCTTGACTCTCCTTCCCCCCATCAGCTACCCAAACCCATAAGGGTTGCGTCCTCACATAGCATGTACAGGCCTTGTGCGTACCAAGGCCTCCCACTTCTGCTCACTCTGCGCCCTTCTCCCCCTTGCAGGCCCCTGAGCAGGTGTGGGGCCCTGGGTCATTCTGGGTCTCTGGTTCGGCTGTCTAGGTCCTGGGGGTTAGGCCATTAGGGCGGCATGTGGACATCCCTCTGCACCAGGAGTGCCCAGATTTTGCTGTCCCCCACCTTCCCTGCTGAGGCCCAGGCCCCATGAACAGCTGATGGGAACTTGGCCTTTTGCTCACTCTCTCAGATTGTCTGTCCCATGGAAACGGGGACCCTTTTCAAAGAGAGGGTCCATGGAAAGAGGGTCCACTATCACCGTCTTCCTGTCCTATATTACTACTTTTTTACATCTATGATTCTTATTTCTGTTTTGTAAATAGGTTCCTTTGTATAATTTTTTAAGATTCCATGTATCAGTGATATAAAAATATTTGTCTTTCTTTGTCTGACTTACTTCATTCAGTATGACAGTCTCTATGTCCATCCACATCACTGTAAATGGCATTATTTTGTTCTTTTTTTTATGGCTGAGTATTATTTTGTTGTATATATCCACCATATCTTCTTTATCCAGTCCTCCATCAGTGGACATTTTGGTTGCCTCCATGTCCTGGCAATTGTAAATAGTGCTGCATTAAAAAAAAAAAAAAAAAAAAAGCCTTCCATCAACCGGGTAAGAAAGGGGGACTCCCTGCACAGCCTCACTCCTTCCTACTGGTCTGAGCATCTCTCCAAGGACTCTTCATGCAGAGGCCACTCCAGATGGTCATCTGTCTCTTTTCAGGAGATTTTGGCAAACACTGAAGAGTGAATGTGGCCACATCCCTCTCTGTGGGCACCCAGTGGGTATTCAAGAGAATAGGAGCAGCTAAGTTCTTCTCTGTCCCCACTAGTCACCTCCCACTCCCTCTTTCTCTCCCCCTCAGCCCCACAGCTCACCTCACTTATCCAGGGCTGGCTTTGGAGAGGGTCTGTTATGATGTGGAAGAATAACGTTCATTGCTTGGTACTTCTCTAAGCACTTTTTAAAAAAATTATTTATTTATTTTTGGCTGTGCTAGGTCTGCGTTGCCGGATGTGGGCTTTTGCTGGTTACGGTGAGCAGGGGCCGCTCTGAATTGTGGGCTTCACATTCCAGTGGTTTCTCTTGTTGCAGAGTATGGGCTCTAGGGCGTGTAGGCTTCAGTCGTTGGGGTGGATGGGCTCGGTAGTTGTGGTTCCCGGGCTCTAGGGCACAGGGTCAATAGTTGTGGTGCACAGACTTAGTTTCTCTGTGGCATGTGGGATCTTCCCAGATCAGGGGTCAACCTGTGTCTTCTGCATTGGCAGGCCAATTCTTCACCATTGAGCCACCAGGGAAGCCCCCAGAAAGCACTTTTGAGTAAATACTGAAAATTGTGTGAGGTCAAGGGCAGCAGTTGGGGGAGAATGTTCCCATTTTACAGATGAGGTAACTGATGGGCCCAGAGACCTCAAGACTTGCCCGGGGTCTCATAGCCAGAAGAGTAGAACCTCGTCTTGACCCCAGGTCTCGTGACTCCGCATCTGGCTGTCTGCCTTCCGTGTCTCAGGGGCGAGTCCCATGCTGTCTTCTCTCATCCTGCCTGCTAATTACTGTTTTGGGGATGTTGGGGTTCCTTGGTCTGGGGCCCCACAGGAGGGAAGTAATTACATCCTTGGAGTTGCCCTTAGTCAGCAGCTCCCCGGCAGTCCCTGTGCCATAGCCCAGCTCTGACCTCTGTCCTTCCCCCTGCCCAGGCCAGTGACTCAGAGAGTTTGACTGGATTCCTGTTTCTGTCTCCCTGGTTGGTGCTTCTGGTGGCATCTGGCAGGCCCCTCCCTGACAGTGTCCATAAATTCCATTTATTCAGGAAAACAGGTACCCTCAGTCGAATGGGGGCAGGGAGAGAGAGCTTCAAATGCCTCTCCACCAGCCCTGCCCAGCTATCAGAAACGTCCTGCCCACTGACCAGTGGGGTCCAAGGATGAGCCTTCTTGTAGGAAGGGCAGTACTGCCTTTGGGGGCCTCTCTCTATATATCAGAGCATCCATCGCATCCACTCTTTTTTTGTTGTTGGGGGCCATGCAAGTCGGCTTGTAGGATCTTAGTTCCCAACCAGGGATTGAACCTGGGCTCTCAGCAGTGAAAGCAGGGAGTCGTCTAGCCACTGGACCCCAGAGAATTCCCCATCTCATCCACTCTTGACTCTTCCACCACCGCTGCCTCCAGTCTGCTTGTCCCCACAGCCAGAATTATTGCGGGGCCTCTCTCTTTCACACACACACACGCACATGCACTCACACACACACACACACACACTCTTCCCAGTTACACACCTCAGAGGGCTCCTGGGGCTGTTAGGAAGAAGGCAGGACCTCTCATCGTGGAGTCTGAGGCCCCGCAGAGGCACCCCTTCCTGCTGCCCCAGCCTACCTCGTCTCTGGTCACTCTGGCCTCCATTCTAGTCTTCCCCGTCACTGTGCCTTCCACCTTCTCAGAACCTTAGTGCACACACTCTTCTCTCTACCTGGAAGGTCCTCCTCTCAGCCCCACTTTGTCTGCTTACTTGCCTTTTAGACTTTCTGGTCAACCAGCATCCCCTCAGAGATGCCCTGTCTCACCCTTCAGTGAAGCATCGTCCCCAGCGTCACATGCGCTCGCGGCTCCCTGCTCTTCGCTTATCATTGTCGCTGACCTGATTAGTTAGATTAACATTGGCCTTGCCCATGGAAGCTCCGTGGAAGCAGGGACCGCTTTGTGGCCTCTTTTCCTCTGTTTCCCTCACCACTGTATCCCTCGTGCCACACAAAGGAGGAGCTCATGAAACACTTGTTAGATAAAGTGTTCCTTTTTTTCTTCCTTCTTCTTTTTAATTTGACTGCACCGAGTCTTAGTTGGGGCATGCAGGACCCTTAGATGATGGCCTGCGGCATCTAGTTCCCCAGCCAGGGATTGAACTCGGGCCCCCTGCATTGCAAGCATGGAGTTTTAGCCACTGGACTGCCAGGAAATCTCCTGATAAAGAATTTTGTGTGTATGGACTCTCCTCACCCGTCTAATCCTGGTTGTCCCTGAAGTCTCGCATCTTTTCAGAAGCGCTGTCTCCCACCTGACTCTTGGCTGATGGTGCTCCTGCCACTCGAGCTCCGCAATTGTCACAGCCTATGGCACTGCTCCAACTTTCCTTCTGTCCGATGACCCAGGAATTTTAGAGGAAGATTCTGATGTAATGGGCTGGGGTAGGCTCTCTGGTTTTGCCTTTTAGAAGAGCTCCCGTGGACACACGCCACTGGTCCATTGGGCCACATTTTAGCCTGGGGGGTGCGGTGGGCTCCAGGTCAACTGCTCAGAGGCCAGGTCACCACAGAAGACATGGTTTGCACAGGGACAGGACACTGCACAGGGTGGTGGGTTGGGCTGAGCTGGGCTGGGGACTGAGGCAGAGCCAGGCCTGGAGTGGGGCCGCAGCTCTGCTCACACACGACCACGTAGGCCTGAGCTCTGAGCCGGGGCGCCTGGGCCAGCCGGCAGGAAGCCCTCACATGGAAAGGGACTCCTGCGAGGCCTGCTGTGTAGGCACTGGCCAGTTACAGTCCCCTTTCATTTCCCTCTCTCGCTCCCCACCTCATCACAGACCCCAACTGAAAAAGGGATTTTCCCCCTTGTATTCTTGTGTATGAGGAAGGAACTGGGTGAGCGTGGAGAGCTGTTGGAGACGGACTGCGTTCTGTCACCCTCCTCCACGGCATCACTGTGGTCCCCATGTCGCCCCTGAAGAACTCCATATTCTAGCCTCTGCCCACCTCCGCCTGGCCTGGCCTTTCCAGGGCATAGTTCAGTGCTAGTCATCTCGCAGCCTGGTAGCTCCGGGGTCTGCTCTGCTGGCCCAGGAGCCCTCAGCCTGCTGGGTGGGCCTCTGTTCTTCTCCTGGACCCCTCCCAGCATGCCCAGAGCTTCTCTGATCTGCAGGCCCTCTGCCTGTGAGCTGGACAAGTGCTGGTTTTGGGGGGAGCTTTCAGAGTCTCTGCCAGACCCCCAGGAGCTCGGCAGGCTGGACTTGGGAAGGAGGCAGGCCAGATCGCCCTCACTGACTCCGCCCCTCCTGTCCATCCTGGCAGGTCCCTGGATGGCCGGCTGCAGGTGTCCCACCGGAAGGGTCTCCCCCACGTCATCTACTGCCGCCTGTGGCGATGGCCCGACCTGCACAGCCACCATGAGCTGCGGGCCATGGAGCTGTGTGAGTTCGCCTTCAACATGAAGAAGGACGAGGTCTGCGTGAATCCCTACCACTATCAGAGGGTAGAGACCCCAGGTATGGCCTCCTCTGGGGTCTGCAGGCATCTACGGGGCATCCTTCTCCTCCGCCTCTCCCTCCCCTCCCTCACCCTCTCTTCCCATCCCCTCGCCCTTCTCCCCCTCTTCTCCCCAAGGGAGGGCCTCTGGTGCATTTGGGGGTGCCGGGGCTTCAGTCCAGCCTGGCATCCACCCTGACCCTCCTCCGCTCTATCTCCTCTGCACAGTTCTACCTCCTGTGTTGGTGCCCCGCCACACAGAGATCCCGGCCGAGTTCCCCCCGCTGGACGACTACAGCCATTCCATCCCCGAAAACACTAACTTCCCCGCTGGCATCGAGCCCCAGAGCAATATTCCAGGTAGGCACCCACGAGCAGTGAAGCCAGCCCTGGAGGCGGGCGCAGGACGGCCCGTCACCCCATCTCTGCACACCCGCTGGCCGGAGGCCCCTGATTCAGACCCGCGTCCCTGTGGGGAGAGGCCCCGTGGCCTTGGCCCCGCTCACTAATGATGCTTTTCTTGGCATGGAGGAGCCGCGGCGTGACCCTTCCGCCCGGCCTCGGTGCAGTCATTTATTTTGGAAGCGGAAATAGCAAGTCTGTGTTTCTCTCACCACCCTCTCTGCCTGGGGCTGGAGTTCAGGCAGGATCCCTGAAGGTCTGGGGGCTGCAGAGGCAATGGGCCTAGCCGGGGCCAAGGGCCGGGCAGTGTGTGGAGAATGGGCCCTGTAAGTAAGCCCCTGGAGGGTCCCAACCTGGGTGGGAGGGTTTACTCCAAAGGGAGAAGTGGGCTCTGCTGTCAGAGTATAAATGTCTTTAGAAGCCCATCATTTACATGCAAATAATGTGTGAATCACCAGAACTCCAGGAGTCCAGGAAAACTACTTGGCAGTGCTGGGCCAGACCCTGCACTAGGGTAGCTGGGGCAGAGATGGGCCGTGTTCCTTTCGGAGCCATCTGGTTTGGACTAGCCTTTGGCCCCAAGTGAGCTCACCGTGCTGAGGTTGACCGCGGGCCTGTGTGCGTGGGTCAGAGCGTTAAGGAAGGACCTGCTTCACAGACCGGGCCTTTCATCCGTCACTGGTGGCTCTGGTCCACTGTGGGGTGGGTTGCCTACTCTCTTCATTCAGCCAAGCAGAGAAGTCAGTCAGGGCCTGGGGCACAATGAGAGGAATGCATGGTAGTCTGCTCTCATGCAGCTGGCATCACACTTGAGATGTCCCCTCAAGAGCCAGCAGATCGTGGTACAGGGGTGGGTGGTAGAGCCAGAGGGTGATTTGAGGCATTTGTTCTCAGAGATGGGTGAGTCCACTGCCGGGTGGGGGTGTGTGGGCTTACACCTGGTCTTGAGAGGTGGGGAGAAGTTTAGCCCCACGGAGGCTGTAGGGGTAGGCACTTCAGACTCGGAGTCAGACAGTGTGAACAAAGTTCAGAGTGATTCAGATAGGAACAAGGGAGGATGAGGGCACAAGGAGAGCGTGAGCCAGGGCTCCAAGGCCCAGGGTTCTTCGGTTCCCGCCCCGGCGTAGTGGTGTGAATCTGTGAGTTTGCAAAGGGTGTCTCAAGAGCCAAACCAGAGAGGCCATGTCATGAACCACCTTCCTTCCAATTCCCAGAAACCCCACCCCCAGGCTACCTGAGTGAAGATGGAGAGACCAGTGACCACCAGATGAACCACAGCATGGATGCAGGTCAGAGTCTTGTGGAGTCTGCTTCTAGTCCTGAGTGCCTGCCCTTCCCCATCCTTCCCTCTGTCTCTCTTCCCTTCTCCCCCCTTTATTGCTCCATCCTTCTCTCTGTCCCTCCATCCAGTATTTACTGAGCAATCACTATGGGCCCAGATCTGGGATAGAGGAGGAGCCTGAGGGGCTCCTGGTGTGTGGGGGAGACCAACAAGGCCGCCCACAGTCACCGTGCTGTCTCCTGCATGCCCTGATGGAAGATGGTATGTAGCCCAGAGCAGGGCCATGCCACCAGCCTGGGGACAAAGTGCTGGGGGCCCGAGCAGTAACTTGCGGTGTAGGTTTTTCCTGCATTGAGTCTTGGAGGTATATAGGGTTTGGCCAGGCTGCCAGGACAGGCAGAGCAGTGTGCCAGGCAGAGTCATGAGGGGCCGTGGGGCGGAGAGCTGGTGAGGTCTGGGGTGGGTGAGAACTCTGTGTGGCTGGGGCATCCTCCTCCAGAGACAAGAGGGCCAGTCATTCAAAGCTTCAGGTATAGCCAGAGGCTGACGTGGAGCCCCTGCAGACTGAAAGCAGGTGAAATGCTGCCAGCAGTGTGATACAGGGTGGGCTCCATCACCGAAAACCGCTCAGGAGCACTGGAACAGAGGCAAGATCTTTGCAAGGCCCCAAAGCATCTATTTTTGTATGATGCCCAAATGCGATCTGTGTGTTCCTGCCAGGAGCGACCCAGCCCAGTCATCTCCAGCCACTTCTCCAGATGTTCCCGCCTCATTTGTTCTGGGACCAAATTGGCCTCAGACCAGCGACTTCTTGAATTGAACCCCAGCTGCCACATTGCGTGTGCATGGCGTTGCCTGTAGTTGGGTGAGGAGGAGGGAGCCAAGCAGATGTTCCCTTCCGATGACGGCAGGCGTGCCTCGTGTACACAGAGGCTGTCCAATGTAGCAGGGCCACCTGCCCTGCACATAGCCCAGAAGAGAGTGCAGTTCCCAAAAGAAGGATGCTGGCGATGTGCGTGTTTATTGTACACGTGGTCACTTGATACATAGCCTGGGCATCGTGTCACATACCTCCACATACCACTGATGAGTACATGATGGTATGAACCCAGTAAGGTGCATCAGAGACCTGTATTTGATGCCAAGTGCCTGCCGTAAGCTCACGGCTTTAAGTGCTGGCCTGGGAAGCCAGCCCCCTGAGCAGCATCTCTGCAGATGCTGTATTTCTTCTCCCTTTCCCTCTCCTCCCTGCTGTATTTCTTCTCCTTCCCCACTTCCCTCCTCACTGCCCTTCGGGTTTATGGAAGGATTACAGGCAAATCTTCGAGATACTGTGGTTTCACTTCCAGATAACCACAGTAAAGCAAATCACACAATTTTTTTGTTCTCCAGTACCTATAAAAGTGTGTTTATACTGTCTTGGTCTGTTAAGTGTGCAATAGCATCGTGTCCAAAAAAGTAGTGTACACACCTTGATTAAAAAACACTTGATAGATCAACAGTGTTAACCATGATTTGAACCTTCAACGAGTCAAAATCTTTTTTGCAATAGTAACTATCAAAGATCACAGGTTGCCATCCAAAATAAAATAATTAAAAAATTAGAAATATTGTGAGAATTTTCAGAAGGGGACAAAAGACATAAAGTCAATGAATGTTATTGGAAAAACGGTGCCAGTATGTTGGCTGGATGCAGCGTTGCCACAAACCTTCAGTTTGTAAAAAAAAAAAAAAAAAAAGCCGAGTCTGCAAAGCACATAACACAGTCTGCCTGTGCAGACAGACCAAAGGAGATTTTAAATGGGACAAGCAGCCACCTCTTCACCCTCTCAACTCTTGTGTCTTCCCCTTCCTTTCTCTGTCCTCTCTTCCTCATCTCCTCCCATAGTGTACCTGTAGGACCCTGTTGTGGACATGAATGGTTTATTGAATATGGGCCCTGGGCTTTGTGGACCCCAGCCAGCCTGTGGGTGGGAGAGTGGGGTCTCCCATTTATTCTCTGCTCTTCACTCAGACCAGCCCCGTTGCTCATGGGTTTGACTTCCCTGCCGGCAGATGGGAGGAGCATCTCAGTTGGGGCCCGAGGCTCTCCCTGTCCAGCCCCGTGTCTCCCCAGATACGCACACATGTCTGTTCAGACCAGAGAGAAGGCCCCACTTCCTGGGCCTCCATGATTCGGACCAGCCTGAAACAGGAGACCAACGCTTACTAAGCACCTCCTATGTACAAGCCGTGTAGGAGGCGTGTTTGTGTGCCCCATTCCACTTCATTTCTACAAATCACACAGTAGATCGTGTCATTCCCATTTTATGCCTGAGGGGAAAAAATCAAGGCTCAAAGTGTTTGAACCACTTTGCCAAAGTCCCATGGCTATGCGGTGCCATGTCCAGATACCAAGGAAGATTTGAAACCTCTGCTTTTTCTGTGATTTTTCCACATCCCCCCGAAGATTGGGTGCTAGGGATGAGGCGGAAAGCGATGGTTCCCCCTTGGTCCTCAAGGAGGTCACGGCTGAGTTGAGGAGCAGGAGCAGACCCCCGCGCACAGCTCAAGGCAGCCTAAGCTGAAGGCCCAGTGGGGAGGACTGGAGATTTCAGGGAGTGGAGCCAGGTGCAAAGGGCTGTCAGCCAGTAAACAAACAACTCTCTGGAGCTGGAGCCCCATGGGTGCAGAGATGATGGAGGGACCAGCCTGTGTTGCTGTTGGAAAAGCAGTGGCTTGGTTTTCTGAAGGCTGGTGCTGTGTGGGCCACCCCCACCCACCCACTGGGGGTGATGAACAAAGGTAATAGAGTAGGAAGACTTGGGTAGTTACGGCTTTTTCCCACGTGTACCACCATGTTTTGCATAGAATGTCGGTGTGGTTGCTGAGTCGCAGGGTGTCTTGAAGCAGCTTGGTGGGTTTCCTCAAACCTAGGAAAGCCTGCATTGGTATTTGCAGACCTTGAGCTCTGAGAGCAGAGAGGGGTCTGGGCAGCTGCCAGGTTCGGTTCTGATGCTGGGGGCCTCGAGCACCTGGGGAGAGGGTCTCCCCTGCTGCTTTTGTCCCTCTGGGGGTCAGTTAATAGGGCATGTCGGTGTGGGGGTCTGTGCACCCAGGCTGGGACCGCAGCAGCCCCATGCTGCAGGCTTGGTTAGACGCATCAAACCCTCGAGTTGTGGAGGAGACTCCGAGGTCATCCACTCATCTGTTGGTTGCTCAGATGAAGAAGCTGGGACCCAGGGAGGGGAGCACTCAGGCCAGCGTATATGAGGTCCGGCCTTCTCCTGGGCCGTGGAGGCTCAGCCCAGGGTTTCCTTCCCACCCCACCTTGATGTACACATTCGTCATCTGGCTGCCAGGCCAACAGTCTTTCTGAAGTCTCACAGCAGCGTCTCACCTCACAGGTTCTCCAAACCTCTCCCCGAATCCGATGTCCCCAGCACACAACAACTTGGGTAAGTAGCTCCTTGTCTGTGTGATTCAAACCCCCTTTAGCTGTAGCCCTGGCTGGTAGCTGGTGTGGGGAGGAGGCCCTGAAGGTGAGGCTCCTCCACCCCCACCCCTGGCCCCCACCATCCGCCCAGCAAAACCCATCAGGTTTCTGCTTACATAGCTTCTGGGGTCACCCCCAGGATGGGAAACCTGAGAACAGCAGTGGTAGGAAAAGCAACCATGGGCCAGGTTTGTATTTCCCCTGGGAGGCGGTTAGACACGAGTGAATGAAAATCCCCCGAATCTTGTGCTGTAGAAACATGAGGGTCTGTGGTCAGCAAGCATCCGTGTGTGGTTTGATGCAAAGCCACGGGCAGCGGTGCAGACTACAGCCCCCAGCTTTCGGGGACTTGTTTCAGATACACTTACTTGGATTTCATATGAGCATCTCATCTTACAATGATGTCACTTTTATTTAAAAGAGTACCATATAAGGAATTAAAAAAAAATGCAAAGTTACCCATTATCCCTCTACCCTAAACAAACATGTTTGTTTTATCTTGGTCCTCTGATGTTTTTGGATCAGGCACATATATTTGTGCTTTGCCTTTAAGATAATACTTCATCTTCAGTTTTTCCTTCTATCTTCTGTTATTTTGTAAACACATTTCCATGCTCAGATGTCTCATTGATCATCTTGCATTATCTCATGATGTCTTGGAGCGGCTGTGCCATCATTTTCACAACCTTCCCTCAGATGTTTGATTTCTGGGTCATTTTTGTGAGATTTGCTTTTCTAATCCAGGAGCATCTTTTGGCTTCAGTGTGGGGCCTTCCAGAGGGCTCAAAACAAATGAAATATTTGTTCAGTTCTCATTTAGGGGAATTTTTTTTTCTGAGTTGGTCTGGTAGCTTTAGGAAAATGTGAGTTTGATTTTGTTCTGGCCTGTATTGCTGGGACTTGACATGTGGCTCAGGGAAAGGAGGAGTTAATATCCAAACTTGGTGAATCAGAGTGGATCGGCCTGGCTTTTGTTCCCAGTTGTTCCCAGTCCTTGACTGATAGCATCAGATGAAGAGTCATCATTTGGAATGTGGGAGCTGATTGAAAACCCTTTAACACAGGCTGACAAGTGGGCAGTGTGAGATGTGACTTCGGGGGATCTGTTTTAACATTCTTGTAAAGTAGTACCACTGTGTATGTTCCCAGTGTGAGAGGACTGATGGAGTTATTAAACACAAACTCTGAAGGCTGGAAGCTCATGCTAACTTGAAGGCCATGGCTGTGAACTTCACTCTGGGCTTTCCGCTTTGGAGGTGGCCCCCGACCCCGCCATGGCAGTCCTTGCAGTCTAGGCATCAGAGCTGGCGCCTGACCTGGCGGTTCAGGCTGGAGGGTGTTCTGGGTGGGGGCTCGCTCTGCATCCCCTCGAGAGTGCACAGACCAGGACGGCAGCATGTCCTTGAACTCGGCCCCAAGGCAGAGCGCCTGACTGGCACGATTCTCCCGGCCTGCAGCCCTGTCCCTCAGCCTCTTGTCTGGAGGTCAGGAATTCTGAGGCCATTTCTTCCAAATGAAGGAACAGCCTCCAAGCCTGGTGGACAGAGAGGGGGTGCCCCTCTGCTGGGAAGATGTGACTGGGGGCACGAGTCAGCCGACGACTCATGAAGGACTCACGGTGAGACTCGGTGCTGACGGGCCCGGCTTCCTTTCTGCTTGACGAGCCCTCGAGCCCCAGCCTTCACCCATTCAAAACCATTGGTAGGACCCCTACAGTCTCCTCGCCTTGGCATCAGGGCTGGATGGAGGTGAGAGGATGGTGATGCTGATGGCTGGCATTTCTTGAGAACTTGCTGTTTCCTGAGTGTGGTTCAGAGCACTTCATTGCGTGCTAACTGAATCTTCGTGACTAAATAAGGTGGCGGTGCTACGACTTTTCACTTTATGGGACGGGAAACCAAGGAGCAGACGGGCTGATGTGCTTGTCCCATTCACACAGCTAGCAGATGGAGCCCTTAGGCCTTGGGGACCCAGAGCTTGTGCCCCCACATGCAGCAGGACCCCGTGTTGCTTGGTCACTTAGGCCGGCTCTCCCCTTTTTCACTCGGTAGAACTAGGCTCAGGGAGCAAACAGGTGTCAGATTGGGGGTCCTGGCAGGGACCCCTGCCTGCTTGCCTGTCTCTTCCTCACTCAACCATTTGCCGGCACTTCCTGCTCGGTCTCTGTATGCCAGTCCAGGTAGGGGAATTCACAGAGGATCCCCAGACCCTGACATCAAAGTGTTGTCGGCCTTGTTGGGATAAATCAGCAGGACTGTAAATAACTTTTATGTAAAACAAGAGGTAGGTAGGTGCAGATGAAATACCCTGAGGGCTTAACGGAGGGAATGGTGGCATTGCAGTGGGGACGCCACGCGGGGTGGTCAGTGTCTTCTCCGTATTTGCTCATTCACTCACTGAGTTCCTAGTATGTACCCATGCTGGGGGTCCAGAGCTGAAGACCCTTAAACGTTTGCTGTCTGGTGGAGTGGCTGGAGGTGCCTATCATGAGTGATGTACTGTGCCCAGTGCTGAGGGAGCAAGTGCACAGGACAGAGAAGCTGTATGTGCCAGGATTTAAATTTTAGGAGAAATTGCTGGGGCTACCACCCCTGCCCTACCCCTCCCAAAAAACCCACTTAGGAAGCTGTAGCACTGAAAGAAGCTGAGATGAACGCTTTAGAGAAAGGGTAGCAGAAGGGAAGGCATCTGAGAACACCATGGGCCTGAATCAGCAGCATTTATTGACCAGCTTTAACTGGGAAAACCGGGAGGCTTCCGTGTCACTGAGGCCGGACCCCAGGAGATGGGGGATGAGGTTTGGTGTGGAGGGTGACAGGGAGGTGTCCAGGAAGCAGCAGGAAGGTCAGGAGAGAGGCCACGGCGGGAAGTGCAGCTTCAGAGCCATTAGCATGTGTGATAGCCTTGCCCATAGTGGGGTCAGAGACATGATTTTGTCATCAGATGAGTTGGAAAACCTGTCTTATGCCCATTCTTGGGGCCTCCAGGGCACTCGCAACATAAAGCTTCTGAGAGTCCTGCAGAAAGGAGGCCTGGCTGGTCCAGCATTTCTCCCAGGGATCTGACCACTGTTAGAACACTTCTCTCTTAGGATCCCATGGACCATTCTATAGACCTCACTTGGGAAACACTGACGAAGGTTTGGCTGAAGTCCTGGGAGTGGATGGGTGCTGTGGAGAGGGAGACCCAAGGATGGACTCACGAGACATGCCTTGGGAAGAGGCTTGGGGGTCAGGTGGAGGATGGGGCCCAGTAGTCAGAGGGGAGAGAGGTGCTGAGGGCAGGGCATGGGCAGGTTCTGTGGAGATGCCAAGTCAGGTGTAAGGAGAGAGCTCCCTGGGGGTTCAAGGGCATCCTTTGGAGAGCAGGTGTGGGGAGGAGAGGGGGCTACAGTCCTTGGCAGTGGGCTGCAGGACAGATGAAAGGCGGGGCTGGGGCGGCCCACAGCCACCACCTCTGCATTCCTCTTTCACGGTCAGCATGTCCAAACCAGAGGATGCTGATGGGCACATGGAGACTTCTCCCCGGAGACATCTGGGCATCTCAGGACACCTATTATTTCTTGTAAAGAGTTATTATACAAAAAGAAAGCAGGCATAGGACATCTGGCTACTTCTTCATTTCTTCCCTGCTCCAGGCAAAAGATCGAGCCTCTGGCCACAGTGAAGCCACTTGGGGTGCCTCACTGGGGAGCCTCAGGAGTGATTGAGAGCCAGCTCAGCCTCTGACCAGCGGCAGGCTCTGGGGAGATCCCAGGGCTTTGTTGTGCAGGGAAGGGATGTGAGCAGGTGAAGTTCCTGTTATTACACATTGTGTTGGATGAGTCACCTGGAATTTCCTAAGGATTTAGGTCAAGGATTGGAGCAAATGCAGGGGAAGGAGCGGGGAGGTGGAGAGAGATAACGAGCCAGATCCTGCCTGTGAGTAAGTTGTTCTTTGCTTTAGAGTGAGACATCTCTGGAGGGGCTTTAACTGGGGGAAGTGAGGTACCAGGGAGTGTCCAGGGGCAGGAACTGAGCTGGAGTTGAAGGAGGTGATGGTTTCCCAGAGGGCCCTGGACTGAGGCTGCCTTCTTCTCCTGCTGAGAGAAGGGGGCCCTGTGGGCCAAGGTAGCAGGAAGACCCCCTGACTCCTCAAGAGAGGGCGGGGAACCCCCTTACAGCCCAAACCCAATCCCAAGTATCTTTTCCGAGGCCTCATTGAGCTCTCATCTTCCATAAGCTCAGGACACCACAGGCGGACGTCTTCATGGAAGGAAGTCAACTGCTGGCTGGACCGTCAGACTCCCGGGCGTCCGTCCAGCTCTGAGACTTTTCCGTTGTTCTTGGTCTCAGTAGACTGGTCCTAGGTTGATAGAGCAGGGGTCCTTTCTGGATAAAAGTGGGCTTGTTGCCTAACCCTTTGCGAGACCAGTTGGAATCAGTGCCCGGATGCTGGGATGACTGTCCTGGGCCGGCAGGGACCTGACCCTTAGGTGGGCAGGCGGCTCATACACCAGGGGTGAGAGAATGTTTTCACAGCCACCTGAGCTGGGCCGTGAAGGTCATGTCCCAGCAGATGAGGGGGACGAGCAGTCCAGGCAGTGGGAAGGCAGGTGGGGCCTAGGCTGTGGAGTCTCCTTCCACAGGGCCCAGACAGAGGCGTGCGCTGGTGCTCTGACCTTCAGCTCTGCCACATCGGCATGCCCGGTCCTCACCCACTCCCTGGTCTCGACGTACAGTGGAAAGCCAGTTGCCCCGTTCGGGCCTCCCCCCCTTTCAATTCCCGGATTTGGATCTCTTGCACGTGTTTTTAATAGGTATCCCTTAATCCAAGAAGGAATAAACCTTCTGGGTTTTATTCTGTTTTCTTTCCCTTAAACAAAACAGAAAGTCCATGCCAGCTTGGAATTGGACTCAGAACCAGAGCCAGCCAGTGCGTTAGGCTGGCAGGGGGCCAGTCGAGAATTAAGTGCCCCCTGCCCCTCGAGGAATCTGGCCCTCACCGCAGCAGTGGGGGCTGGGGGCCGAGAGTGGCTGGAGTGGGAGATTCCTACGTCTGCAACACCTCTGCCGCAGGAAGAGGGATTAGCACAAATGCAGCAGTCTGCCTGGGAGCAGAGCCGTGTGGAGGGAAGGCCTTGGGCACGCGCCATCGGCTGCCACACCAGGTGTGCAGAGTCCTTGGCCTGGGGAAGCGAAACCGCTTTCCTTGGGGCAGGTCACCCTACCCTGTCCTCCCAGAGGAGCCTGTGAGACGCATATGTTAAGAGTTTTTTTTTTTCCCCCAGAAGAAGCCTTATATAAAATTGCTTCTGCATTTATTGGGACACTCTGAATCCAGGGTGGGTTGGCTGACTGTATTGACTGTTGTGGGGGAGAAGTGGCCCCACTGAAGAGTTCTTTTAAGCTTTAGTGCCCAGAACAAGCTTTATTTTCCCTACAGAAGTGGTAAGAAGTTTCTTTTTGCCAACCAGAGCCCGGTCACATGTCATGCTCCCTTTTTGCCTTGTCTGCTAGGAAGCTCAGAGCCAAGCTGAATGCTCTTTTAGTAGCCATCTAATTTAATGGTTAGCCTGTTTATAGTCTTCTCTTTCCCAGGGTCCTGACTTGGTCTTCTTCTGAATCATGGTGTGAATAAGTCCTTTAGTAGGAAAAGAAATGAGGGCAGACATGCAATTTAAAAATAAAGCACCATTCAAGGCAGTACCCCGGAGGTGGGGAGCATACTCCGGTCTGCAGCTGCTCTGGCGTCAGTGCCTGCAGGAAGCCCCGAGGGATGATGGGAGGGGAGAGGTGAACAGCCGGGCGACTGGCAGCTGTTTGCAGACCACAGTAAGTGCACGGCTGGGGTGCTGCTTCTGAACGTGGGTCAGCTCGTCCAGACAGCACTCTCTGAAATGGCAGCCTTCAGACTTGGCCTTGGCCTGACGGCTACACTCCCCAAACTACCATCTGCTTAATTATGTGTCAGGCTCCGGCATCCTGTGTTTTCCACAACACTGTTTAGTGCGCATCTGCGAGTTGCAGGGATGTTTAGATAAGGGCTCAGATCTGCTTGGGAGAGCCTCTGGGCAAGGACCCCAAGTCTCTCTCAGATTCTGAGACATCTCGAAGCCTACACATCACCAGAATGGCGTTCTGGCCCCATGTCACCCGGCGGGTGGCCTGCTGACTTCCCTTCTTTTGACAAGTGGGCTGGGTCTGTGTTCCTGGGAGCCTGGCTCCCTACTTTCTGCCTGGACTAAGCCCAGGGGGTGTTGGACTTGGCTTTATCTTTTGAGGATGAGGACTCTGTTCTGTACTTGGCTAGGGAAGCCAAGGCCAGCCCAGGTCAGTCATGGCTGCCTCTTCAGGGTGATGCGTGACCTTCATAGTCTGCTTTCAGTGGCTTCCAGTACACTGCAGTCACTGTTCAGACTGGGCTACTGAGGCCAGAGACATGTCCCTGAGGTTGCACAGCAAAGTCAGCAGAGCCTGCCTCTGGGAAGCAGGGCCCGCAGCGCTTCCCCAGTACCTTCTGGATCTGACACGTTGCCGGGCCACTTTGAAGGCTTGGAGTGCACTTGGATTTCTTAGGTGGTGGTGGCTGGTTTTCTTAAGGTTTCCAAAGCAACATAGCTCACATTTTAGTGAGCACATTGTTTAGAATATAACTTATCTCATCGGAATGTCAAACATCGAGCAACGCCAGAGCCGGATGTGGCTGACATGGCTCAGTCCAGCCTCCAGGGTGCTGGCTGCGGGCTGTGGCCGCTCCTGCCCCCATCACACCCCCTCCGCCATTAAGTAGCCTGGCCACCCTGCCTTCCCTCCTCATCCCTTGCTCCACCCTGGCAGAAGGAGGGGGCAAGGACACTTTGCCCCCTTTGGTTGGAGGTCAGGCCAAG
Organism: Antilocapra americana; assembly: GCA_007570785.1. NCBI lineage: Eukaryota > Metazoa > Chordata > Mammalia > Artiodactyla > Antilocapridae > Antilocapra > Antilocapra americana. Next base: position 8,391,960 of record ML661891.1, on the reverse strand, counting down.
AACAGGATGTTCTCAAGTTTGAATAACCGAAATTATTCTAATTGCTGTTGACACCATTTATTGAGTATCTGATGCGTGCCCTGCTCTCCACTTGAATTCTCTCAGTCCATCGAAAAACAGCGCCTGGTGAGAAAGGAGATTCTCCACTCGGGTGGCCGGGGGAGATGTGGCCACTGAAACTCCGAGCTAAACTGCTTTGCTCACCAGCACACAGCTGGTCTGTGTCTGGCTTGAAGCTTGGGCTCCATGACCTGATCAAACATTTAGGGCAGTGACTGTCATCTGGGGGCGATTTTGCCCCCTGGAAGACCTCTCTCAATGTCTGAAAGCCCTTCTGACTGTCACAGCTGGGAGGGCCAGATGGATGTGGTCTGCTGTCATCTAGAGGCCAAGGACGCCGCACACATCCTGGAGCCCACAGAACCCTCTCCCCCCAAACACAGAATCACCCGGCCCCGAGTCTCAATAGTGCTGAGGTGGAGAAGCCCCATCGCGGGGTCCTGACCCTCCGCTGACTCTTCCTGGGTGTGGCAAGTGCGGGTTGTCACCTGTCTGCAGCTCCTCCTATGTGTGCTGACCTGCTTTTCACCCTTAGATGGGATTATGGATGTTGACCCCGGAAGGAGGTCAGGGCCACGTTGCCCGGCAGGGAGACCTGGCCCCACCTGGAACTGCTTCTGAGTGCTTTACACGCTGTCGGCAGCCTGGGGAGCTGAGCAGAGGTTCTCATGGGCTCTCGCTCTGGAAAGTTTCCTGGCGGGCAGAAGCAGGGGTCTCGGGCCAGGGCTGAGACTTGGTCCAGTGCGCCCTCCTGGACTCTCTCACCATCTCCCCAGAGAGGCACCCTGAATCACCCTCCGTGTATATGTACATATGTATTAATAAGAGCCAGAGTGAGTGACCCGTGATGGAGCAGTGACGCAGCCAACGCCCTGACTGTCCAGCACACGGGATTCGAGGAGGCAGAGTGCAGGATGTGGTCCCGGGAGCAGCGCACAGCTGGAAGGGGTGACTGGGGTGTGGGGAGGGGGGTCATGTCAGAGGGCAGGCGCTGGTGCAGATGAGGAATGATGAGGGCCTGGCCCCTGGCCAGGAGGATGGACCCTGAGGTGGGCGAGGAGCAGAACCAGAAGCTGCAGGCCCTTCTAGGGGGGGCAGAGATCAGCACGGGTTACAATGGGGACCTTGAAAGAAAGGCAGGCGGCGGGACCCGACGGCAGTGGACACTCCCGGCCTGTCTGGTGCATCTGCCCAGGTGTCTGTTGGTCCCAGGGCCTTTCAGAGTTGGCCCGGCACCTCCTTGAAGACTGCTTCGACCTAAGGCCAGGCGGGCAGGGCCTTTGTGAGCTCAAACTAAATGAACAGCGCCGAGGCTGGCGGAATGCATCTCCCAACACCTGAGGGTTTTGCCCCACTAGATCCTGTGAGTTTTACACAGGAAAAGGGTGAAGAGATTATAATGCCCTCCGGGAGGTCAGAAACAGTCTTCCAGAGCATCCAGAGGACCCTATCCAGGAGCCCAGAGCCTGGGCGTGTACTCCCTGACTCAGCAGCTGGCCTGTCTCCTCAGACCTGCAGCCCGTCACCTACTGTGAGCCTGCCTTCTGGTGCTCCATCTCCTACTACGAGCTCAACCAGCGCGTCGGGGAGACATTCCACGCCTCACAGCCATCCATGACGGTGGATGGCTTCACCGACCCCTCCAACTCGGAGCGCTTCTGCCTGGGGCTGCTCTCCAACGTCAACCGGAATGCGGCTGTGGAGCTGACACGAAGGCATATCGGTAAGGCGTGGCCACGTTCCCGCTCCATGACACCCCAGCCCACCCCCGCCCCCGTGGGAACCCACCTGCCACCACCGTGCCACGCCTCCCACACCTGCCTCTCAGGCTCTGTGTCACCTTGTCTAGGGTAAGACAGATAGAATCCAGGTTGCCTGTTCATCCCTCCTCAGAGACCATCTCTGAAAATTGGAAAGCAGTAGCAGAAGACCCTTGGATTTCTTGAGAAAGGCAACTGTGCCATTCTCTTAATAAAAACACCCTTTAAGCACTGAGAGCAGACAGGTAGATAGTCTGCCTTGGAGGAGTGATCTTTCATTTGTTCATTTCATATATAATTGTCCTAGGAACTTAGGAAAGGTAAAAAGAGGACAGGTACTGCCCACTCAAGGATTCTTGGGCTTCCCTCGTGGCTCAGCTGGTAAAGAACCCGCCTGCAATGTGGGAGACCTGGGTACGCTCCCTGGGTTGGAAAGATCGCCTAGAGAAGGGAAAGGCTACCCACTCCAGTATTCTGGCCTGGAGAATTCCATGGACTGCATATAGCCCATGGGGTCGCAAAGAGTCGGACATGACTGAGCCACTTTCACTTTCTTTCCCTTTCATTGCCTGTGGCCAGACAGCACTGCTGATAACACTGTCTTCTGAGCCCTAGCCCGTGGTGAAAGACGACTTAGTATAGGGAAGGTGAAGCCTTGATATGTGTGCCTCGGTTTGTTGGTAAAATTATCATGCTGAGGATGCTCACGCCTTTGCTTGAACAGAGTCACCTAGCAGGGTGGTAGAGATGGTGTAGAGAGGGTGGGCATGCTCAGACACTGTTCAGTGCATCCGTGATGGCCGAGCAAACTCAAGAGCTGGGCCGGGCAGCAGGGGTCAGGGCCCATGTGAACCAGAGCACCTCTGCTCCTGCGTGTATCGTGGGCCTTCACAGAAGATCTCATTTAGAGAGAGGGTTTTCCAGTTAAAAGTTGGGAAGCCATGGGCCTGCACCAGTGTGTTCATTTTTTAGAGAATAACCTGATGCCTAGGGAGGGGCAGAGGGCACACAGCAAGTGTATGACACAGTGGGTGACATAGAGCCCCCTGCCCCTAAGGCCAGACCCTTCCCAGACAGCCTCTCATTGTTTTACTTTTAAAACGAGCTGCAGTGGTGTACACAGAGGTTTGTTTGCTCACTTTATACTTCTGTATATCTAAAAATAGTATTTTAAAAGTTACCCCAACAAACATTTTTGTTCTTTGGACCTTGTCTTCCCACTTCCACCTCTGCCTCCTGCTCTTGACTGACGTAATACTGCACCCCCCCACCTCCCGGGTCTGCTGGCACCCTGGGGTCTTCGAGGCGCCAAGTCCTATAGCACTGTGCCAGGCAGAGCAGGGGAGTGGGGGCGGGGGACAGCTGTGGGATGAGGTGGCAGGCCTGTAGTCGATCACCTGGTTTCCATCCCACTCCACGTTGCGCCTGTGAAATCTGGCTCCATTTCCCAGCCCTCAGGGCCTCTCCCCCCTGGAGTGGGAACAGAGACCTTCCAGGCAGCAGAGTACATCCCCTGGCCGAGCAGAGATTCATTGTTGCAGGGTTTATGTAACCGCTTGAATTGCAGGGCCAGTTTAAAAATAATTTCTGTCCATCTGGAGTGGATTTAAGAGATGAAGAAAAACTAAAGGATACAAACCTATGGAATGTTTTAGAAAAATGCATCGAGAGGAGAAAGGTATAGCGGGTGACGTTAATTAAGCCATGCCTGCAGTGAAGGGCTCCTGGGGTGTCTGCTGCCTGCAGGGCTCTGCGGGTTGAGTACGTGAGTTTCTGAATGCTGGGAGGGGAAAGGGCCTAATAGTAGCAGCAGCAACAGCGACTGCTCGCCAGGCACCGTGAGGTGAGGAGTGTCGTTATTCCCATCTTACAGATGAAGAAACTGAGGCTGAGTAACCCGACTGAGGCCTGCGGCAGATCACTAGTGGAAGCTACCATTAAGACTTACCCTGTGCTCTTTGCTCTTATTGTCTGCCTCCCTAGCTTTAGCAACCCAGCGTCACCCATCACTTCCTGGTGGGATTAGGCCTGGGCTCTGGGTCCTGTTTGCCTGGTGATGCTGGCAGAGAACCAGTCACCTGGAACATCGACTGCAACTCTGCTTCCTGTGGTAGCTGCGGCTGGTGCCAGGACCACTGGGTGGAGGCTAAAGAGACCCGGTCCAGGCTAACCTGAATCTTTCTAGGGCGGGGTGTGCGGCTGTACTACATCGGAGGGGAGGTCTTCGCAGAATGCCTCAGTGACAGCGCCATCTTTGTCCAGTCTCCCAACTGTAACCAGCGCTATGGCTGGCACCCAGCCACCGTCTGCAAGATTCCACCAGGTACCACCACCTGCATACCCACCCCTTCCCTGTGGGCCTCTCCCCTGCAGCGCATGCCTGGGATGCCAGAAAGCTTTCTGCTTCCTTTTCTCCTCACTGGTGTTTGCACTGACAATCTGGAGATGCTTCGCTTGGGTTTTCTCTGTGCCTTGCTGTGTGTTACTGTGATCTCCTGGAACCTCCGCAGAACAGACGCAGCATCTGACAGGTCTGCCTTTGATCTGCAGGTACCTGTTTCCTGCCTGTGTGCACAGATGCTGAGGTCGTATGCTTGTTTGCTTCCTTCTTTCCTTCCTCCTTTCCTCCCTTACTTCCTACAGCCATGCCGGAAGCTGTAAGGGGATGAGAGGGTACAGGAAGCCCTCCTGCTGCCCCCTCAGAGTGTACCCATCAGCTCAGTGTACAAGGCAAAGACCCAAAAACAAGGGAGGGTGATGCTAAGCACAAAGCAAACAACACAGGTCACATGCTGTTGGATCCAAGGGGAAAAGCATTAAACTATTAGGATGGTTCAGAGAAGGCTTCATGGAGGATAAGGCATTTGAGCTTGGAAGGATCCATGGGTCTGTACCAGTGTGGAAGGAGTAGGCACAGGGTGATGGGGGCAGGGACTGAGGGCATTCCAAGCAGAGGGGATGATATGGGCAAAGGCCTAGAGGTGAAAGAGGACAAGGCACGTTTGAGCTGCACTCTGGCTGTGGTGGAGGCTGTTTAAGACAGTCAGGGACATGTTTAGAAAATATGATGGGACCAGGCCATGGAAGGACACAAGATCACATTTATTCAAGGGGACTACTGAGGGTTTTTGGAGAAGGCAATGGCACCCACAGTACTCTTGCCTGGAAAATCCCATGGACGGAGGAGCCTGGTGGGCTGCAGTCCATGGGGTCGCAAAGAGTCGGAACCAACTGAGCGACTTCACTTTCACTCTCATGCATTGGAGAAGGCAATGGCAACCCACTCCAGTGTTCTTGCCTGGAGAATCCCAGGGACGGCGGAGCCTGGTGAGCTGCTGTCTATGGGGTCGCACAGAATCGGACACGACTGGAGCAACTTAGCAGCAGCAGCAGCAGCATTGAGGGTTTTCCGAGTAGGACTGTGTACTCCAGGGGGTGGAGGACTCACCTGGCTCACCTCAGAGCGGGGTGTGGTCAGGGCCAGCCCTGGGTAGACGACCAGGCAAGAGGCTGATCTTACCTAGAACCTTGCATAGAGAGCAGAGGCAGAAAGCCCTCGAGGCCCCCTCCTTCCAGGACACGCAGCTGCAGAGCGTGGACTGTGCCTGGCAGGCTGGGAGTGTGTGGCTCAGGCCATTGCCTACGGCACTAGTGTGGCGTGTCTTCCTGCCTGCCAAGTCGCAGATGGTGGTGGTATGGTGGGTCGTGGGCAAGGGCAAGGGAAGAATGCGGTTTGAGATGCTGGTGGTGCTCTCTGTTCTCAGAAGTTTGTGTGGTTGCGTTTACAGAGCACATGTCTATCTTGGGGCTCACTTAGTTCTCTCCAGTTACTCTAGCTCTTCAGGCAAGGAGGCATGTTGCAATAAGCCGAGGGAGGTTAAGCCACCTTCACAGGACACAAGCTAGGAAGTGGCTGAGCCAGGATGAACCTAGGGCTTTGTGCTCCTTGCTGCTCGCTGGGCAGGGGGCTGGAGCCTGCCTCACCTCCCGTCCCCTCAGAGAAGACGTGGAGGAGAAGCCCAGCTGCTCTTTTGGCTTTCTGCCCAGCCCCTTGGCCCTCCCAGCCTCTCTGGTCGGGGCAGAGCTGGCTGTGCTGCTGGCTGCTCGTTCTTGGAATGTCGGAGCTGGGGGCTCCTGAGGCCAGCCTCTCCTTTCACAAGGGAGATCTGGGCTTAGCAGAGAAAGGGACCAGCTCAGAGTCACACAGCCAGCCGAGGGGCCCGGTCAGTGCTGGCCCGCTAGTGCGTGTCACCTCAGCTCACCTTTGGGGCGTTTCCGGCCTGTGCTTTTGTCTGTTATTTTCCTGGTTGAAACATTCCTGGCACTTGGGCTGTAGGACTCCAAACAGATTTATTGTACACTTCATGTGTGCCTGTCTCTGGTTGTGCTGGGAGAGTTAGGCACACACCTTCACTTTCCTGCGAATGTCACCCTAACCCAGCCTGGTGCCCAGACCTCTCGCTCCCCCCGGTCCCAGCGGAGGTGGATTCATCAGAGAACCCAGGGTGGAAGGTGCCCAGGACCCTCTGCTGAGCTTCCTGTTGGCATGGCAGGCTGGGCAGCCTCTCAGCTGCCCTGTCTGGCACCCCCTCCATCGAAGGGCACAGGCTTCTATTCCCCAGGTGGCCAACCATGCCCCATGCCAAGGGGGCCTTCGGGCCACAGCCCTGTCTCTCCGTTCCTTGGAGTCCTTCCTGGCCCCTTCACCAAGGGCAGAGCCCCCCACCTGACTGTCTCCCTCAGCCTTCCCCCTACTCTGGGGACCAGAACTTACGGATCAGGGTTGTGCACCCCCCTACACCTGTGTTGGCTGCACCTCCCTACTGAAGCGGTGGTGGCTTCAGGGTGGAGACCATGCGGGCTGCCCCCAGCAGGCGGCTGGGTGTGGAGGCTGCGGCTAATGCGGAAACGCTGGTCTGGGTGACCTGGGGGGTGGCTTTGACCAGGAGGGGAGCTCAGGACAAGTTCGGTCTTCGTCACCGTGAGCTCTGCTTCTGTCCTGTCGGCAGGATGCAACCTGAAGATCTTCAACAACCAGGAGTTTGCCGCCCTCTTGGCTCAGTCTGTCAACCAGGGCTTCGAGGCCGTGTACCAGCTGACCCGCATGTGCACCATTCGTATGAGCTTTGTCAAAGGCTGGGGGGCCGAGTACAGGTGGGTGCTGGGGTGCCTGTCCTAGGGATGCGCAGGTAACTCAGAACAGCTGAGCCAGGGGCTCCTCGGAGATGAGCTAGGCTGGCCCTCTCCCCGAAGAGCAGAGGGACCAGGGATCAGAGCAGGGCTGAGTCCCATTAGATGGGAAAAGCTGGGCGATGATTGCCCAGCATTTCCGTTTCTCGGGCACTGGAAGCACCTCATCCTCACAACCTAGGTGGGGATGTTGGTATCATCCCCGTCCTACAGATGAGGGATCGAAGGCCCAGGGAGGGAAACTGACTTGCCTGAAGTCGCATCATTGGTGGAAACACTGAGCCTACAGCTGTGCCCTCTTGGTGTCCTCGTTTGTTTTGGCCAGGTGGTTTTAGCACGACCCTCTCCAAGGAGTTAAGTCTCCCTCTGTGTTCCTTCCCTCCTCTGTGGCTCCTTCTCTGACCTGGTAATCCTGAGGATCTAGGATATTAAAACTGAGAAAGCAGGGAAGGGAGGAGGAGATGCCAGCAGTCAAAGGAACAGTATTTACTTGCTCAGAAATGATTCTCTTTCAGAATTTCACATACTGGTTTAAATGCAGCACTGGTCAGGGGTGTCCTTGGTCTGCTCTGTTGAAGCTCTCAGACCAGTCGGGTGTGGGCCTAGAGATGCCCATTCCTTTTCTTTCCACACCTGCACAGGAGCGTCCCTGAGAGGCAGGTCTGTGCACCCAGCCCCCACTCCACGGCAGATGCAGAGGTACCCACACGTTAGCCCGAGCCAACACCTCACAAGTTATTCCCCTTTCTCTTCATTTTTCCAGATGTTTGGAATCCATTTTGTTTTGCAGTCATTCTGCACCCGGGCCAAACCCATTTCAGTATTGGCTCTGGGCCACCATTTATAATGAAATCCAGATGAGCGTGACTTATGGAAAGTCAGATTCTCATTAGAGGATTTCGGTCCGTAAAATCCTCGTCTGTCATTTACCGTATTTTAGCTGCTGTTCTCTGTGTCTGCCCTACGGTGCTGGGGAACAGAGCCCTTGGTCTGTGGGGTCTCTCTCCAATTCGGGAGGTGTGAACAATTGAGCCGTCCGAATGGTCAGCCTTCAGGAGAACTTACAGCCCACTGATAACAGCCTGAGATTAGCCCAGGCCCACAGGCCCAGCCCGAGGGACATTTTAGCTCACCTCTTAGCCTTGGCTGGAATCATTTAGGCAACAAGAAAGGTTAGAAAACTAGTACTGTTTTTGTTGGGGAAGGGAAATATTTAAAGATGAACCCGGTGGAAAAGAGTCAGAGGGAGGTCCGTGTGTCCCTCCTAACACTCAGACTGCAGTCTTGAGGGTCGCATGAAGGCACCCACGTCAGGCAGGCGCCCCGGGGCCAAGTCTGCAAAGCAGTTTCTAACCTTCCGCGCAGACGATGCGCAGGCCAGGCGAGGAGGGTGGTGCCCCGGGGTTGGCGGCTCTCAACCTGGCGCGGCACGCGGCCCTGCAGCTTCAAGTGCTTGGGGAAGAGGCCCTTTGTTGGCCGGGGCCTTTCCCTGGGGCCACTGTGTCACCGCAGAGGACACGCTGCCAGCACAGCCAGCCCTGTGCGGCCCACCGCGTCACTGCCGCCTGGCAGCACTGTGGAGCGGCCCAACCGGCAGTGCGGCCCCTTCCCAGAACAGTCTCGCCCTCCTCTGCCTCCCGGGCCAAGGGGAGTAAGGTTTCATCCCTTCCTGTGAGGTGGCCGAGAGCCGGGCCTGGGGCCCGGGCCTCTCACCTCCAGCTGGCACCCGCGCCTCCGGCCTCAGCAGATAGCCTTTTGCTCAGCGGAGGCCTTTGGGAGCTCGCCTGCGAGCTGCGTCATCAACCAGCCCGAATTTAGACAGAGGGCTTTGGGGAAAAGAAACGTGTGGTGTGCCTTAGTTTTTTCCAGTAATTGTTCCATGGCTCGCTCTGCTCGTAAGATTTTCCAAAATAAGGCCATAGATGGGAATTATATCAGCACATTGGGGACCGACAGCATGCGGACTCTGTCGGCGCTTTGTAAAAAAACACCCTTCCACCAGACAGACGCCCGTCATCGTGGCCTGCCAGGGCCGGAGGCAGGGGAGCTGTGGGTGCCCACTTAGGACATGGGGCTGGGGAGACCTTTGCTCTGGCTGGAGGTTCTCCATCAGGGGCCCATCATGGTAACCGGTGGGCCTCTGGGGCACCCTGGAATCTGCCTTACATGTTTCTCTTTAAGGGGCCACCTCCTTTCCCTTCCTACTTGGAGGAGTTTGGCAGGCAGTTACACCAAGTTGGTGGCATCTTCTCCAGGACAGGGTCTGGCAGGGCAGGCTGTATCTCTGGCTCTGGGAAGAAGACTGTCACCACATCAGCAGAAGCCACTCTGATGCCTGTGTGTGTGCTACTGGATACTCTAAATGTCCCCCACCCACCCTCTTCTCAAATGTCTTGCAGGAGACAGACTGTGACCAGCACCCCCTGCTGGATTGAGCTGCACCTGAACGGCCCTTTGCAGTGGCTTGACAAGGTCCTCACCCAGATGGGCTCCCCTAGCATCCGCTGCTCCAGCGTGTCCTAGGGACACTGCGAGTGAAGGGGGAGGGGAGGGAGGGTGGATTTGGGGAAGAGGGCCATGTAGGAGGTGGAGAAATCAGAACTCAACTCACTGGTGTCAAAGAAGAAATTTTTCTCCCTCAACCAAAGTGGCATTAGCCTGTTTTCCAAAACATGAAAGCAAACCCAGAGGTGGATTTCTATGAACAGCTGCGTCTGCTGAACACGTTGGCCCTTCGGCCCCGGTCTGAAGGGTAAGAAATGGCTTCTGCTCTGGTGGCATGAGCAAACAGGTAGTATTTTACCACCTGCTCCTCCCCTGGTCCCCTTCTTTCTTAAAGACAGCAAACTGAGATGTCACTGCCCAAGAGGAACTGGCCCCCTGGTTAGGACTGGAGTGTGGACTTCGCCTTGGGTGCTCTGGGCAGGGAGAAGCCTGCAAGGGTCTGAGCACACCTCGGGCCCAGCCCTCCCCTTCCACTGAGCATTCCCAAACCCCAGCAGGAACAGACCATGTGCCTGGCCGCTGAATTGACTTGGGGCTGGGAAGGGGCTCGTCCGTCTCCACCTCTCTTGAGCCTACTGATTGTGTTCAGAATCGAGAACGTAGGGACCGGTGGGAAGACACCTCTTCTTTAAAAATGATCTTAAATTTGCCCTCATTTTCAGCAGTTGGCAGGATCTGTTGAGGCTCAGCGCATATGCAACATACAATTTGTATCATCATGTTAATCTCAAAAGAGATCTGAAATACGGGAAATGTTCCCAGGAGGTGGTTCTCCATGAGGTATGCGAGGGTCTCCAGTCACCTGTAAGAGCTCGCTCCGCCTTCTCATGCATTTGGCTATATTGGTTGGTATAGTCAGTTGCGTTAATTAAATGAACTTTATCATATGCTCTTTTAAACATTTGATTGAAAAAAAAAACCCAGCTGACACACTGACTGGGAAACCAGAGTGGGACCTAGCAACTTCTCTCCCAAAGTGAAGCTTTTTCCAGGTTTTGTTAAGATACCTGCCAGTACTTTTGGAAGCTGAAATTGCCAGAAGCAAATTCACCAAGAGGGAAAGATCTCAGGCCGACAAAGACAAATAAAAGGGCTATTAAAAAAATTATTTTTGCAACTTTGAAAACTGCAGACTTGGTGCAAAGAGGTCTGTCATCTTCCCCAAGGTATGAGATTATCTAGCTCACGGCAGAGGACTGTCAGTGACAACTCTAGCAGCTAGAATGTGTCATAAGTATTGCTCCCAGTGGCAGTTAGTGAGGAAACTACTACAGATTTCAACTGGAAAAAAAAAAGAGCCCTCTTATACTGACCTTTTGCGGAATACAGCAGATGGAATTGTCACTTGCAATTGGTACTTTATTCTTTGCTGCTGTTTTTTTATGAAATGACTTATCCCATATTTTTGCATGGTTTTCTACCAGGAAAAATAAAGGGATTTCCCATGGAAGTCCTGTATTATTCCAGGTGAAGGGAAGAAAGTTGTGTACTTTTGGCAGGTATAAACCTCAAATGTGATGACATTTGTGATGCTGTGTGGAGACGCTGGCTGCTTCCTGGTGCCTTGCTCGCAGGACCCCAGGCCTCGGAAGCTCCAGCCCTAAAGTCCAGGTAGGCGGGCTGCTCTCCATGCCTCTGGAGGACACAGGAGCAGACAGGCGTGCCTTGCCAGACCTGGACTGGTCTTCGCACAGGGCTATGGTCAGAGTCCAGCGACACCACTTGAGGCCAGATGCTGTGGGTCTGAAGTTTCTGCCTGGTGTGAAATGATCGTGGACTGCTTCTTACAGATACAAGAAATCGTCTGCACCTCCTGGATGTGTGTTTCTGCTCCCGGTCAGGTCTGAGACTTGTGGTATGGCTTTTAACTTCAGTTCGGCCTTGGCTGGAGCCGTCGTGGTGCCCCCACTAAAAGCCACGGGGAGCAGTCTCCGAGGGCCTGTGATCTCCTGGGAGCACTTCCTACCGCACACGGCTGTCCTCCAGGTACTTGGGAGCTGGCTTCGGGTACAGCCCAGTTGGGGTGATCCGGTTGGTCACATCTGGCTGCATTTGGATGGCATCTTAGAACCCACAATGCTGAAAGCTGAAGAATCCTTCTAGGAGGCATGGAGTTTTAATTTTGTGTTTTTTCCCAAAAGCTACTTACTTGGCCTTTTTCCTTCATAACTTGACTGCTGGAGGAGGATGGGTGAGGAAAAAGTGGGGAAGACCACGTTCAGCACCCTTCAAAAGAAAATCTGGTTGTACCTAGAGGTTAGGATCTGGTTTCATTTCCATCAGAGAGGCCGCGTAAGTGGCTTTGAGGCATGTGTAATATTAGCATCCTACAAGTCATAAAGAGTAGTTTTAAAACCCTATTGCATAAAAGCATTTATACATTGAAAGACAAGACAGGTGAAGGGGCAGGAGGAAGGCAGTTCTCGGGGCGATGGCAGCTGCTGGAGAGTACTTTTGGTGCCACTGTCCAGGCTGCAGGACACGCCTTGTTCCCCTGCCCCGGGCTCCCCGCCAGGCCACCTTCACCCCGCGGCTGGTGCTGACACTGACCCGAGTGTAGCTGTAGCGCAGGGGCCCTCGATCCTGGCCTCAGCACCTCCCCGGGAGCCAACTTCTGGTCCCTTTCCTCTCCTCCCACACCCTCCCCGCTCCTAACTTTATTTAGTACTGGGAGCCTTCCAGCGCAAGTAGGTAGCCGCCCCGGCAGTTCGGGTTACAGGCCTGTGCTGGCACGTCATCTCCGCTGGCCACCTTCCTGGCAGGCTGCAGACCTGACATTTTGAGACAAGCCCAGAGTCAGGAGCGGGGACTCTGACTCTTAGGAAGAACAGACATGAGGGCAAGGCTGCTGGCAGACTTTCCCATTGTCCTTATGTTGTCTGTGCTGTATTTTTTTTAACTGTCTGTGGTGATTATTTTTTTTAAAATCATTGTTAACGTATCGGAATGAGCTGTAGCACACTCTTGTGCTTCAGTTTGTTTTCCTCCATCTCCCTCTGGCTTCCTGGAGTTTGGACATATTCCAGGGCTAAATGCTTTTACTCAAACCGCAGAAAAAGGTTTTCTTAAAGGGATGTGTGCATGTCATGCGTGCATGCAAGTCATTTGGGGAGAAGGCAGAGGTCTGATTTCATGTGCAGCCCCAAGCTGCCATTTCTGGGGCTCTGAGGACCTCTGCGGGGCCAGAGCTCCCATTAGGCCACTCTCTGTAGTCTGTAAAAGGGCAGGACAGGAACTGGCACGTGGCTCCTAGGACTGTTTATCAAGGGGGTTACCAGTAGCGAGAGGGCGCATGTTTGGTTCTGAACCCTGTCTCTCACTGTGTGACTTCAAGGGGCAGAGGTGGGAGTTAGTTTTCTCCCCAATCTACATCTTTGCTAGAAGAAAACCTCAACATACTCAAGTTGTGTCACTCGTGTGTGGTGTAGATGTTCCCTGCTAGAACCTTCCTTCACATAACAGTCTTTGAGGAGTATCAGCCACTTCTCAAGTGGGTAGGAAAGCAAAAAAAATGTATGGATCAAAACTGAAGAGGTATCTCTGATGGGAGAGTGGGGCGATGACTTGCTATACAAGCAACCTTTCAGAAACACGGCTATCACAAAGAAAAACTCATGTATTGTGTAAACTGGATTGAGAAACTCTCTCAAGTGATCCTGTAATTTTTTTTTTATGCTGAAGTAATGTACACTCGAGCATTCTGGTGTTTTTATATTTATGTAATAATTTCTTAAAACCAAGACAGATAACTATTTAATTTTTGGAAGAAAGTTGGAAACGGCTCTCCTCCTGAGGACAGTGGCTTGGGAAGAGACGGGGCACAGCTAGCTCCAAACACTGGTGGAGGGCACAGGGGCTCTGGGCTTGGCCCCCGGAGCTACCAAGCCAGGCTGGCTCCCTGAGTGGCAGCATGTGAACAGAGGCGGCTAGCTCAGAGTCAGATACAAGCCCTTCCACAGGGGCCTCTGAACCAAGCCCCCTCCCTTCCTGGGGGTGAGAACTGTGCAGAGGGCTGGAGTCATCTCCCCCCAGAAGCCTTCATTCACCTTCAGTGCTGCTGTTGCCAACTAGGCTGTCCTGGGCGGGACTCCTGCTTGGGTGGGGAAGAGAACGGAGGATGCTGATCACCTTCCCTTCTCAGCCAGCCTGACCTTTTAATACCTTTGTAAAAAGCATGTATGTATTTATAGTGTTTTAGATTTTTCTAACTTTTGTATCTTAAGAGCTGAGCACCTGTTTAAGCATTGTACCCCTATTGTTAAATGTGTCCTCTCTCTCCTCTCTTCCTCCTGTAAGTGACCTTCTAATAAAACTTTTCATTGAAAAGCAGCTGGGCTGGAAGTGTGTACTCATTCTCGCTGCCATGTCCGGGTGGAGAGTTGAAAGGGCCTGAGGGCTTCAGAGAAGTCTCTGAGCTCAGGTATGCCAGGTCCCATTCTGCCACTGCCCTCATTCAAGCACCGAAGGCAACATGCGGGACCAGCCAGTCCTGCAGTGAGAGCGGGGCTTCCAGCTAAGGAACGTCTCCCAGTGGTGCTGTCTCCAGGCTGTCAGTCTGTTCACTTCTATTGCATATGAAAGCCTCCGCACGTGACTGGAGGTCACCAGATTAGTCTCACCACAGGCATGGAGCTAAGTTTTAGACGCCTGAAGAAGTAGGTTTCTGCAACTTTCTAGCTCTGATGACTTAGCTCCTGTGGAAATTCATTTTAAATTTCAAAACCCAAGGAGAAAGAGACTTCAAAATTGCTCCCCTGGCTGAGTTGTACATTGACCTGAGATGATGTGGATTAAGAAAAAAGGATGATCAGAATGAGTAAACCATTTGGGGAAGAGGGAAGGGGGCTGGAATCATTCTCCAGCTAGACCTAGACATCCTTCTAAGGACCTCACCAGAGTCCAAGTACTTGCTATAACAGGAGGGAGGCGGACTTCACAGGAACAGCACCTGTGAGTCAGTAGGTTTGCCCTCCTTGAATGACATCACATTCCTACCTTTATTGTTGTTTTCTGGCCAGTTCCAGCCTTCTGCCCGTAAACAATTTTCCTCAAGGTTTTATCTAGTTGATTTCTTAGCAAATGACTCTCCAGCCTGTCCCTGAGCTCCACAACTTTGACTCCAGCCGCCTGTTAAACATGAGCCAGACAACACCCCAACTGAATCATCTTCCACTTTGCCCAAGCAAACTCCCTTTCCTGAGCAAACTTCCTCTCCTGACTCCCCGTGTTTATTGGAGCCTCACCTCCAGGCCTCCTCCGCACGTACCTCTGCAGCCGCTCCTGTGGACCAAACCTCCCTTTTAGAAAGGCCCTGAGTGTTTGGATTCCCCTGGACCCTCTTGCACAATCTCTTCTCAGGCCTGCACCTCCCCTTTCCATGGCGGTGTACCCAGGCCGCCATATGTAGCCTGGATATTCCTCCCTCACAGAGCTCGCCTACCCATGTGATTTCAAGCCACATATATGTTCAAGGCTCCCAGATCAGTACTTCTAGTACAGACATAAACCCCAAGCTTCAGTCTCACATCCAACAGCCTGCTGGCTACTGGTAAATGGAGGTATCACCAGTACCTCCAGGTGTTAGTGGCTCAGTCGTGTCTGACGCTGTGGCCCCCTGGACCGTAGCTGGCCAGGTTCCTCTGTTGGTGGAATTCTCAAGGCAAGAATACTGGAGTGAGTTGCTGTTCTCTTCTCCAGGGGGTCTTTCTGACCCAGAGATTGAACTCCTGACTCCTGCATTGCAGGCAGATTCTTTACTGTCTGAGCCACCAGAGAAGCCCAAAATTCAATACCTCAGAACTCAGTTTAAAAGACCACAATTTATCCTTGCCCTCACTGAACCATCACCCTCTCCTGCCTTTGTCATAACCCTTGACCCAGCCCACAGCTGTGAAGTCACAGTCGTCCACCACTCCCTTGTGCCCCACGTCTGACAGGTCTAGCCCTCCACTCCTGGTCCTATGCCCCAGGCCCTCCAGCACCTGGACAGCTGCCCAGCTTCCTAACCACTCCCGCAGCCTCCAGCCTGTGTTCCTATAAATGCATCATCCACAGTGACCCAGGGGCCTCCCTGACCTCAGGTGGCCCCACAGTCCACAGCACACAATTCTAAGGCCTTTGACATGAACCTCAGGACCCTGGGCAGCTGACCCCCATCCAGCTCGCCGCCTCACCCCTGCAACCCAGCACCATGTTGACACAGCTCCTCCTCTATCACACCAGGACCCATGACCACCCTACTTGGCAATGGCAACGCCTCCTCGCCAGTCTACACCCTGCCCCCCAACCCCACTTGACGCATCACCAGTTCACCTGGCTAACCTCCCCTAATGTTTCAAGACTCACTTCAGAAAAGAAGCCTTTTATGAATCTGCCTATCACCATGGAGTCAAGTTGTTAACTGTCTACCTGTCTGAGTTCCTTGAAAGCAGGATCTACATCTTATTCTCATATTCTCAGTTTCTTTTAGCAATCACATATTTCTGCTGAATTATGAACTGGTGCCCATATCATAGTAGACTCTACCTTAGCAATATCTTTTCCATCCATTTTCACGTTATCCTATATGTGCATGTGTGCTAAGTCGTTTCAGCTGTATCTGACCCTGCGACCCCATGGACTGTAGCCAGCCAGGCTCCTCTGTCCATGGATCTCCAGGCAAGAAGACTGGAGTGGGTTGCCATTCTCTTCTCCAGGGGATCTTCCTGACCCAGGGATCAAGCCTTTGACACTTGTATCTCCTAAACTGGCAGGCGGATTCTTTACCACTAGCGCCACCTGGGAAGTCCTACTGTCCTATACAAGTCCTTATATATGGTTGAAGGAATACCACCCAAAGTTCTGATTACCTTTCATCAATTTATCCCAGTACTCTCCTAATCTGTCACACTCTTTAGTCCAGGGATGGCAAATACAGAACAAAATCACCACCACTTGCTACTTCTCTACCCATGCAAAGCACCCATCACAGTGCTGAGTCCATTCTCAGCTTCAGAATCCTCAACACAGCTCTCTAGGCAGACTGGTAATCAACTGGTGTTGGCTAGTACTGCTGCCAGATGTTCTTGGAATTAGTTACATGTCTTTTCTGCCCTAAACCCATTGGCTCCCTGAGATCTCCTGAGCAGGCACAAAGCAGTACTCCAAGGTTCTCAACATCACTTCATCCTCATCTACCACCATTTCTCTAGCTGTATGACAAGGGTTTCCCCAACATCATCCTTTGCTTATCTCTATATCTTTATTCATACTGTAGCTTCTGCTGAGAATTCTGCAACCTCACCTGTATATCTACCCCGATTCTTAGCCCAACAGCTTAATTCAGGCATCACTTCCTCACAGTCAACAGGTCTCAAAGTGCAGCCCCTGACCAGCAGCATCAGTATCATCTGGGATGTTAGAAACCCACACTCCCAGGTTCCACCCCAGACCTACTGAATCAGAAATCCTGGAGTGGGGCCCTCCAGGTGATTCCGACGTGGGCTCAAGACAGACCCGCTGCTCCAAGGATTACATTATGCTCTCCCCACCCCACTGGGCTCTCTCCTTCCCACAGCAGTCCAGGCTGGGCACCGTGCACTTTACATCCTGCCCAGCGTTCAACCTTTTGTGGCCCCCACTTGCTCGCTGCCCCTGTCTGCCTCCTGAGTCAGATGATGAGCTGTTAGAGAGGAGAGCCCATATCCTTACCAACGTCTGTAGCCTTGGCCACGGGAGAGCAGTCTTGGCGCCGAGAAGGGTCCCAGGCAGTGCTGGCTGCACTGAGGCCTTGTTTCAGCTCTCACCAGGATAATGGAACAGGTTGTAGTTGCTCGTCCTTAACGTCAAGTCTGAGGCCTTCTAAAACCATTAATGATTTCCTGAGACTTTCCTGGAGCAACAGGATTGATGCAGACCATGTCTTTGGGCTTCAGAAGAAGAGACTCATCTCTCCTAAATTATGCTGCTGTTTCCACAAAGTTCCTACCTCAGGCCTCATTCAGACCACACTCTGGACCATCAAAGTCACCTGATCAATGAAAGAAAAGGGAGAGGCAGGGGTGGGCCACATGCTTCACAGGAGAGAACCTGGGAGGCTTTCTGTGACCCAGGTATTCTTCCCAGATTTGCAGCTGTGAGGCTCCACTATTTAAGCCTATCAACACACACACAGATGAAAAAGGAGCTTAGAGGAAAAAGAAATTTTTTCTTCCCAAATCTGTTTTCCAAAGATGCAGTTAGTTATAACCATTAGGTCCAGTTTTTGAATCAATACTTTTCCAACAGGAAACACAGCAGAATAGCACATATTTAAGAACCGGATGAGGACTCATCAGTGTTCCAACAAAAAGATCACACTGTTGCTAATACCTCTTTTCAGTTCTTCATTCTGCAAATCAGAGAAACACCTCAGAATTAAGAAAGATACTCCCTATACTAGAAGAACTGTAACACACACTCAACCCTGAATAAAGACACCCAGATTAAGAGCAAGAATGGTGATGTTAATAACAGGCATAAAATATAACTTAGAATATTTCTAAGATCACTTCTGCAAGAGCTTACATTCCAAAGGTACAAGGATAAATCACTAATCTAAACCTCAAGTGGAATCTAAATCAAAACTAGAACTTTGCCCTGCACGGTCAGCAGGTTGCTCTCAGGAACACACAGATTATGGGCAAGTTAATTGTTAGGGTGGTGTTTTTCAACCAATCCCGCACTAAGGGATGCAGGATTACACCTGACCTGATTTTTCACACTTTCTCTGCCTACAGTCCCCTATAAGATGGGTATTTAATGATAGAAGGCTGTAGCTAAATTGTCTCATCTGTTTTATAAGTTTTTTTTTTTTTTTTTAGAGGGGTGAAGGGCGACTCTTAACTCATCCAGCATTCCTTGGCACTGTCTCCATCAATCAGAATGTTCAATGAATCAAACTTCTGACCACACTGGACAGATGTTGGCTAAATTTAGCTTTGCATCAGCAAACACTCCAGCTCAGAATAGCTCAGGGAGCTCTCATCTTACCCTTAGACAGTGATTCTTCTAAGACTGTTTTTCCATGGCAGGCCAAGGCAGGTCAAGGGGCACTCCACGTCCTCTCTTAATGACCATTGTTAAGAGACTAGCCCGAGGTTGAGAGAATCTGATGGGCCACAGTAAACCATTTATCCCCAGCTCTCCATGGCGGGAACACGAAGTTAGCCATAGATTACATTTACCATGTTACAAGCAGTTCACAGTAATGGCCTGACATGCTCTATGGTCCTTGAACCACATCCCATATTACTCAGCCATCTAAGTCTAGCTTCCCTGAATCTCCTGCTTCTCTGAACTAGATGTGGCCAAGTTCTATTAATAGACAGTAAGCAGACGTGGTTCTGTCAATCTTTTCATATTCTGGCAGGATAACATTTTAAAATTACAAAAATATCTATGTCTTCATCACTCTAAAACTCTTACATAATAAACGGTTTTTTCAGGGAAAAAAAAAAGTTTACTCTTGTCTCTCCCTAGCACTCCCAGCACTCACGGACCTTAAAACTTTGCAATCATAGTCATCAAAATATCAAATGAAAATCCAAACCAAACTTAAGGGTCCAGTTTGTGCCAGATGCTGTGTTACACAAATAGAAAAATGTTTAAGGGGGAAAAAAGCCGAAGGTCTTGGTTTAAATCCAAGATGGACAGTCCATTATAACTTGTGGTGGCATGTACATGGGTCACTTTGGATAGCCTGCAATTTCTATTGCACTATTAGCTCATGATCATACTTCTTAAAAGGGCCTTTAGGAGTTACTACTGTACACTTTAATCTCACATGTCACCCAGAAGGGGCCAATACCCCTAGATAGCTGAGACCCTGAAAACATTGTATTTATACACATGAATGGTGGATTCTAAAACAGTGAGTTTGATGAACAGATTACTGCTACTTACGCCTAATCCAATGAAGGAAGGCTCCCCCACCCCTGCCCACATCCTCTACTAAAAAACAACAAAATCATAAAAATATATATAAGCAGGCTTTATAAATAAATCACATTTTAATCACCTGGCTTTGTTTAATCCACAAGATCAAGTTCACAGCTTTTTATAGTCTGTTTTCCCAAACCACGTGACCTAATGTGTTCTCTGAAACCTTTCATATTTTAAGAAAAACTTGTTCCACCTTTCATTTTGCAACCCCAGAGCTACTTTCCTTACATTCCCCATCAATGGCCAATGCAGTCACCTCAAAGAAAGAGTGCTGGAATGGTGGTAAACAGTCTCAAAGGCTCTCAGAATAGTTAAAGGAAAAGAAAAAAGTTATCAAGGAAGACAGCCTCCAGTGTTCCCTGGAATGGCTCTCCCTGAACATCGCGCTCACTGAAACCTCCCATCCTGTGGCTGCTCTGGCCAGGACCCTGGAGCATTCCGTTCCTTCTGCATCTGTAGCAGGTTCTGCAGTGCTGAAAAGGCGTTGCACAGACAGGTCTGAAATTTGTTTCTGCTGGTGACCTATGGGGTTCACACCCATACCAGGCCAGCAGCAGTTCTCAGCCTGTGTGCCCTGAGCCAGCTGAGAGCCATGGCAGACTGAAGGCTCATGACATGCATTACGTAGTCCCTATACAAACAGAAATAAGGGTTTCATTTGCTGTATTTCCCATTCTTTTGGAAACTTTCCCCCTTGGAGATCAGTTTCCCTGGAGCCGAACTCCTCAGCCCTGGAAATAACACAGGTACTGAGGGATTCATCGCCTAACGTTTCGTATGCTTTCCCACCAAGTCCCACTTAAGCATTACTATTTTGGCAGTGATCTCTGGCATTCAGAGAGAGAAGAGGAAACTCCCCTTGTTCTGAGGGTTATCAACTGTGACAACACATCTCTGCCATCTCAAGTAGCAAACTCTAAGAAAGCAAAGTTTCTACATGCTAATACTAATGCAAAAATCTCAGGCTAGGATCATACTGATTCAATGGCCTATACAGGGAATTCCTTAAGTTTCTCTTACCCATGCCCCAGCCCCACCCCTGCCCACAACTTGGTAGAGAAGGGTTTATTTTTATTCCCACCAGAGCAGAAAACCTTTGCATCATTTATTATAGTCTAAAAATTCACACTGGTTTCTCAATATTTTCTACCAAGAGGTCAGATACTGTATTTCAAATGAAATGCCCAAATGTTTTTTTTTTTCTTTTTTAGCTAGAGACTAACCCGAGGGCCAGAGGCTGACCCATAATCTGTACTACAGCACAGATTAAATCTGCAGTTTCTTCCTTTCCTCCCACCAAAAGCATCAAACCTCAAGCAGCAAGCTCCTTGAAAGAGAAAACCAGAAACCTCCTGATCTGCAGTGATCAATATGAACATAGGGAACGCTCCTCAAAAGACTGACCAGGAAAGCTTGGTGGTGGTTTTTCTTCTTTAACTTGAGCAAATCACACAGGCCTTTGAGGCTCACCCCACTCCCGTTCCTGGAACAAAAAAATGTTATTTGAAAATTTCTCACTCCCTTACAATATACTGAGAGAGAAGAGATTTCTGCTTTACCCTCTACTAGAAACTAAAATTAACGGGACCCTATAAACAAGTCAGGCAGCCAACGTGAGGCTGGTAAGTTCAGCTAAAGATGACTGGGTTGAGGAGAGAAGAATCTCAGGGAGAGGGCACTGGGGTCTTAGGCAAGCCCTGGTGTGAATAGTTTAATGCTCTTCATCAGATGAAAGGCCTTCAATTTCATCTCTGTCTCCCCCGATTGCCATCCAGAAGGCTTTGGCCACCTGTGGAGAGAAGCGAGCAACCGATTTTAGGCAACACCTTAACTTCAGCTCATTTTCTGTCACACACAGAACTGACGAAGCCTTAAACTTCTATACCTTGCCCTTCAGTGCTCTGGCAACATCTATCAAAACCCCTGAACACCCTGATCTACAACGTCTACTCCTAGACTTTATACTGAGGATATAGGCAGAACTGTATACAGAGGTGGCATATTGGGATGTGAACAACTTCACTACAGGAAAAAAGAGGCACACGACTGAAATATCCAAAGGGGAAGTGGGTACATAAGTTATGACACACTCATTCAATGGAATACCATAAACCATATACATTTCTTGCCAAGAACATGTGTTGGTAATAACCAAACCAACCCAAACAAAATAACTAAGAGTTGTCCAGCCTAACAGCTAGGAAGGCAAACATTCTGAGCCTCAATGTTCCACGTCATGCAACATACGTTGGAAAATCCTGGCTTGATGGCAGCAACTAAATATTCAATTAATTATAAGTGAATATCCAACAGAAAGCTCACAGTAAGACACTTTAGAAGTAAACAAGTGTGACATGTAATTCTTACAGCACTGGACTTGCAGTAGGTAAGTAAATATCTGACTAATTTTCTCACCTTTTCTGCATGCATCTTTCTTTGCTCGTGAGGAAGCGTCGCAGCCTTGTCTAGGGGGAAAATATATCTTAAGAAATTCATCTAATCGCACAGGAGAATCGGGAGTGCATAGATGTTCTAACACTAGAAGATGGGAGATGGGTTGCAAAAACACATGTTTATGGTGGAGTCATTACAGCTGTTAGATAGTTTAAGGCTTCCAAATCTTCCAGATGGGAATGATGTGAGTAAATTGGTAGGGATCTGACTGATTCCATGTTAATGAGACAGACTGAAAGAAACAGGCGAGAGAAGAAGGGAAAGGAAAAGAATGAAAAAAGAGAATTTTCCTAAAGAAACTTTTACCAACAGAGGACAGCACAGACCCATAGTATCTACATTTCTCAGATGAGGCCAAAGCATGGGATGCTACTAGCAGTTACAAAGTAAAATCCTACTAGATAAAACAGAGGAGCATCACTACAGAAACCTGTAAGACCCAATGGATCCAATTACCTTTCATTTCTTTTAACTTTGAAAATAGTCTTTCAAAATTCTCCAAATCTCCTCCGCCTGTAGTAAGACTGGCAAGTTCTTGAATGTCCAGGTCTAACATGGGATCTGCAATAAGGATTTGCCACACAGTATTTATGTATGTGCTAAACACACAGAATCCTAAAGCAAACAATCTGGCTTGGATGCAAGTTACCACTGAAAGGGCTCAGCATGGACCAGCTGTACAACTCCTGGTGCTGCATCCTGCTTGGCTGCTAGGGGGCCCTCACAAATGAACGGGGACTCATTTTATCCTTGAAATAACCGCAATGAGGCAAAGAATTCTGTTTCTACCTTTCTTGAGAAAACTAGAGTACAAAGATAAGTGATATTACTCTGCGTCACAGCGAGTAAGTGTGACCTTGGGTTCAGACTTTTGCATGCAAGCATGCTCGGTCCTGACTCTGCGATCCCATGGACTGCAGCCTGCCAGGCTCCTCTGTCCATGGGATTTTTCAGGCAAGAATACTGGAGTGGGGTGCCATTTCCTCTTTCAGGGGATCTTCCCGACCCAAGGATCACACCCGCAGCTCCTGCACTGGCAGGCAGATTCCTGACCAGTGAGCCACCTGGGAAGCCAGGATTCAGACTTATGTGTTTCCAATTTCTAAAGGCCACACCCTGTACTAAGATATGCAGATTCAATAAATGCCCGAAATTTATACCATACTTTACCCGGACAACAACTATTTTCACATATAAGGTGGTTAGGACAGATACCACTGTCCACAATTTACACGGGAAGCAACCTGGGTTTAAAAAGGAACTCTTCTCGAATTAGGGCTATTCAAAGGCAGAGCCAACCTAAATTCCTATTTTCTTACGGCAAATCCTTTACTATTTCTGCTTCAGCAGGTGGTTTCTTTATCGAACTTTGTTTTTAGTCAGAATTTTCACTCCGCCTCCACTCCAGGCTGGCCACTTGGAGGACGTCTTCTCTGACCGCCCCAACTCACACGTCTCCTTCCTTAGGATTCATCCACACTTGGTGTTTACAGAGCTGTCTTGGCGCTGACACACACTCCTCTGTATTCTTACATCTGTCCACCACTACTGTCATATATACCACAGTAAGAGAGAAAGACAGCTTTGTCTCCACCGCTGAGTGCTTTAACTGACACAATTCCATTTCATTTTTGCAAGAGCACTGTGAGCAAAGA
Source organism: Antilocapra americana (assembly GCA_007570785.1). Classification (NCBI taxonomy): domain Eukaryota; kingdom Metazoa; phylum Chordata; class Mammalia; order Artiodactyla; family Antilocapridae; genus Antilocapra; species Antilocapra americana. Next base: position 8,368,376 of record ML661891.1, on the reverse strand, counting down.
TTTCTTAACCTTACTTTATAAAAGGGGAAACTAAGGCCCTGTGGAAACTAAGGAAAGCTAAATAACTTACTCAAGGTCATCTCACTACTAGTGGCAGAGTCATGATTCAAACCCAGTTGTCCAGGACTCCAAGTCCATGACTTTACCCATTACATTACAAGGCCTGTCTCTGCATTTTTTAGACTATAAGCTCCTTGAAGATAAGGATGATAACATAATTCTTTGCATCTACTACAATGCTATACAGATTATCTGATGTTAAAAACACTTTTGCTTTAATAAATTTGTTTTAGTTCAACAGGTATGTCATAGTGGCAGTTGGTATATAGGGCTAGAGACAGAAAATTTGTGATTTATCTGTATACATGTTAATTGAACTATTGATATGGTAGAATCACTTCATGCTGAAATATAGGTTTGGAAGAGGCGCTTAGATGGAATACTGAGGAATGGAGGTATTTAACGGCTGGGTGAAGGAGAGTACTCTTCCAAAGGAAGAGAAGGAATCATCAGAGAGGTCGGAAGAAGACCAGGAGATGTGTTGGGTGAGTGAAGAGAAGCTAATGCTTCAGAAAGGGATTGGTTCATAACAACAAATCTTGCCAAGGGGTCAAGATGGGGACAGGAGGACATCGATTAGATCAAGAGGCACAGAAGTTGCTGGTGAGCAGTTTTAGCAGAAAATGGGAACAAGAGCTAGATGAGAATGAGTTGAGGAATGGAAATAAGTAAAGAGAGGAGGAAGATGTGGGGTAGGGAAAGTGTTTTACTTTTGCTGGTTTGGTTTTGCCTTTTTTAGAGAAATCTGAAATAATTTTACTCTTACAAAAAAAGTTGCAAAAATACTATAGAGCATTCCAATATGCCCTTCCCACACCCTCCCTTAGTGGTAGCATCTTATGTAACTATGGTACAAGTATAAACACTTCATTCAGCCTTCATCAGTTTTCCCACTAGTATCTTATTTCTGTTTCAGGATTCAATTCAGGATTCTACACAGAACTAAGCTGTCAAATCTGCTTAGTCTTCTCCCATTTGTGAGACTTACTAAGTCTTTCTTTGTCTTTCATGATTTTGACACTTCTCAAGAGTACTGGCCAGTTATTTTGTGTAATGCCCCTTAATTTGTGTTTGTCTGATGTTTTCTTATGATTGAGATTATGGACCTTTGGCAGGAATACCATAGACGTGAGTACCCTTTCAGTGTATCATGTTGAGAGGAGAGGTCATATGTCATTACTGGTGACATAACCTTCATCCCTTAAAGGGGTTTTTCCAGTATACAGGTACTATTCTCCCTTTGTAGTAAGTAATCTGGAAAAGATATTTTTTGACTATGGAAATGTTGTGTCTCTTCTCATATGTTCATCTACTAATTTCACCATCCATCAGTAGATCTTGCCTGCAACAACTATTACTGTAGAGTGTGGCTAAGGGTGATTTTCTATTTCCCTCATAATGTCTACATGTATCAGTTGGAATTCTTCTAGGAGGAGTAGCAGCCCTTTCTTTTCCAGGTATGTATTTATTCAATTATTTATTTAAATTAGTATGGATCCATGGATATACATTTTATTTTATAGATTACAGCCTAATACTAATGTTAATTTATGTTGCTTGTCAAAATCTTCCAATGTTAGCCACTGGAAACGCTTTCAGGTTCATTCCTGTGACCTTTCAACATGCCCTCCTCCTCTTTTGAGCACTTCTTTACTTTCCAGCTTCCCACATAGCTCAGTTGGTAAAGAATCAGCCTGCAATGGAGGAGACCTTGGTTTGATTCCTGGGTCGGGAAGATCCACTGGAGAAGGGATAGGCTACCCACTCCAGAATTCTAGGGCTTCCCTTACGGCTCAGCTGGTAAAGAATCTGCCTGCAATGTGGGAGACCTGGGTTTGATCCCTGAGTTGGGAAGATCCCCTGGAAAAGGGATAGGCTACCTACTCCGGTATTCTGGCCTGGAGAATTCCATGGACTGTATAGTCCATGGGGTTGCAAAGAGTCGGACACGACTGAGCGACTTTCACTTTCACTTTACTTTCTGGCACCATGAGATGCTTCAGGTTCATCCTTCATTTTTCCTGCCCCAGCTCTGAGTCACACACTTCTCCAAGTAGCCCTGGTATCTTTGCTTGGAGAATGGTATTTAGAAACCAAGATCTAAGTGCTAAGTGTCTCCACCACTATTAGAGTATTACTGCTTCCAGACCTTCCTAGTGGAGAAGGAAATGGCAGCCCCTTCCAGTATTCTTGCCTGCAGAATCCTGTGGATGGAGGAGCCTGGTGGGCTGCTGTCCATAGGGTCGCACAGAGCTGACATGATTGAGGCGACTTAGCATGCATGCACTAGAGAAGGAAATGGCAACCCACTCCAGTATTCTTGCCTGGAGAGTCCCAGGGACGGAGGAGCCTGGTGGGCTGCAGTCTGTGGGGTCGCATGGAGTCGGACACAACCGAAGTGAGTCAGCAGCAGCAGCAGACCCTTCTAGTGGACAGAGCTAGGAAATGTGTGTGTGTGTGTGTGTGTGTGTGTGTGTGTGTGTACTTACACATGCATACCTGCGTGTGTGCTAAGTCACTTCAGTTGTGTCCGACACTTTGTGACCCCATGGACTGTAGTCAGCCAGGCTCCTCTGTCCTTGGGATTTCCCAGGCAAGAATACTAGAGTGGGCTGCCATTCCCTTCTCCAGGGGATCTTCCTGACTCAGGGACAGAACTCAGATCTCTTATGTCTCCTATATTGGCAGGCAGGTTCTTTCCCACTACTGCCACCTGAAAAGCCCACACGTGCACTTTCTATTTCTCCACTGCTCAAACTATATTTTAACAAACTAAGAGTTCATACTGATACCTTCAATTCTAGTTCAGTACCAAAGGATTCAACCCAGCCTTCACCTTTCCTTATTTGTAACTTCTTTCTCTGACAGTGAGAAACCTAGCTCTCTTTCTCTATGCTATATTTTCTCATTCTTTCAACCATAATATATGTAAAATATATTTATTTCAGAATTTCAAACCCATGTCCCTGTAAGAATCAAATTTATTAAGTAGAGTGTAGGACTTCTGTTCAGTTCTTTTTGTTTCTGGCTCAAGGCATCCAGTCAGAATATCATTTCCCCAAGTTCTTTAGGTTAGTTCTTATCTTCCCATCTTCTTCAGTGTGGTCAATGGTTTGTTCTCATGGCAGAGACTTTAGTAGGTTTCAAAGCTAATATGAAGGGTTCAACTGAGAGGACAACTGGAGAGAAATGAAGTAATGCACAATTTTTTCTTGTTAATATGTTTCTATTACCAATTAGTTGAATTTTCTCTTTGGATTACTTTACAAACAGAAAAAAAATTTTTTAAGACTTATTATTGCACATGGGCCCTCTGTGGCATAAAAAGCAGTAGTGATGTGAGTAGTTTCCCAACAAAAGAACATTTATAGTTATTGTCAACTAAGCACTCTGGCTTTCTAGCTTTTTGGGCAAACTGCATTTTAGTTTCAGCTCCAAGACTTTCTTGTTCGATGCCCTTGGACAAGTTATTAAACTACTCTGGGCCACACCGTCATCTTTGTAAAAGAACTTCTCTGCGAAACAAGAATGTGGACATAAAAGAACTTTAAAAGGATATGAGAGGGCTTATAAAACTATATTATTCTTGTTACTAATTCTGACTACTGTAAAATACCATGAAAAAATGGTGGAATATGGAGCTATAGAGCCTTTTCACCACCTGGTTCTATTTACTTTAACTAAGACAATCTTAATCAAGACCCTGCTGAGAGCATCAGTGGTGCCCGCAGATCTGCACTGTAATGTAGCTACCCTCCCTGCTTTTTCTGACAGCCGTCCACAAGGCTCACATTCACTTGGGGGTCACTACTGGCATCCTTGGGCTTCCCTGGTGGCTCAGTGGTAAAGGATCCACTGCAGGTGACAAAGGTTCGATCCCTAGGTACGGAAGATCCCCTGGAGAAGGAAATGGCAACCCACTCCAATATTCTTACCTGGGAAATCCCATGGACAAAGGAGCCTGGCGGGTTACAGTCCATAGGGTAGCAAAAGAGTCGGACACGACTTAGCAACTAAACAATAACAATGACCAATGTCCTTCCCTCACTCTGGTTTAAAGCCAGTTTCCCTGTGGATGATCTATGCCCCAATGCGTGGGTTTTGGCAAGCTCCACAGAGGCGGCACTTGGCAGCCACACAGCACTTACCCACAGTGCCGTCGACCTGCACGTCTGCTGTGTTAGAAGCAGCTCCTCGACGATCCAAAAGGGATTCGGTCCTCTCTGCTGCTGGCACACAGGGCTGCTGTGGAGAAAAACACACACGAGCCACAATCTAATAGGAGGCTGCTTCTGAACCAACTCCAAAATGGCTCACAGTTCCACTCGCTGCTCAGCTTTAGAGAAGCAGTAATAGGAGCTAGACACAAGGAGGGATGGAAGAAGGATCAAGGTCTCATTATAAAAAAGGCCAAAGATTCCCTAACTTGGGGGTGTTTTTCCTCAAGGATAGGAAAGTGTTACGATTTTGCTTTTGACTATTAAAAACATATTGTTTTGTTTCAAACCGTGTTTTATTCAAAACCTGAAAATGTACACAATCCTATCACAGAACAGCTCAGACACAGAAGAAGGTCCTGGGAAGACAATGTGACGCTACATAACTCGCCGACCAAGGCAGACATGGACCAAAGTCCTTGAGGACAGAGGGCTGAAGTCAGCCTACTAAGCTCATTAAGGACAAGGACCTTCCTCAGATTATAGAGTACATAGGAAGCACTTAAAAGAACATTAATTTTATTCTATATTTGAAGATCTGGGGGGCAATTACAGCCTCAAAGAAATTCTAGCATGTTTTTAAAAGCACTCTAGCAAAAACACATGGAACAGCCCAAATTGTAAACATCTTGAAAGGGATTACTGCTTTAATACCAATCTAGCCTGCTCTTAACAGGTCAGCCTCCTTCTATCTATTCCTAATATTCTCTACCACTTCTTAAATGGAAAGGAAAAAACGATGAATGGTGTAGAGATTCATAATGATGAGTAGAAATAAAAGCCAAAGCAGAGAAAAGATCCATGAAGAACCTTTACCTCTGCCGATCCGATGCTATGGTTTGTTCCAGTCAACGAGCTGAGAAGGTTAAGGCCTTGGTTCCTCTCTGGAAAGAAAAAATACAATCAGTGAAATGTTTTATTTACATTTAAGGCTCTTAAAATGACTGTGATGATGAAATAATAGCTATTTCCTCACTATAAAAGTTTTAGCTATAAAAAATAGTTACTATTAATTACAAAACTCTCTAAATTCTGAATAACTTTGAAATCAAAGAGTATATTAGTCCAGATTAAATATATGGCAGGGCCATTATAACAAAAGGCTGCTCAGTGGTTCTGTTTGCAAAGATTAACAGCACTGATGTTTTAATAGCTACTATGAACTAATATTTCAGTGTCTAAACAATTAAAAAACATTAAAAAGAACCAATGTCAAGGCATCATTCCCTGGTGAAAATGAACATTCATGCTTCCTTGAAATTAAGCTCTGTTTAATTCAGTTAAGGTTCCCAATACTTTCAGTATTTATATTTACTAAGTAGTGTTAGTCACTCATGGTGTCTGACTCTTTGCGGCCCCATGGACTGTAGCCCACCAGGCTCCCCTGTCCATGGAATTCTCCAGGCAAGAATACTGGAGTGGGTAGCCATTCTCTTCTCCAGAGGATCTTCCCAACCCAGAGATCAAACCAGCATCTCCTCCCTCAGGCATATTCTTTATCACTGAGCCATTAGAGAAGCCCAGGGAAATCCTTAGGATCAGGAAAACTGGAGAGAAAACCAAACAACAACAACAACAAAAAGCCCCCAAAACAAAAAACTGCTGCCTGAGAGCAGAATGTGGAACCCACAATTTAAGAGTCTAGCAGCATAGAAGTCACAGAATGGCTCTCTCAAAAATAGTCTACCTCACTTTTCCTCTCCCTGTGGCTCCCCTGGCTCCATTCTCACCTCTTCAAACAACCTACAAAGTCTTCTCCCCTACTGGGTGAAACCTGTCATAAGTCACCCAGAGCACCACAGAAAGATAAGCATTTGCAGTCTTCTCGTCCCCCTTTTCACTTGGGGAGATCTGCCTTGGAAACTGGGATGAAGCCCGACTGGGGCACGTGGAGTCCAGACCTGCAGCTTTTGCCAGGCTGACCTCTTACCACGTGGGCAGTCACGCGGTTATCTGCCCAGGTCGGCACTTATGCTTTAAGGCTACAAAGGCACTAGGCGGTATCAGGGGCCTGCTGCTGCCTGCTGCCTTCCCTGCTCCACAACCAAAGGTGCACACGCGTTCCTGGAGCCCCCTTCACCAACCTCAGCCAACCTGCCCACTTGGT